>JAVJGG010000059.1:14000231-14035999 GCA_035590195.1 Aviceda cuculoides
TGTTCTTATCTCAACCCACGAGTTATACTTCTTTTCCCGATTTTCTCCCCCATCCCACTGGGTGGAGGGGCAGTGAGTGAGCGGCTGCGTGGTGCTTAGTTGCTGGCTGGGGTTAAACCACGACAGGGAGAGAGAGTAGAAAAAAAACCACCTTGGGTTTATTCCAATTCAAAGTGAATTCCAAAAGTCTAGCTTTTTCATGAAACAAAATTTCTGGTTTTTTACAACTAGTTGCCAGAAATGGTTCTAATACTGTAACTGCAGTATTCTAATTACTGTATATGTTTCCACATGACTTCTAGAGAATGCAGTCACATAAAACTGTTGACGTTAATTTTAAATCCTCTGAAAAAAATGGTATTTAGACTATCTATACTCTTTAAATAAAGATGAAATGCAAAGTCTGGTTACATAGAGCTACTGAAATCCATGTACAGTAGGATAAAGTTTTTATTGTCCCTGTTTTGAGAGGACCTCTTATGGAATTTATAGAAGTTTACTTTCCATTTTAAAGGAATTGGACCCAAGACTTTTCTGGGTTATCCAGGGCTGAAAGAGATCTCCTTGGTTTACATCTGGCATTGCCCTGCAGGAGGCCTGCAGGATGATTTATGCAGAACCCGATGGTGTTCTCCTGCCGTAGTAGGCAGCCTGCAGCTGTCACATTCAGGGAGAGCTCAAGTTTGGGAGTTACTGTAAAGGCAGAATAAGACATATTGCAATAGGCAGGTAGAGTACTGTATCTCTTCTAAAGCAAGCTTTTGTGTAGCGACGAGTTTGTTAGACAGACTTAACCTGGGGGACTAGAATGAACAGCAGGGAAAATCTGGTGTGTCCAGTTCGAATGATTCAAGTTTCACAATTCCTTGAAGGAACTCTCTTTTTGCTACAGAAGCGTGGCTTCACTGTTCAGTGCCCATCAGACGTTTTCCTTCCTGCTCTTACATCCTTTTGAGTAGGCCCTTAATCCTTCTGATTAGATAGTTTTAGCAACAGGGATTAAAGCACCACTACTTGATAGAAAACTAATCCAGGGCACTGCTTACTTTTCCATCCCTGAATTTGGGGTGGTGCTGTCTCTGGGTCTGGGGGATCTCCTGCTGTTGTTGGTAAATCGGCGCAGGCTGGGATTCAGAGCTCGCATCCCATCTGCCTACAGCTTGGTGTTGTGCTGAATGGACTGTGTGTGTCTGATTCTCGGAATTAGCTGTGCCAGCAAGATCGTTTTGGCAGATTGCTGCTGTGGCATGTGTGTTGGTATATTTGAAGGACAACGGTGATGTTCTATTTCCTGTTCATCATACCTTTTCTTATGGAAGAGACTTTCCCTCCCTCAGCTGCTATTTTGAATTTTTTTTTAATCAAATACACAAATATATAAATAGTAAAGTCTTTTTTTTTTTTTCTTTGTTTCATTTCCTTTAAGCTAGGATAAATTCTGCATGCCAAGCATGTCCATTGGCAAGTAAATGAATTCAGAAAGAGGAAATGTAAAATGTTTGCCATTATTTCCTTTTTCATCAGCCTCTAAAATTCCATTTTACAGACTATTTTATTTCATTTTGTTTCTTACAAGGCTGCATCCTCTTGAGACATTGTTTAAGCAGCAACTCATGTCTGTCCTCACTTGCGCGTGCCCTCGGCAAACAGATGCAATTGCTGAGTAACAGGCATCAAAACTTTGAATGTCATTGTTTGGTTTTTAGGCTTTCATCAAAATTGCAAAGGGGACACAGAGCTCTGCTTAGAAACAACATCAGTATTTCATTAGATTATGAAGCTCCGTATGTGCAAGGGTATTTATTTCAGAAAACACGCTGGTGTGGAAAGAGACTTCTGAATTTTTTCTATTAGCAAGTCAACTGTATAAAAGTCGTTTGAAGAATACAGACAAATTCTCAGATTTAAATTTTAGATGAACTTTTTTTTTTTTTTTTTTTTTTAAATAGTACTTTGGTAAAGGAGGTGAGACGAATAAGAAAGCTGCCTTTTCCATAAAGTCTTAGAGATTTTGTATCTATTATCTAGCTCCTTCTGTTTTATTGAGTTTGGTCAGTCATTAAGTTTTCTCACATTTAAGAGAGGAAAGTAAGCTTTTCATTATACAGCCAAAGTTTTCTTACACTAGTGTTAATCAGGATAATTTCAGTTTAACTCAGTAGGAATTTGAGATAAAAGCAGTGTATGTGACAGGAAGTTTTAATCTTGATGAGACCTAGCACTGAATGAGTGCACGATGTAGGTACACTGTTATCCCTTGCTCAGTGAGTATTTATTGAATAGTGACATTATTCTGTCAGAGTTATGAATAGATCTGTCATGAGAATTATTTTTACTCAAAATTGATTAGATGTCAAATCTATGTAGGTAGAAGATAATAGGGGTAAGTGGCATTACACTGAATAGCATAACAGTGACTATTGCTATGAGTGCCTTGAGGGTTATTAGACTTATCCTGTTTCAGTCATAGCTTGCTTAATTTCATCTTTTAAATCTCTGGGGTTTCTTATGCTCATTCCACTGGGTTAAGACAATGTCCTAAAACTTCAAGAACTACTTCTGGGATAGAAGTAATTTTTTTACCTAGTCTCTCTCTCTCTGCTTCTTCCCTCACCTCTAGCCTAGAATTCTTATTGTCAGGACTTCATATGCAGATGTTAGCATATAATCACGATGGGATCTTTTTTGCATCACTTCTAATAAGATAAGGGCTTTTTTCAAAGATATAAAACGTATCATGTGTCTCTTACTTTTCTTTTGCGCTTAGTCTTAAGGATGAAGAACCACACATAAATCTTTTTAATTCTCTCATGAAAGCAATAGTGATAATTCAAAAAGAATTATAGAAAAAAAGATATAGTATTTCCAGAAGGAACGTGTAACTTCTGGTTTTGTTTCTCTGAGAAAAGTGTACTCCCTGGTGCAAAGGTGGAAGCTCTCCCTCCGTGAGCACTCTAAGCTCTCCCTCCGTGAGCACTCTAAGCTCTCCCTCCGTGAGCACTCTCATATTACACAGTAACACAGATAACCCTGTTATCTTTATCTCCTCACCTTCTTCTTAACTTCTTATAAGTAACCCCTCATTCATGTCTTTATATACACAGGCTTTTGGAATGAGTGAGTGTTTAAATTTACAGAGTTTTCTGCAAATCAGAACCTGATATATTGCACTTGACTTAACTTCATGAAAACAGTAATTGCCATGGATGTTGTAGAAAACACAAGTATTCAGTAATGTGATTTCAACATGTGTTGTCAAAAATGTCTTTGTACCGTGGAAGCCATGAGCATTTTTACATGCCAGTTTTTACAGCAAGGGCGCAAAGAGGCCAGAAACTCGCTGAGGACGGTACAGCGATGGCGTTGATGGGTAAGGGGGCAGGGCAGCCACACCAGCTGAGGCAGCTCTCCTCAGCACGTCAGAGGCTTTGACTCAGAAAGAAGTCCTGAGGGAAGTGCCACCAACCAAGCCTCTAACCGTTTTGGGGTTCCCGGTGTGTCTGCTGGCGCTGGAGACAGCGATGTCCTTACAGTGGGAGGTACGCTATGGTTGTAGGGCAGTGAGAGACGCTTCTGGAAGTGCACTGGCAGCAAAAGGAGGGCTAAGGAAAATGGAGGCCCACTGCTCGGTGGGGTGGGCGACCTGATGACCAAAGGCACACAAATATCTGAGGTACTCAATGCCTTTCTTATCTCAGTTTTCGCTGGCCAGGGCTGCCTTTTGGACTCTTTAAGGTCCCCAGGCCTACTAACAGAGTCTGTGAGAGTGAAACGTTACCCACTACAGGAGAGGATCAAATTAGGCAGCGTTAACCCATGCAACAGTACAGGCTGGGGCCTGCTGGCTGGAAAACAGCTTTGCAGAAAATGATATGAAGGTCTTTGTCAAAAATAAGTTGAAGATGAGCCAGCAGTGTGCCCTTGCAAGGAAAAAAAAAAGTCCAGCTGCGTCCTGGTCCCTGTTATCAGGAATGTAGCCAGCAGGTCCAGAGAAGTGATTCTTCCTCTCTATTCAACTTCTGAGAGTTTTCCAGTTTGGGGCTCCCCAATACGAGGAAGACAAGGACATACTAGAGGGAGTCCACTGCAGGACCACCGAGGTGGTTGAGAGCTGAGCTCTTGATAGATACACAAGAAGAAGGTGTTAGAGCTGGACTTGCTCAGCCTGAGGAGGAGGTGACTCAGGGGAGACCTTACTCATCTCTACAAGTCTGTGATGGGAGACTAAAGAGAAAGCAGAGCCAGACTCTTCTTAGAGGTGGACAGTCACAGGATGGCAACAGGGGCAAGCTGGAACATGGGAATTTCTGACGATGTAAGGAACTATTTCTTTTTTTGGTGTGAGAGTGGTCAAACAGTGGAAAAGGGGTCTGTTGTGGTATCTCCATTCTTGGAGATACTGCACACTCAGCTGGGCAAGTCCCTAAGCATCTCACTCTCACTGGACATGCTTGGAGCAGGAGATTGGATCAGATGGCCTCTGGAGGTCCCTTCCGTCCCATGTGATCCTGTGATTCTAAATGCCAGCTAATAGTGTGTTTTGTAGCAGGCTTGCCTGGACAGAGCCATTTCTGGTCTTGTATGGCATTGTAGATTTTCACTTGGCATTTTTTATAATTGAACAGTTGAATCAAGAATCTGTCTGCTCTCACATTCTTCTAATCTTTATTGCACCCATCATATATGTGGTGTGTATTAAATTAGGTTTTGTTGCAACAGAGTAGAAAGGTGCATTTTTTTCATTCTAACTCCAAACATTATGTGGTGAGATTCTTAATGGGTGAGGTTTTTTGTTATAGGTTTGGTCGGCATGTCACTGTGGCTCTACTAATCCCAATTTAACAGCAATATTTGATTTTGATAATCTATTTTCCATAATCACTTCATGAATATTTTTACTTTTAAACAGATACACCTATCACACGGTGCTTTCACAAACTGTTAAACCTACTCAGCCTTTGATATTTCATCATGGTAACCAGCTTAAAATATTTTAGAATTCCACTTTACTCTCTGCTGAAAATCCCATTTCTTTATGACTTTTCATTCTGAGAGTAGATTAATTTTACTTTTGAAATGGAGAAAATTCCAGAGTATCTAAGAAGTTTTTAATCAGAACATCCAAGGAGGATTTTATCCAAGCTGGGAGTTTGAATGAATCATCAAGACTGTAGGACTTGAAAATAAATAAATAAAATCACAGGTTACAGAGCTCTTCTGAACACTTTCTAAATGGCTGATGATGTTCAGAATATCTGAATGCTGCCCATGTCAAAAACCATATGTCCCTTTTTTTCATGCTGTGCAATAAAATCTAAATTTTTTTCTTCTCTTTTTGGTTCCATCTTTGAGAAAAAAAAAACCCAAACAAAACAACACCTTCATAAATATGAGTGAGATGCTATTTATCTTCTGGCTTTACTACAAAAAAATTCAAAGGCTGTTGCCAAAACATAACGGCAAGATAAAATGCATCAGTCTAATTCTGTAGAGAGAGGATGATAAACCAAAATACAATTGGAGTACCTTCATAAGTAGAGGGTTTATGATTGTACCAATTCCATTAAATCAGCTTTTTGTGGATAGCAGCCTGTAAGGTTCATGGAAAATACTGGAGGAGATGCTTTGTGGAAAACAGTAGAAACAGATGAAGGAAGCCATTTATTAAGTTGCTTTTTACAGAGTAGGAATAACGGGTGTTAATCCCCAGGGAATGCAAAGAAAACTAGGTGTAGAAAGAGTGAGAACATTTCTATTAAGTCCAAAGTAACCTTTTGGTAAAAATGATGCTCCTCATTTCTCTGACCTTGGTACAGATAAATGTGAGAGCTAATAGGTGTGTATAAACAAGGTGTATATTTTTCAGAATGAAATCGAATGTGGGGTTGGTTGGTTGGTTGGCTTTTTTAATGTGCATTTGCTGCGTTCTGATTGAATCCGAAGAGAATCTGGGACGACCAGTTTCAGATGGCAACAGTCCTGTTTTAACTGAGCTTATACTGCTTCTCCTACCCGCTGTCGGCAGGGTTCACACAAAAGCAGCCACTGTCAGTATCTTTGGGTATGTTACATAAATACCATTCAGAAACCTTTGGTATATAGAGTTGCTGCAAAAGCTGCTTGAGGGTAAAACAAGCATGGCAAGCCAGGTTTCCATAATAACTGCTTTTGACCTTTTAAATTGTTTTCATTGAAAGTATTACTTCCCCTCTTAAGTAGCAGTTAGCATTTATTATGAATAATAAACTGATAGCCAGGTCCTTTTTGTTGCAATCTAATATGGCTGTTTTGACAGTGTCACCCCCGGCAATCTTGGAGGAATCGGGCAGTGTCCCTCAGCACCTGGCTTTTTCAACTTTGGGTGGTATTACTAATATGGCTGGACTGTAAGTCTGAGCAAAGTCTTCAGTTTTCTGAGCTATTTCAGTCCTGTTTCCAAGTGTATTCATAAATTTTATGAGTATGTAGTACATCGGGATATTTTATGAACTGGTTTCTGAAAAAGTATCTATCAGCCCCATGTTTGTGTCACATTTAGTGTATTGCCAGGACTAATGAGAGCAACATATTAAAAAACGTCTGGATATAAGAGCAACTCTGATGTGATTAGTATTGAAGTCAAGTACTTGCAGTGTCCTATGTCAGCAATTTATAAAGCGTTTGATAAGTAATCTTGACTGAAGTGCTATAAAAGCAATTCCAGGGTATAAACTTGGGCCAGGATGGCATACTTTGGAGTGACAGTAGAAGATGGCATATTTGATCTCTACAGATACTTAAGCAGGAGCATATTACTTTCTTACAGTATTTAATATCTGCCTAATATATTGACTTACTGACAAGAGTGTACTCTGTCTTCTGAGAACATAGCTAAACCCCGAGTTCTTTTTTAAGTTTAAAGAGAAAGAGTCTGATTCTTGGAAGGAAGGGGTTTTTTTAATTCTATATATATTTGCTACATGACTTCTATTACTGTACACTCAGTAGACCCACCTCAGTTCCTCCTTTTGTACTCAGTGCACTTTAATTTTACAAGTGTGTAAAACATTTCACCTTCCTTTGTTTTTTGACTTTGGGGTGGGTTTTTTTGAGACAGAAAACTGAGTAGATTAGTGTATCAGCTACTTTTACCTTTATTTCTGTAGTGGTATCTACATTTGTCACTCTGGCTGTGATCTTTCTTTTGTTAGCCTTAGAAGTCTTTATTTGGGGCAAAATTCAGGTAGGCTTTCATCTTTTCTCCAACAAACTATAAACAAGCCTTGAAAAGGCATAAATAATTGTTCAAGGTGGCTGTCTCGATGTGCAGATCTCAGAGCTGATTGTTCCTATCTAGATCAAAATGCTTAACCTGATTTCACCAATACAGTCTCTAAATTAAAATTATTTAATTTTTATTATAATGGAATTATTTCTTATTTACCAGAATTGAAGGGAAGATAGCGGGAACCAGTGTATTTTTTTTTAACTGGTGAATTTGAGAAAGTCAGTAATTTGAATTAATTGATTTTTTTAATGACAAACTGAAAAACATGAACAGAAGTCGATTTTCTCCCCAAAATAGCATTTCTCATCAAAAATTTTAAAAGGTTAAGATTAAAAAACAAGTTTATCTACACATCAGAATTTGCTGGTGATCTCATTAATTTTTCAGTGATATTTATCATTTTAACCTGAAGCTGTATTTACTGTGGGAGTGCATGCATCTTGGTAGGAAATCCAAGAAAATACCAATTAATTATTTTCAGGATGTAAATGTTACTCGGAGACCCCTTGTTACAGGCATCCTGTTCAACTTTGCTTTTGATTTTTGGATGCATCAAAACATGATTAGGCTGTGTCACAGAGACACTAATCAATATGATAGTTAAAGTTGCTATTTTGAAGGATTTTGTAAAAAAATTCTTCCTTATTCAGATTCTGAACTTTTGCCAGTTATTTGCTTATTTCGGGGCAGTCAACATGCATTATTACATCATCTGAAGTAACTCATAGCAGAACGTACTTCTGGGCCTCGCTGCCTCTGTGGTTTGGGTTGTTCTGGAAGAACCTAAAGTAATGGAAATTCTTTGAGCTGCAAACTGATGAGGATGAAACTTTTTCTTTCACGTCAAACTCCTCACAAATGCAGTTCTCCCGTACAACAGCACGCTCAATGTTAAACAGCTCGGTGTGCAGGTTAACTATAACAAGTTAATAGACCAGAAGTAATGCTGTGCATTTTAATTTGGCTGTCGGGTTTTGGGTATTCACAGTACCGGTTTGAAAGTGGAAGTGCTGGTGTTGTGATTGGTGTTGGTGTGAGCAGGCAGCTGAGGATTTTGGGTGGGAGGGTCAGAAGCAGCAGCCCACCCGGGGCGGCCGCAGCACCGCGTTCCCCTCAGGACCTCGAGGGGGCTGCAGTTGGCCGCAGCTCCTTTCCGCAACCGCGCTGGTCCTGCGCCTGACGGCTTTCGTCACCGTACCGACCCTGTTGGCAACAGCTTTTCAGGGCTACCGGAGCCTCTGTGGCTCTGCCCGTTGTTGCGTTGGGAGGGGGGTCCATCCACACGGGGAGGTGCCGTAATCCCGAAGACGGTAGCTTTGGCCTCTTGGCTTCTCAACGGGTTCCTGAACGTGCGGTACCCGTCATACTGAGCAGGGTTGTGGTTATAACTTCGCCAGGAGCACAAAACCAGCTTGTCTTATGACAGTCTAAACCCCCAGCTTGTGTTCGTTGTTAATGGGTAAACTGACCAACGCTTGGTGAATTCCGTTGTGTGGTGACGGGAAGAGTTGACGTCAAAGGGTTGAAGTAACTTTGCTGATAGTTGACCGCCGCAGGGTGGTTTTTCTCTGTTGTAACTCTTCTGACATCTCTTGCTTAAAACCTAAAAAGTCAGAAGATCCTGAGGCCACACTGGCATGGCCTGTATTCCCACTGAAAATTGAAATTAATTGTACTGTTGCCCTTAATGCTGCCCAAGTTTCTGTCCTCCCTGGGCTTGCCTAAGACACCTCTGGTAGGTAGGATTGGACTCAAGTATGTGCAGAACCGCTGGAGCTTTTTCAGCATTCCCACTTGCATAACGCCCACTGGGTCCCACTTAACCTGCCCTTGATTAAGAACAGTTAACTGCAGTGGATCTTGTACTTCAGTAGAGAGTAACACCTGAAATAGTGTAAATTCCGAACTGAAAACTCATTATCTTTGGAACAACGCTTACTTCTAAAAGGAGCCCTAAAACCCTCACAGTTATTGTTCTGCTTGAATCAGTTTTAATAATGTGTAATGTATGAGGCCTCTAGTTTCTGCTTTATGTTCTGCATTGTTCTCTTTAGAGTTTTAATAAGATTTTATGTTGTTTTAATTAATTGAACATCATGTTATGAAACTGATGCACCAATTATTTTTCCTCAGGCTTCAAAGATGTTACCAACAAAAACATGAAATGTCAGAATTTATTTTAAAAAGAAAAAAAATGCAAAAATTATTTGTGATAGAAGGAATTAAGGTAATGTATAGAACCAAAACAGTTTCTTTTTAATTACAAAATACTCTTTAATTTTTATTTTAAAACGGTTTGGAAGAGGATTGCATATGTTTGTGTATTTTAGGAAGGGTGAAAGTATATATGAATTCCATAGGTGGTAAAATATAAGATGTCTTATCGTTACATGTTGGTGCATTGAATCCTTAAATCCTTTTACGTGAAACACATATACAGCCTTGTATGTACAAATAATTTTTTCTTCTAGGAACGGTCATTTATAATTAACACATCTCTGGTGTAATTCACTATAGGTTGGTGACAGAGAAAAAAACTTTATCCTTTCTTCTTTTGTAAGATTTAGAGTTTTATCCAGGTTTTGAGACATCTATGTAGTTCAGCTTTTCTGGCTGCTTCGTGTAAGAGAAAATCACTATTAATTTGAAGTACTGGGATGTCAGTGGAACTAGTAGAGGTAGATGCTCTCCAAACTATCCAGCAGGAATTTCAGACCTTACCTGAGTAACCGAGTGGACGTAAATGTTCTGTAGAAGATGGTACTGGTTTTGTGCTGCTACTGTTTCATCCCTGGAAAACCAAGAGGGGGGAAAATTAGACATGCTGAAAGTAGCAGCATAATTATTTTGCTGCAGAAAGACTGCCAAAAGATTGACAGGGTGAGTGTGCTGACGGAATGTGCAGGTGTAATGGGATTAGGCGTTAATTGAAGTGTGGGTGGCAGGACCTGCATATTTGTTGTGAGCAGACTACCTTATAAAATCTAGAAAGCTATGCTAGTTTGTAATGGGCCTAATGGTTTTACTTTCAGAAAACTGCCTGTATGACTACATGCACGCTTATGCTATGTCCCTCCTACTCACCCAAGCCTCAAATACAGAGTTTTCAAAGGCAGATATCTAAGCCCATTCTTAGACATCTCAGTAGAGGTGGCTGATTTTCTGACAGACAGAAATGTATGTCTGACATACAACTCCCACTTCGATACACATATGCTTTGCTTGCTTTATTGCATTTGCTTACCTGAAAGGTAGTAGAGGCTGTAGTAATAAAATAAATATCACATAGTTTCACTATACAATGAAACTTCTTCATTGCTGTGGCTACTAGGAATTTTTCTGCCTTAGTGTAACCTCAGACTACTATGATGTTTCTTTCTAACAAGGGTTTCCATCCTAGATATAATAACAAGACAACTAGACAAACAGTAAAAGTAACACTTTCCATTAAAGTTACTATTACCAGAGTAGTTTATGTTACTCTAATCTAATGGCAAGGATTTGACTGGATCAAATCCCAAGTGAAACTATCTCTATAAATGTAGAAAGCTTTGTATGTTTGAAGATTGGTTTCTTTATTTTATCTATTTATTTGTATTTTCATTGCATGTAAGTGAAAGTGGTCATTCAGGGTTTTTCTCAGTCTTCAAGAAACACACCAAGAAATCCATGAACTCCCCCCAAACACATGGAATTATGTAATAATTTATACTTAAATATAATTGAGTAAAAATTAATTGCTAGAGGTCGCATTAAAAAAACTGTTTGATATTTCCCTATGAACAAGGGAGAAATGTAAGACCTTGTGCCACATCTGAAAAGCCAGTGCTGTGGATGAGGATCTGCCCAATAAAGACTTGAGCGTAACTTCAAAGGATTGGGTTGGTGCTCTTAAGATTTACTACTCCATAGCTGAGACACCTCACTGTTAATGAAAAGAAGGAGCCCACACCATGTTTTCACAGTTGCTGCCTGTCAGCAAGAGATGGCTGCATCCTTAGATGCACCACGTAGTCTCTCGCAATCTGAATAGAACCTAAATTGACAATTGTTTTGCCTGTTTATAAAGATAATCCTTTCTGAAGGCAGGGCCCAAGTTGCTGAAGAAAGCTTTTCTATCTTCTTTTAGATGAAAGAAGCTTTTGAATATGAATTTTGGTCCCTTCTTAATTCTGGGATTTGTAGAATTTAAAACCATAACAGTGATAGACGCAACTTACACAGATTGTTTTCAGCCGGGCAAAGTTATACTTTTACCTTCCACTCATCAACATTAGATCCTCTCTTAGAGGCCTGACTCTTATCCTTTTCTATCTTGAAAAATGTGTTGGGAATGTAGAAATGCCTTAATGATATTCATAAGCTTATCTTCCCAATAGAAAAGACCTTTTTATCTTTCTTTTTAATCAAGTCATTAGCATGAAACTCAGAGATGTAATCATACCCGACTGGAATTGGGGTCATGCCATAGGCTAGCTGAATAGGAGGCTTCATGCCATGATGATGTATAGCCATTTCACAACAATGCTTTTAACTCAATAAGTCTGCCCTTTAATTACATTTTAAATCTCATTTGAGAAGTTTTTATCATTACGTAAATTGCTCAGTAAATGCTCTCATTCTAAGACCCAATAAAAGTTTTGCTTATGGACTGGGAGAGCAAATTATTTGAAAGCTTGATGGAGGGACTGAGAGCTTTTTTCCCACTTTGTTCATTGTGACAGAGCTTGGTTGTGTTAGCTAAGGTGGTCTGTATAATAACAAAACATCATCACTGTTATAATCTCACTGTTAGACTGTTTGGAAACAAAGCAGGTCCCCAAATCTTACCTGAATTAGTTGTATTTTGATCTGAAAAAAACCAGCCCCAAAACCCAAACCCAACAACCACCTCCTAGAAGAACTATGACATTTTAAAGAGGAAACTACAGTTGGAACAGTAGTGTCTTGCAAAGCAGAAGAAATACTTCAGTGTTTTGTTCCATCATTAACCTAAATCATAGTATTTTTAGTCTAGAACACATGCTCTCTTTTGTTTTTTAAAAAATACACATTTCTTTCTGTTCAAATACTTTGAAGATAATGACTAGCTCACAAGGACAGACAGTCATAAAAAGTAGTGCAAACTGGCCTTCTATTGCTAGAAACAGAAGAAATAGATCAAGCGCACCTTACGCTGAATCTACCACTCGTGCTTGAAACGCATTTGACTTGCTGTGCTGTAGCCATTAATCCAACATCTCCAGAACTGTAATGCACACAAAACCATTCTTCTCTCTAGCAGACAGAAGAATAAGCCATGATCCTGAAAGAGGTGCCATGTGCCGGGAT
The DNA here is from genome assembly GCA_035590195.1 of Aviceda cuculoides. NCBI lineage: Eukaryota > Metazoa > Chordata > Aves > Accipitriformes > Accipitridae > Aviceda > Aviceda cuculoides. Next base: position 14,012,830 of record JAVJGG010000059.1, read on the forward strand.
CTTTGTGCCTCCAAAGGCTGCTGGAGTCTACGGGGGCATTGAAATAAATGTCTCAAACGCTCTGAACCCTCACACAGAGTTTAATGCTTTGGGCAGAATCAGAAATTTGCAGGAGTTTAGATGTAATTAAATAAAAGCAAGTAGGATGATTAATTTCAAATCCAGTCCCTAAGCTGTGCTGGACAGAGTTGCAAAATAGCGACTCCATTTTCTATATCTGTAGGAGCAAGCCATAAGGAGGTTACAAAAAAAAAAACTTTGAAGGGGGAACTTTTTTTGGTTATACCAGCTGAACTCTCCTGTTGGTAAAAATTCACAGACTATGCCAAACCCTAAGAGCTGCTCTATCCCCTTCAAGTCCATAGAGCAGAGACCTATTATTTATAGATGTGCTTTGCTCAGTAGTATTGTTAGAACAACAAAAAAATATTGGTTCGGAACAGGTTTGTAAGTTCTGCCTTCTCCAGGCACCTGAAATGATGTTTAATCAACGAAAATGCAAAATAAAAGCAGAAAGAAACCTGCATTCTTTACAAGTTTTGAGATCACCACAAAAGAACATAAAAGATTAGTTTTTTACTCACAGAAGGTTATATTTTAAAAAGATGAAGGAAGGAAAGGAAGGGAAGGGGCGAGAACAGAGGGGAAAGGAAGGGAGAATAGGAGAAGAAAGAGGCAGGAAAGGAAAAGGAAGAAAGGAGAAAGAAAAAAGGAAGGAGAAGGAAAAAAAGAAAAAATAGAGAAAGGAAGAAGGAGGAAGGGAAAGGAAGGGAGGAAAGAAGAATGGAAAAGAATTAAAGGGAAGAGGGAAAGGAAAGAGAGGAGGGAAGAGAGAAAGAGGAGGAAAAGAAAGGAAGTGAAGAAGGGAAGAAAGGAATAAAAAGCTAAAGGGAAAGGAAGAAAAAAGGAAGGTAGGAAAAGAAAAAAGGGAAATGGAAAAAAGAGGGATTACATAATTCATACTTTCTGTGCAGTATAAGAGGTTTGAAAAAACATGCTTCTAATTTAAGCTATTTAAAATGTTTAGCTTACTCCAGAAATTATTTACGGGACATATAATATGCTCAGTTAACATGAATATGAAGGGGTTGATTAGTTCAGCTAACTACACAGACGGGGAGAGATTATAGAGGTGTAGGATCTTTGTTTTGTTTTGAGTAATTTTATGATAGCTTTTCTAGCTATTTCAGTATTAGTGTGACAGAAACAGTACTGTAAAGTATAATACTTCTGGGCTATCTATAGCAACACAGGTATTACTTGCTGATCTTCTGAGTACATGTATGTAATTATGCAAACTGACTTTACTTTTTTAATTACTGTCAGTAAAGATAATTTTTTTCCTCTATGTTGGTTGCTTTTAAGCAGGCGGTGCTGTCTTTAATTTTGTGAGCCCCCATACCTCAATTAACGCCATTTATTTCAGTAGTAGCTTTGTACGGTACCTAGAAAATGTAAAATGCTTCACTGGAAATGAAAAGCACAATTCGAAGGATGGAACTGAGTTTGTAGAGGAGGATTTAAGTGCTTTGATTTCTTTAAATTATTTCATAATTAATTTTGTTTCTACCTTGTATAAAAGATAAATGTTTTGTCAGCTGTGCTACATTAATTTTCATGTCTTGGTCTGATTCATGTATAGTCCAACTAGTGTAACTAATTTCTTCTTTTCTAGGACTTCATTTTACTTCCAGCCTACCAATCCCTCTCTGATGTATTGCCCAAATAATGGCAGATTTTGCCATGTGTCATGTCCTTTATATGTTATGCCTATATATTGATATATATTGCATGTGGGATATGAATGATGTTGACACCAATTAATTATTTCTGATAAAGTATCTCAAACTGTATTGAATTCTTATAGGACTTTCAATGCACTAGGTTTCACAGCGAAGGCTCTGCTGTGTTTTACAGGGCTCTGTGTAAAATAAAGCCTGGGGAGCCACCGGTGACTTTCTTTTGCCTACCGAGAGGATTAGGGCAGTGAGGATACGTGCTCTGTGGAGAACGCTAGCAGTAGTTCCAAGGGGGAGGACCGAGTTGGGCAAGTGAGAAATATATCCATCCCCTAGCTTTATGGCAGTATTGGGTGCGCTGTCTTACAGCCTTAGTGCGCTTCTCCCCTGAAATCAGGAATAGAGGTTTCAAGGGCTCAGGACAAAAGCGAAACAGCCCGAGCAAATGTCTTCACGCTGTTTTGTCAAAGATTAATACAGTACCTTTTATCATCCAACCTTATGGTTCACCTTAATAAAGGAGGATTTCACTCTGAAATTCTTAGGCAAATCTGTGCTTGATGGAGTTGCAGACCTTTCTAAGCAGTTCAGCTCACTCTGAGCAGTAATTTGTGATCAAAAAGATGTTTTTCATTCTGCTATCTGCTCTTTTTAAGGGAGTCTGTTTCCACACAGCCTCAGTAATTACCACTACAGCAAAAATGCAGTGTACAGTCAACTTAAGTCTGACTGTAACTCAGTAGAACTATCCATGTGTTTGAACACATTGGAAAAGATGAAAATGCAATAAATAGTCTATATTTAGTCTATGTTCTATACTTCTTGGTATGATGTGTAATGACAGCATACTTTTGCAAATATCTTAGGAGTTCATGACATTAAATAGAACTTCCTGCTTTATTCTTGTCAAGAAAAAGAATAGTTCATATTGATCTTTCAGTTGTATTTTTGAAACATGGAAGTTATTTATTTCAGAAAACAAATCAATAGTGTATAGGTCTTTTTCTTATATGCACTCTGCTTCTCTTGGTATGTGAAGGAGTCACAAGGAAAGGATCTGAAATACATCAACCAAAATGGAGTAAATATCTTTGTTGTTGCCTTGCTTCTTTGTCAGTGTAGGCTTCCTGCATAGCTGGAATAAACTACTTTTTGGAGTATTGGAAGAAGTGCAGTATACACAAGTAGTTTGGAACAAGGAAAACTAGGTCTTGAATACTAAGCTTTTGATGAGAGTACTCCACTTTGCGCATTTGTTGCCCATTTAACTAACTGTCCAGATTTATTGTGATACTATATAGCATCTTGAAATACAAATGATATAGCTTGATTTTATTTTCAGAAATATGTGTCAGGAGAAAAGCATGGAATTAGTAGAGTACGAGACACTTTTTCTAAAAAGAAAAATGTGGAAGTGCATTATTTTTTTAAATTCTGTGTTATAAAATGTCATCAGTATATGTGTGGTAAAACAGCAAGAGGGCATAGATTTGACAGCATCCTACCGCGAATAGTTGTTTGACGTACGTGTTTCATGGCACATGTTCTTGCTGAGGAAAAGCCAGCTGTTTCAATCACCGCCCTAAAAACTAGGAATTTTGTGCAACAGATAGTTCTTATGATAATTCTCTCATTCAGCAATAGATTTAACCATTTTTTAAACGTGGAAGGACCTTATAAGTATACAGCCATTAAAAGTTAACTTTTTTACTGTGAACTTTATCCTTCCTTACATATTGTTTTAGCTGTTTACATTAGGTTTGTGGTACTTAAGCTAGCTTAAACAAAATCTTCAAATCCGTACATGAAAAAAAAAGAAATTTGGTAATAGAGTATTCTTTAGTCAAGCAAACAAAAATAGAATATCGCATCTGGAAGCTGAAGCTAGCAACATTCAGACTTGAAATAAAGTACAAATTTTCAAGTAAGGGCATTCGTACCTGGCATGTTATACATGGTTGTGTACCTTAAAAATGCTATTTTTTAAAATCTAAATTGTCTATTTAAAATCAAGTAATGCATACAATATTTATAATACTGTTGCATTCTGCAGAACTACCTCTGATGTGTTCCAAACTCATTCCTAACTACTTTACTGCTAGGATGACCATAGGTAAAGTAAAATGGTTGGATAGGAACTCTTATACTGTACCAAAGATGTTCTTAGCCCTCCTTAAAACTGCTCCAAATACAGCGCTAGTCATTGCTGTGCAAGAAATAGGTATCCAGTAATGGATGGCAAATGACATTTGGAACAGCAGTAGGTGAACAAGGACAATCCACTCATGATTCAGTGCAGCTAACGTTGCACTTAAAATATCAAATAAAACCAATTCAATTAGGAACATACCAAGTAGGCAAGTTGTGTGCTCCCCTCCTTCAAAGTCATTCTTCTAAAGAAAATTACAACAAATTTCCATTGGGGACTATCTGTGATGCTCAGTTAGCACTGGCTCTTGCTCTCAAATGCCATAAATCATTTCCCCTTTCACACCTATCCCCAGCACTCCCATTTCAGGCAGCAAGAAACCACCACCCGAAATCTTAGTGCCCAAGCATCCCAGGAGAAAATGCAGAGCTTTACTTTTTTTTACATTTTCTTCGTGTGCATCTTTGTAAGTAAAAGTACTTTTTGTGCGTATGTGGCTACATACAGAGTACGTGCGTGCTCACGTACGTACGCGTTTAAACTGTTATTATGATTTTTATTTTTAATCTTTTTAAAGAGCTTGCTTCAAGCACTGTTCTCTGCAAACGAATCCGACCTTGTGGAGCCGCAGCATGCAAACGCCTTGGAGAAAAGCAGCCAACGTACAAAGGCTGCATTGAGCGTGTGGGCAGGCAGGAACGCTGGTACCAGGCAGCTCTCTAAAGAATGTGCTTTTGGCAGAAAGAGCCGTGCTAAAAATGAGGGGGAAAAATGAATTCAAACTGTAGAGCTGGCCCGTAGTTTACGAAGCGATAAGAAAAGTTGGCTGTTCAAGAGGAGCTGCCAGTTGCATATTCTAGGTCCTTGCTATTCTCAGGCCCTCCTACAGCCATGGCCCTGACCGGTGTTTTGATATAGCACAAAGTGGCTGTTTATTGCTATTGACTGCTGAGGCCTGTGCTCCAAAATGTGTTCTGTCAACAGAATGTAAGTGAACTTGGCATTTTAAAGCTCGGCTGCTGCAGTCGCGTAGATTTCTTGGAATCGCCATGCAGCAGGACCGGTGTTGCAGTCCCCAGCTCAAACTGAAAATGTTGCACAGGAAGACGTATCACGTGAAGGTCAGATTTACCTGAGATCCTGAGGGTTTTGTGGGGTTTTTTGTTCCCTCGTCAGCACAGTAAATATATCTTGTCCTTGCGTTGTTGCCTGCCAAAGGCTAGACTTTTAACCTTCTAAATTTTCTTTGGTATGCTCTGTATGGAAAAAAAGTCGTTATTCAGTGCAAATGGCCTTCTTGTGAAAGGGAAATGTGGCTGCGTATACAGTACATGATATTGCCATAAAAGGAGTAATCATAATCCATGCTAATTCTGTGTTGCACTGAGGATTTTTCCACTCTTTTGAGAAGTGATGGTTTTGTAAGAAATCACACGTATTGTTTTCTATTGCTTCCATAGGAACTACAGGCGGAAATCGATACTCATACTGACATCTTTCACAACCTGGACGAAAATGGGCAGAAAATCCTGAGGTCCCTGGAAGGCTCTGAGGATGCAGCCCTGTTGCAGAGACGTCTGGATAACATGAACCTCAGATGGAGTGAGCTTAGGAAGAAATCTCTAAACATTAGGTAGGACCTGAACATCAGCAAAAGCCTACAGTTGGCGTGTAAGACGGAATGCTGCGTTTTGACAGTAAAAAGCTTTAATTTTGTTTCTGATAGCACTGTTTTTGTCCATTTTGAAATTATTTGGGCTATTTTGAATGTTGGCTTAACTTTGTAAGAATGATTAGGTTTTTTGGTGTGAAAGTGATAGTAGAGGATTAGGATTTGAGGCATATGATGAGGTTTTGTAATTACAGAAGGAGAGATTTGCATGTTTAAACAGTAACTGTACCCCCCTCTAAATGTAGGCTTTTTTTCTAGAGCTGGCTATGACTTATCAATGAGTCGTGAAAGTAAGTGATTAAACAACCTATATTTATGATAAGCTTTATTTCTAAGGCTGCTATTTCCAGTGCAAAACTAAGAATAGCCGTGCAAATGAGAAGACAGGTTATTTAAGATTTTAGCTGTTGTCTGGAGAGTGGACAGAATTGCCAGATAAAATCCAGGAGTAAAAGAAATCCATAGATAGTGTCATGAGAGGAAAAACTTCTCCTTGAAAGGAAAAGTATAATAAATGGTAATGTTACAAATGATGAAGTGGAGCTACAGGCTTCAATGGGCTGAAGATGTCTTTTCAAAATAAATTGTCCAGGAAGCTTCTCTTCAGAAATACAACTTTTACAATAGGCAACTAAGCTCTTTTGCGTTCGGTCTCCGGCATTTTTTCATTTGCTCGCTTGCTGTGTTTTGTAGGTAGTTCAGAGGGCAGGAAAAGGCAGAAGTGTTTTTCGAAGTAATGTATGAAATATTAGCTTTTTTCAGCTCAGGCCCTGAGGGGCGTCAGTCTGTGTAATGACAAAAGCCATCTTCATAACATAAATCATTAAAAATAAATGAGAGATGTGAGGTTGAAAAGATATTAGTAGCCAAAGAAAGAGAGACACGTTCCTCCTGTTTTTTACTGAGGACCTAAAGAAGGATACAACCCTTCAAGGTCTCGCTGAGATTTTTTTCTTCACACGCCTCTTACCCATGAACTTGCCCAAATGTGGTGATATTTGCCGTAAGAAAAACAGTCAGTTGGCCAAATATCAGTAATTAAATGTATGGCACTGTCTTTCATTGTTTGCCGTGTAATGTGTTGCTGCCATTAATTGAGTCAGAAATAGTAACCCTGGTTATATCACAGTGCAGCGACTTCTTGCGTTAAACATTCAAAGCAACAGACCACCTCTCTCAAATATTTGCTTACAATAAAAGGCTTAAGGTGTTCAACACCTTAATGATTAGGATAAGAAATAGTCCTTAACTTCTAAGACATTCGGTTTAAAAGTTGCTGGCCTCATTTTTTGCAACTCTTTTCCTGTTATCTGCTTTGTCTGCACATGCTTGAACAGTTATAAATATATGAGTGTATGCATGTAATGTACACTAGCATGCACACACATAAACGTATATTCCCGAAGCTGAAGGAAGGGCAGAACAAGATGGATTCCAGAAAAACATTCTCCAAACTGGGGAAGGTCAGTGCACAGTGGCAGTAACAAAACCACTTTGTCCTTTTTTGCACTTTTCTCCTGTGAAGCCAGACCTAGGGAAGCAGGGAAGAAGTGAAGACCCTCCAGTATTTGCCTCCAGTTGCTGCCCTTCTTTGGAGGAGGTGGAAGCTTGGGTTTGCTGAGATAAACACAGGAGACAGGAGTTAACCTGACTCGGAAGCTTAGCTCCTTGACTGTGTCCCCTCCAAAAGCCCCATGTGGTCCTTGCTCCGGCCGTCGCCTCCTGCAACTTCCCATACAACATCCCTGCTTCTCCCCCCTCGCTCCTTTCAGAGGCATCCAGGGGCTTCCCCAGCCTTCACTGCCGCGGTTTTGCCCCAGCCCACAGCTGCCCGGCGAGAGCAGAGATCAAAAGGCAGCAGGGTCTCTGTGTGTCCCTCCCACGTAGCCTTTCAGTTCGAAAAAGGAGAAAATTTTCCATCAGCTCACATACCAGAGCAGCTGAGCTTTCTGTCAGCCTGTGGCTGTTCTGTCCCTTTCCTTTCTCTTTCCTTGCCACTCCAATTACCTGGTCTAAAAGGTTGGAAAGAAGACAGGATCTGTAGAGCATTTAAAGACATAGAACTGTCCTTACCTTCAGCAGTTCCTCATTTCCATATCCAATCTGAGTAATAAGGTTTGCAAAACACTGAGTTTATATTTATCGCATGTCTTTATAGACCATTCTATATGAGGTATGTGAGTAGAATTTTCTCTATCAGAAAATATGTGATTCTATGTGCAATTACTGGAAAAGAAGATAAATGTTATATGAACAAAGCTGGGAGTTAAACAGAAAATATATGAAATAAAAGAAAATCTGTCTTTATTTTCTAGTACTTTTTATCACTTTACTGTTAATTAATACTGCTTTTGGTTTGAATTACTAAGAGGAATTCTTATGTTACTTGGAAGTGCATTCGGAATTTCTTCCCAACTAGCAATTAAAAACCAGCATATACATAAGTCTAGAAAGTAAAAATTTGAGTGTGCTTTATCTGTGGTATAAACAAAACAGTCCTGTGCTCAGTCCTGTGATGTTTCAGTCACATATTTTCTCTCCACAGAAAACAGTTGCTGATAATTAGGAGCTCAATACTTGATCCCAGTATTAAAAAACACATTTAGACATACACAGATGAAATATTCTAAATATGTCTTTATGGTGGAGACCTTATTTGCACAAAGTAGTATTCTGTCTTTTAATGTTTCCAGTGATTCAATTAGTTTCACTCACACCTCTGTTCAAATGGCACAGACATTTGGGTAGTATAAGGGGATTCTATTGGCTTTAACAATTCCCTCATGACTTTTTGGGGAAAGGATGACATTGGTTCTCTTAAAGGTGAGCAACCACGTGAATCTTGTGTGAGTTTGAATGGTTTGCACAGTGATTTAGAGAAACGCTTGCTCTTCTCTGAGTTGAAAACTACTGTCTACATTTTAGTTAATTGATCTCCTAGTAATCCGGAGTGATGACTAACTTACTCTCATGCTAGTCCTGCATAATATTTGTGCACGTTTAGTGAGACTGACAATTCAACACAGCTATTACTCACTGCTGAAGAGGAAAACTGAAAAAAAAAGAAAACAACCAAGAGATGGGAAAAGAATTAATGTTTCCGGCCAGGAACATGCAACAAAATTTAAAGCAGTGTTGCCAGAATCTAAGTCAAAGCTACTGAATCTATGTAAAAAATTTTAAGTTAATAAAACACTAGGATCTTTCTCAGTAAATAAGCTTGTACAATTTGGGGGTTTTTTTCAGCGTGCCTGAATATATCTTATGTTTAACACATGCTTTCAGATCCCATTTGGAAGCCAGTACAGACCAGTGGAAGCGTTTACATCTCTCTCTTCAGGAACTTTTGGCATGGCTGCAACTGAAGGAGGATGAATTAAAACAGCAAGCACCCATTGGTGGAGATCTTCCCACTGTGCAGAAACAGAATGATATTCATAGGGTATGATTTTTTCAAACAATCTTTCTATCATTGCTTTTTGTTTTACAGGTTAGTGCTGCATGAAACAGTCCTTGTCGGAAAAAGTAAGATACCCTTTAAAATACGTTTTAGAAACAATGAAAACTGAACTTCTTGCATAAGACTACCAGCTACGATTTTCAAACATACCTTAGAAAATCACCCTGTTGGAGAAGGGAGTGTTTAGTACCAGTTGCTTGGCTTTTTTGAAAAGTAACACAGCATTTTCATAGACCTATCACAGACAGCTAGTTTTCGTGGCCAGAACAAATGCTAACCTAATATCATTTGAGGATTAAATAAGTAGTTCTGAAGATTTTTCTGGATCAGGCATTTAAACTTCATGTGTACTTTTTGAAACCCTGTTTTGCTATGGATTTTGGGGGACATTTGTGAAAAGAGTAGCTGATATTTGCCCTAATGCACAACCGTGTCCATCATGAAACTATTGTGATAATTGACTGTAACTGTCTATGGCTCATACTAGTTTAATCAGGGAATTCTTATGGAAAGGCAATAGGAGAGCATTGTATGGGGACTGTTCTAGACTGAGCTTTGTGGTAAAAAGGAACCTAAATCCACAGGAAGTTGCTTTTTTTAAAACCCACCAGATGTACAACCCCCCAAATGTCAGAATACTACTGAATAGTTCTTCATACAAAGATTCACACAGGGTTTTTTTGGGAAAGGTATGCTTTAAGTATGTTTCCTGTGTTGAATCAATTCACACCTCTCTGATGCTAACCCAAAATCTGCTTTCTGGTAAACAGCTTTTAATTTGCTATGCCGTTGCAGTCTATTCAGGTCTGAATGTGAAATCACAGTTCTAGTACATTAGCGGTGCTTTTTTAGTGGTGCCATGAAGAAACCCATTAAAAAACTAGTGTCCTGCTAAAATAAAGCTGAAGAATTTCCAAATGAAGCAGTACATGGGGAGAAACTGTTGTTCTGAGAAGGAATAGGGAACCATGTGAAAGGTAACTGGGATAGCACACCCAACTTCAGCAACTCCTGTTCTATCACTCCGTAAAATCCTGGCTAGCAATTATGATAAGACTTCTGTCTCTTTTTTGTTAGTTTCTGATGAAAACTTTAGTCTGGGAAGCACCAGTTACTAACAGATGTCCATAACAGAAACCAGACCTCAACCCACTAGGGCAGATCCTGATTCGGTAGGCAGTTGGGAATACAGTGTCAGGTCTGGGTTTTTTTTACAGAGAACAGTGTAAGATCAAGGGCAAAGAACCTTACTGATACAAAGATATTGTCCTCTCAAGATTACAAGGTAAATGTATGTACTGATTGGAATGAAATATAAGTATTTATACTATGACATTTCTCCACTAGACACTATTCCATTTCTTGGAATTTACTTGGATGTAGTATTCTAGCTCTCTTCTCCTTCATCTACATGTGTCTTTAGTTAAAATAATCACATTATGGGAGGTATTTTCCTCCTGTTTGGTGACCAAGTATACTTCAGTGTGACATCTAAAAAGTTATTTCGATCAAATGTATTTTCTATTGAATTATTTAAATTGTCAGTCAGACAACTTGATACCATGAGAAAAGAATATTCCAAAGCCATTGATCATCCTCTCAAAGCATTGTGCTGCATATATGGAACTTTCAGTTTGTGCAACTTGCTACAAAAGGTATTGTTTCTGAAGTTCCTAAATCTCTGATTTTATTGCTTAATGGAGAAATATAAAATGGTACTATAAAATGAATTTGGAGCTGTGTTTTCTCCAATCATCAGGTAGCTGTATTATAAATATTGCTCTAATTAATTGTCCTACCTCATGCTGAAGGACACATTTGAGAACACGTAGTGAGAAAATCAAGTTCAGAAAGAGAACATGACATGTCTTGCTGCTTTGAGTTATTGGGAACCCTGAGTTTGTGAAAGTCTGGAAATATGTACAAGCAGGCTTGGCTTTTGGCGTAGGCAAACAGGCATTTGTCTACGGTAGCAGACTGATGGGAGGTCGTGGCAGTATGGTTTCTCAAGGGCCTATCTTTACCTAATGGCTTAGAAAGCCGAAGGGAAAGATGAAAAAAACCCCCACATCTTGCTGTCAGTACACAATGCTTTTCTAAGATAGTGTGATGCTTTGCTGCAGGGGGCCGCTTGGTCACTTTTCCTAGGTCTTCCTTCGGGAGAGGTGATGTGTAGCCTGTGTCCTTCTCGCAAAACTTTACCTGGGACTTCAAGCGTTATCACAGAAACAGTGAGGCCAAAACATCCATGACTTTATGGAGCACCACCATCCCTTTTTACCTTTCCCTCTGTGAAAGGTAAGATGTATGAAATGCCTGAGGTCTCTTCTAGCCAGTTGTCTGTAGCAACTTCCATAAAGTAGTTTTAAAGCCCACCCAGAACATCAGGATGAAAGAAACAATATAGATGTTGCCTTAACTCAGCATGACATTAACTCAAACCCTTTATCCAAAGGCAACTCTTGAGCCAAAGCAAGACTTAGAGAAGGATTTGTGTAGATTTGTTACAAAATTTTTGTCGTCTGAATATTTGAGTATTTGTTAACATTACCTTTCCTCCTAGATCGAGGAAATAATTTTTTCATCTAGAGAAATTACTTCTCACAAAATTTTAATATTGTATATTGTTCTATAAGCATTTCAAAAGTTTCCCAGAATTTGTCATAAAGGTGGCAAGACTTCAGTGATGGACTGTGATCTCTCTGTCACTTACCAATCAACTGAAGTGTTTAAAACTTATAGGGATGAGAATGTGAGTTTAATGTGAGACCTTTCTAGTTATAGGTATTCTGGTTCCCTGTGGAAAAAAAGAATAAAACATAATCCTTGAAATTAGGTTACCTTGTCTGCTCTTCAAAGATCTCTTACAGAGAAGGAGGGAAAAACAATCAGTGCAGAACTCTGTCAACTTCAAGTTGTCTTTAACAAAATCAATGTTTGCAGCTTGGAATTTTTTTACTGTATTTCTTTTTCCCTGGACACTATGGACTTTCTGTTACTCTAAAAAGTTTCTTTTAGAGAAGCAGACATAAAAAGGCTGTATCCAAATGAAAAGCTTAGCTCATTTCTGAACAGAAGAAAAATGCTTTTAAAAAGGCTTGCACCACAAATGTAGACGTATCTAGCTTAAAACTGGAGCACAGTACTGGAAAGCTGTTTTTTTCAAGAGTTTTGGGCCCCTGCTTAAGAACAAAACTTAGCTCTCAGAGTGTTGGATGTGAAAGTAAAGAGTAGTTGAATTTTGGTCTTAAGAAAAAGAATTTGCTGATGGTTCATTTTGTTCTCCTGAATGTCAGTTCTGGAAATCAATCTTCAGTGAACAAGCTAAGTCTCTACCTGATCTGATCAATCTTTTAAATGACCCAAACTTCCAGCTTTGGTCTTCCTATATCAGTACACTGTCTTTCCTTCTGTGAAGAATTGGTTCTGCCAGGTAAAGCCAGAAGTGAACCCAGGTAAGCTCTTCAGTGGAGAAGAGAAACAGCCTCAGCAGAAGAACATTATTTATAAGCAGTTTAACTGATTGCCGTTGAGAAATGGCATGATGAATAAAAAGACGATTTTATGCCTGAATCCTTTTTCTAAAGCAGTGTTACAAGCTGATTTTATTTTTTTTTCCCCTCAAGGATATACTTTAAAGAAAAACAAACATATTTAACCGCCCTGTCATTTAGAAGACCATCTGGAATACCTCAGACATTCATAGCAGGGAAGAAAAGAAGTTGGGTCTTATCATTAGAATGCTCCTAGTTGCCAGGATTGGCTTTAAAAATTTTAAGAGTAGGATTCAGATGAAAATTTCAAATGCTTGAATCTATGCCAGAGGAGAGCTTGAACTCAACTGAGAAAAGAGAGATCCACGCAGTCAAAATCATTGTTGCATTATAAATGTGAGGTGCTTTTTAGACAAGGCTTATATATATAGTGGGCCATTTTGCCAGGTTTTGGCATCTGAAGAAATTGTGCCTACGCCAGAGTCTTAGAGTATGGGGGGGATGTTAGTCAATGATAAAAAATACTCCTGTTCATCAAAACATTATTTAATTATCTTACAGTTTGCTTTGCTTTACTGTCATAGTAATGTTTTATTGAAATCGTCTTAATAACTATATACGTTGCCATTAAGCTCAGTTAAATAACATAGGTATCATGCAGATAGCCTGCGTTTTCTTTCATTCTTTTAAGAGTTGCCACATCTTCTGTGTCGTAATTTTATTAACAGCAGAAATAGCATTTATGAATTTAGAAGGTAATTATTAACAATTCCGTGGAAAACTCTTTCACATGAAATCTAGAGCAACAGTGCCTAAGAAGGAGTATAATTCCCACTTCAACACAAAAACCTTTTCTGGTGGCACAACCGATATCTACTTTTTAAAATTGAAGTCAAACCTAATTTTTAAAAAGCATTCTGGTTGGGAAACATCTTGAATTAATTTAGGTGTACCCTTTCCCTTTAAAATTCATTACAAGGAAAATATGTTCTTATAACAGAGATTAATGTTAGTTTTACTAATGCAACTCACTTATTATTATATTTTCATCTTTCAATTTAAACACTTTGTGTTTCTCCATCTAAGGAGATTTAAGGACACCCATGAGGAGGTAGTGGAGGTCTGAGATAAGCTGATCAATATATGCATTATTAAAATGGTGGACAGAATGTCATTACTGCTGTAGTGTTGCTGACAAATAGAGGTGCTTAAATAAAGTAGTTTACTTGGTTTTCTGTCAGGTCATATATTATGCACGTTCGATTTCCTCTACAGTAACCAGGAAGTGTGGAAGAAGTTAAGGAATTCGATGAAATTTGCCTGAAATAATTAGCTGTAAATCAGACATTCATTTAGGCTAATTCTGCTTTCAGTGATGGTCTGCTTATTATAAAGATATATTTGTCAGGCTTCTAGATAGATAAATTCTTTTTTTTTTTTTCTTCTTTTTTTCCCCCAAAGAAGAGAAAATATCATGTATTGCTGCTTATGATTTTTATTGGTAGCGTGTACATATTTCACAACAAAACTTTAATCAGAACAGCTGGCTTAATCTTCATACAGTAAGAACATTTTTTGGAATGGGATAGCATGAAATGAGCATTCATTATTTTTAATGCCATTCTGTGTTACTGCTTCAGTCTCATGTTTTTTTCATTCTCCTCTTTTTAAATTTCTTATACTGAAACATATTTTAACTTGCTCGGTAGAAGTCTGCAGACGAAACTAGGGAAGGCAATGAGAATTGTAAATAGATCTTAACACCATATTGTGTACTGTTCTAAAACTCAGGATTTACAGACTGTGATCACATCCAGCAGCTCCAACATCCATAATGGAGAAGTTGGAAAAGAAAACATTTAACACATTGGCTCACTGTTTTCCTTTTATTAAAGAAAAAGAGAATCTTTCTGTTTGTGGCTAAATACAAAATATACAAAGTCAGAAAGTTCCCATCAGCATTTCTCTATTTTTTGAGAAGATGGATACAGTGATTCCTGTGCACACACTTTATGGGATGCAGTATGCACATCTGATTATGTTATCCTCGTTCTGTTGCACAGGAGATACTGGAGGAATGTGGCTTTAAACCTCTTTTGGGAATATAATACCGCTAGGTGTATTTGGTTGGTATAGTTTTATGCAGAAGCAGCAGAAGCTGGAAGAAGGTATTTTGTGTCCTCATTGTTTGTACATGTACGTAGCTGGGCTTGAGCTGAGTGCAGCAGCAGCACTCCATACAGCAGCACTGCTCCTTCCCAAATACATCGCCCAAAGGCATTTCTGGTTTTTAAATGGCCTGTAAATTGGTGTAGTTCCGTGTTCCCCTGCAGGATCTATGGCTCCTCCCTGCTCCTGGCGTGGGTGGGCAGAGCAGACCTTTGTGCCTGTGCCTCCGGTTTGGTTGGCTTTGGGCACAGACATTTCTAAGAAATAATTTGTCTTCAGAGACATTTATGAAGCATATTATATCTTTAAGCTGTTATACAATGGTAGTGTTTAAAAACCAATATGACTGTTGATGTCACTTTTATCACTGTCAGATAAGAGCCAAGCACAGGGTCCCTGGGGGAGCGTTTGAAGTTACGCTACCTGCTGGTTTCCTTGGGCTGCAGACCTGCCACGCTGGTGGGACAGAATGATGTCCTGTGAGCACAAAGGCTAATTAAAGGAATAGATTAGATTTTCCTCATTTGGAGGCATGAAGAAAGCTTATTGTATTTCCTCTTTCCATTGCACTTCATGCACAAGTCAAGTATGAATTATAAAAGTTTCTAAACCTAAAAATGTCTTCAGTTAAAGAGTTTTAACCCTGGAGTAACCCCACTCAGTTTTTATGCAGAGCAATGTCCTATGGTAGTTGTTAATATACAGTACTCTTCTTTATTTGTGAAAATCAGGGTGGGTTCTTAAGGGTCAACATGATTGTTTAAAACATTTATCACAAATATTAATCAAACAATAGATTCCTTTAGGCGAGCAGATACACTCTCTGAAAGAATCCCAGTCCCATTGATGTCCATGACACAAAACAAACAATTTTTCTTTGTTCTTTCCTTCAAGAAAGCACACTTTGCCTATGGGTTTTTACAGTTACAAACCTTATGATCAGTTCTTGACCATTTAATAAAAAATTTATTGAAATATTTATAGTAGAATAATGTAGTCATGTCCTTAAGTTTACTTTCCTGAAATGCATTAAGAATTTTTTACCTGTGAGTGTTCATATTATAAACTGCAGGTGTGATTCTCATTATTAGTTCTGTTAGGTATTTCCTGTACAGAGCATTTCATCTCAAATATAATTGAAAGTGTAATGAACTTTTTAATACTGAATTTATAATCTTTCATTAGTTTGCATAGAAACCCAAATTTTGTTTAATAATTAATTTAACTAAATTGGTGAATTTATTATGTTAGAAACCTGTATAATGCCTGTGTTGTAAAAAGAATTTTCTCATCCCTAGAGTAAGATATCTGTTTTCCACCCATGGCATATGGCTCTCCTTTTTGCAGTATTGTGTTTTGTGTTACACTGCACTACAATTATCTGCATGTGTTACCCCTATGCTACTTGAAAACAGCATGCATTCAACATTGTTTCATAAATAGAGAAGAAAATGTTGAAATAGAACAGTGGTAAGGACGATTTAGATAAATTCAATACAACATGCAGAAGACCCAATGGAACACGCAACCCCCAGGCCAGGTTTCACCTGCATTTTTGTGCGGTGAACATTTGCATTCAGATTAATGGAATCCTAAATTCTCTGTAACAAAACCAAACCAAAACCAAACCCAACAAAATAAAAAAACCCCTGAGATATGTATACTTTCAGTAGCCTACCAAAACTACAAATAAAACCTTGAGAATCTTACTCATGGTCATTTTAAAACCAGGGAATAGAAGAGAGATCATAAAAAGAGCTGTTGCAGGAGGAATTAAAATGCAAATATGAAAGAGGAAGAAAATGCAAGAAAGGAGACAGATGCCAGAAAGCATGACAGGAAAGGAAGAGATGAAAGGGAGAAATGCAGTTGATCTGAAAAGGAGCAGAACATACCACCAAGCAATGTTAAACATAAAGATAGGGAAATTAATAATAAATACTGATTAACGCAACTAGGAATTAACTATTTCATAAGGACTACTTTCTGCCCTTTCGTTTCACTCATGCACACCTACATCTAGGCTAGATTGTATTTCTGAATTTTCACCTGGGCCTTGATTCTACATTTCAGAAATCTCAGTCCATGTAATTTTGGAAGACATGCATCTACACCACTGCTAGAGGAGCCTGTTACGATTTAACGCATTGGAATTTTTTTTGTTACTAATTGTTACAGGTTAGCATGTCAATACCCATAGGTCCTTATTTTTTTTTCCTCCTCATGATATAACAGTTGCCAGCAGCAGTAGCAAAGTGATAGCTGTGAGACATACTGGATTTTCCTTCGCATTCTGGTAAATCCTGCTTTCAAGAACCATTAGCTATGCTGGTGTGGTCCAGTGCAGATCCAGCCGAAGCCTTGCCCCTTGGTTCTGGAGTTGACCCTGACGTTAACCAGCGACAGGGATCCCTCTCACAGTGAGAATCTGATCAGCAACCTTGGGTAGTTGGCAGCATGCTGGCAGTGCATTGCTCCTTCGAATACAATGTGATTTCAGGTTAAGCAAGAGCTGATTATCTCTTAAGGGTTTTGGGGCTGGGTGTTGGGTTTTGTTTTGTTTTGTTTTGTTAGGGTTTTTTGTAGCCACTTGTAATACAGCCATGGGAGCTGCTGTTGGAAATTTTGTTCTTAAACTGATGAAAACAAGGGCTAGCACTTGGTATTTCATTATATATCCACTTACAATAATTTTGTTTCATCTCTCAGACTTTCAAGAGGGAGCTGAAAACAAAAGAACCTGTTATCAGGAGTGCGCTTGAGACTGTGAGAATCTTCTCAGCAGAGCAGCCTGTGGAGGGACTGGAGAAGGTCTACCCAGAACCAAGAGGTAACTGAAAAAAGAGCAGGGTAATAACACATTGCTGGAAAGATCAGTGATGATTAAATAAATTCTGCCAGCCGCTGTGAAAGTATTCCTTTTACACTCCAAGCTGAATGTCAGTATTCAGAAACTAAGCTAAAAATATAGATGAAAGAAACCCTTAGTGATCCTTCTAAACACTGTAGCACTAAATAGACATGCATATTTATAAGCAGACTTTGAAAATGGCTTTAGACCTTCAGGACCTATCTGTAACTATAGGCCCATTTGAGGTCTGAAAGCTGCAATTTAACCTAAAACTCAATTTGTAGTTTCAGTACTACAGAAGCTCCCAACCAAATACACTCAATTGCAGCAAAAGGTTCACAGTGATTAATATTTATGTATGTGCAGAACTGTTTTGCTGAATCAGGACACAGTTGATCATAAACTTCTAGCTACACCTCGCATTTTTAAAAATGCCTTTATGTGCTTAAATGCATATTTTGGTCATCTGTATGGTGGCAAGATTTAAATTTGTTAAGAGATTTTCAAATGAGAATACATTAATAAAATAAATTTCAAAGGTGTCTTTGGTTATGAATAGTTTCTTACTGCACTTTGAACTTACCAGGATGGCAATTATTTTTCTTCAAAGACAGACTATGTCTTAAAAGCCTCTTGACTTTCACATTTAGAGCTGTCACCTGAGGAGAGGGCCCACAATGTCGCTAAACTTCTCCAAAGGCAAGCAGAGGAGGTCAGAACTGAGTGGGATAAGCTGAATCTACAGTCAGCTGATTGGCAAAAGAAGATAGATGATGCTCTTGAAAGACTGCAGAGTCTTCAAGAGGCAATGGATGAACTGGACCTCAAACTACGCCAGGCTGAAGTGTTCAAGGGATCGTGGCAGCCAGTGGGGGATCTGCTCATTGACTCTCTGCAGGATCACTTGGAAAAACTCAAGGTATGTGTCAGTATGTCAGTATTTCTGAGTATAAAATAATTGGCTTGTTCGTTGTGTGAATCCTCAGATCAGGAATTATCTTTTAAAGTAAGAAATTGATAGCTGTGGAACATAGTGATTTATATTTGGGGAAAAAAAAAACCAAGTACGTATAAAGAGTTTTACGATTTCTGCATTTAAAATGGAATCAAATCAACATTGAGAATGTATATTGCTAATGTGTCAAAAGCACCAGAGAAATGTGTAAATATCCTCATCACACTCATTGTTAGCTCAGGAGACACAGAATTAACAGTAAAGAAAGCAAAATAGAATAGATAGGAGAATACATGATGAAAGTGTAGAAGATTAATTCTGTTCTTTATTATACTTTTGTAAGTATGATGAGTACATAATTGTGTCTATACTTGTACAGGGGAATTTAAATAATTTAAAGTACATAGTTTTGTTGATGTTTTGTCATGATGGTGGTATTTGCTATCTGTCTTATTTGATAACTAGGCCTCATAACATAAGACAGTTAAAAAAAACCCACAAACAACCCTGAAAAAACTGTCATTATTTTCTATAACTTAATACTTATCTGCTTTCAAGGCTTGTTTCATAAAATGATTGCTTATTGAGAAACTCGTGAGGACTTGTCCTCCGTCAGCAGGAGGACAGACTTTTTAAATACTGCAGGATTCCTTTAGCTAGAGCGCAATAGAGGCAGTTGCCATTTTGATAAGAACAAAGCGCCTCTGTTCTGTTCACACAAACGGGAATCATCAGTCATTTTGAAAGAGACCTGTGATGACTCTTATTTTCTCCAGCAGAATATTAGGATCTAAGAAAGAGGAAATAGGATAACTAATGGCAAGGAAAAATGCCTTTAAAAGTCAGAAGTAGTTTATAAAAAAAAAAAGTCCATGAATTTTAATCACATAGGAAGTTTAATGAGGGTCTTGTACAAATATTATACAATACAAATAAAGTACTTGGTAGCTGATGAACACTTAGCTGCAAATTTGTTTATCTTCATTTAAATTCATAAATGAACAGAAGAGATCTATTTATAAATTCTCAGAAAGTGCCTTCTATTATAGCCATGGATTTTTTTGTGATTTTGAAGAAGATATTCTGAACAGAAACACTGAACCCCTGATGTTATTGGAAAACAAATCAAGTCACTTAACTCTAAAGCTGTGACCATAACTGTTGACTCCATAATTATTGTGCTGAATCCTGTTATGGTTTAAAAAATAAAAAATCTTTCTTAGAGGACATAACGAAATTCCGATAGCACCCATGACAAAATAGAACTCTTAACCTTATGAAAATCCAGAGGTACTTTCAATCAGTAGATATCTGTCTATTCCTGCCAGAGTCTTAATATTAGGATCAGACAGAAACAAAGACTTCCGTTTCAACATTTAAAATTAGATGCTACCACCTACCCCCTGATTTTTATCTCATTTGTACCATATTTACTTAAAATATTTATGCATGTAGGGTGTCATAAGACCATACTGTAAGTTTATCAGCTAAATGGTAAATGAAAATACCATACAGAATATATTCATATCCTTATAAGCTGTAACTTTTTATTTCCTGTATGGCAATTATAGTCTGCTAGATGCACACACACGGTAATATTGTGCTTTCAGCGACTTTGAAGTGATCATAATTAGCTCAGGTAATGCAAGAAAACAATAGGCCAAAAGCTGAATAATATTAACTGTGTGAGTAGTACAATAATTGTCCCCAAATGTGCTGTCTGGAATGTATGTATGTATTGCTCTAACGAAATGTAATTCCAGCATAGATACTGAAGACAAATGCATGTACTAGTTAGGCAATGTAAGCACGTTTGTGAAATTAATAACTACCAAGAGATTTCTTAGAGTGAAATCTATTTTAGAAAAGTTGTAAATAAACACCAGTAATTTATGTAACCCTAAAAAAGAGCATTTAAACCCTTAAAAAGTTTTCAAGTTTGCATTTGCTACATGTGAACTGGCTAGACTATAGAAACTCTGATCTTGATCCTTTATATCCTTAGCATATCTACCTAAATTGTACAAACATTTAAAATATACTTACAACCCTAGCCTTAATTGCTGGGTTTAATTTTTCAAAACCTGAAAAAGAGTATTTAATGTAAATATTTTATCTGTGACAGGAGCCATAAGACATGATTTAAGCCCATTTTTATGTTGAACATATTTGTTGGATAGTGAGTTCATTTCTGATTTACTCCCTGTCTTGCTAAGTTTAGATGTAACCATTATTACTATCTCAGTAATAGTGATCAAAGTTAGTCAGTTTTTCTTTCCCTGCCCCTTAATTTGTTCAAATGAAACCCAAATAATTGGGAAGCCATTTTTTTTTTGTACTTCGCTTCCAGAGCTATCAAAGATGGAAGAGAACGATTGTATTTTGGCTACTTTTGTACAAGAAATTAAAGGAAATCTAGGCCTTTTTACAAAATGTAATGCATATTTATTTTCTTCATAAGACTTCAACAACTACATAAAATAAACTTCCAAGAACAGTATTATATTCAGAGTTAGTCGTAAACAAAATTGTTGCTTTGAGAGGAAATTAGTTACTGAAAGAATGGCTAGTCTAATGCCTGAAAGCCTTAGTAAAGTTCAGAAAGCTAATATGGGAGCATTTACGAAAAAGGGTATGTAGAACTGATTTAAAGCATTAGCCGGTGGGCAGCAGCGTCTACTTTGCATGTGCTACAGAAATGAAGAACAGCATTCCTGGTCTGAAGGGGAGGTCCCGTGGTGGGAAGACTGAAGGGGCAAGAGAGATTTCTGGTAGAGGCACAAGCGGAGGGAGGGGGAAGAAAGTTCCAACTTGCTCAGCGCTGAATGGATTCCTCCTACATCCCAGTTACCTCTTCCGATCGCCAGGCCCAGCCCCTGGCTCCAAAACTGCAGTAATGCCCCACAGTGCTGTGTGCGTGCGGGAATGGAAAATGAGTTAAAAGTTGTTGTGCGATTCCTAATGTGCAGTTTTAAAACTTACCTTACAATATTCAAGATTAGGAGAATCACTGAGACATTTGATTCAGCTCTGCAGATTTTAGATGCCTTTGGCGTCTGTTATTTGGCCTGTGTAAGCTGGTTTAACGCATGCCTGGTTATTACTGTTTTCTTCTTGCTCCTCTTAGTAATTGATTCACTGAAATATTTTTCCTTGGCAAATGCTTCAATTAAAAGGTACATTTGTTGAAGACGACACAAGTTCTATAGCCTTCAGTTAAAAGTTATTTGTAAACAATAAGGTTTTTTCTTTACAAATTATATTATCAGCCAAACATTATCAAATTGATATATTATACATCTCTCATCCTTGCTCTGGTTTTTATGATGTGTATCATAATGACTGATGATATTACAGTGTGAGGGAGAGTACCTGTTGTTCTCTATACATTTAAGCACCCCAAACACCTTCCGAGCAGATCTTCGAAATATTGGACGCATGTGACTGCATTTCTTGCAAATCCTTCTCCTAATTGGGATCACAGTAACTTTCCCAAACCTAAGCTGATTAGTAACTTCCTAGGGAATGAGTTTACCCAGTGCCATTTGTCACTGTTCTCTTTGGATATAGCTGCTGGAGCTCTTAAGGTTGTGGTGTAACATTGAATTCACACAAAATAACTGATCTTTGATCAGTATTAATGGATTATTATTACAGATAATTGGTATTCATCTCTGATTCTGAGGACAAGAGATAAATAGTTTCACACACCTACCCCAAGGAATGCAACCTAGACTACAGGTGATCTATATTCAAAATATTCTTCAGACTTCTCTGCTGTCCTCTGTTATTCTCCTTTTTTTCTTCTCTTGTAGGAGTTATCTTATTTTCAGACTGAAATATAACTTACTTTCCCAATAACACACATTCTTTCTCTCTCTCTCTCTTCCAAGCATACCTTTCTCTCCATTAAAATCCAAACCATCACTTAGCTGTCTTAAATTCAGTTCAAGCCCAAACGAATCTATTAAATGTCCCCTAACACCCATTGGCTGATCATTTTGATTGTAGATCAGATCACCTTTTAGACATGACCTGGGATTTCTACTTCTCTCTGCAGCAAATTCAACAGATGTTTTCTTCTTGCAATGACTAACAAAATTTTCTCCTCTTCCTCAGGATGCCTGGAACACTTAGGGTCACGAGGCCACCACTCAGTTTTTATATTAAGCTTTTCCTGGTATGCAATTGATATGCAATTATACCTGCCTCATCCGCTTGGTATCTTATTCAAAGGCCCATTCCAGGAATTGGCAACAGAACCACCTTGCCCCTCTTTCTTCCCAAAAGACTCTCCTTTGCTCCGTACCGACCCAAACCTCGGTAATGGTTCTGCTGCTCGCGTGCAGCAATCGTTACGTGTCATGCTGATACCTTCTCCTGTTTCGTTGTCTGTCTGTAGACATCTGCTGAGAAATACTGGTAGGAATTAGTACCCTTAGGAAGTTTTAGATTGTAATACTTCTACACTCTGAAAAATTATTTTTTAAAGTAGAAGCCACTATTTTGGGATGCTGTGCACGGAATTTTTTTTCTAAGCCAATTTTAACGGTGTGGTTTATCTGTCACTAAAGGTAGTTCAGCTACTCCAACATACTTATGAGAGCACAATGCAAAGCACTTTCTTATGCCAGTGATATTCTACCATATCACTAGTGCCATATAACTGCTTCAGTTTTAT
>JAVJGG010000059.1:14036009-14053108 GCA_035590195.1 Aviceda cuculoides
TGAACAGCAGGGCCTCTAGACACCATGGGGGATTTAACTCCTTTCTGATATTTTTTTTTAACTACTCTAAAATAAAATTTAAAAAAAGAATCAAGAACAGGCAGTAGTGTTGAACTAGTGCTCCAGTTCAAAATAGAAGCGTGTAGCTCAAGAACACCTGCCAAATCAAAGCTGAATTGTGTAGTCCTATTTTCAGTTAACTCCATTCCGTTATAGAATGTTTTGTTCTCCTTCACTGTCATATAAAGAGGGCACCTTGACTCAGTATGGTGATTGTTAACTGTAAAAAAGCAGAACAGAATTTAGTGACGTAAGTCTTGTATTTTTCCTGTGAGCAGTCTCTACAAAAGTCTTAATCTTGCTTCTTAAGAAGCTGTTGTTCTTGCAAATTCACATTTACAGTAGTGAATAAAGCAGTTACATGAGAAGACTATGAACTTTGCATATAGATTATGGATTTTAATGTATTTACTGTAACAAGTGTATTCACAAAGGCTGTAAGTATCCTTTTAAATTCTTCTGTCACAGCCTATTTACAATTTTAATACAATTTCTACTAAGTATTTTCTACAAAATTGTGAAACAAAAGGCAATGAGAAATTCACATGGGTACTGCATAATAACCCTTTTTTTCTGGGACGTCAGGCCTGAATTATATGCTGTTTATTTCAGACTTCCTTCAGCATAATTGACAGTTGTAGCCAATTATATGTCACTGACAAATGTTCACTGGAAAGTGTCAATGTGAAACTTCTTTCTGATTTGTAAACTGAACAGAGTTTGCAGTTACGCATAGATCAGGAATGAACTCATCTGCTCATCATCTACTCCAAAATTACTTTCTGCGTGCACTCAGTCCTTTTGTCCCTCATCATCTCTTCTCTAAATGAGACAAAAAGTAAGACAACCCCTTAAGATAATTTCAGTTGCGTTCATATGTGGCCACAGAAAGAAAAAAAATAGATTTGGCAAGGTTAAAATACCATATTATTACAAACACTCTAGTACTAAATCAGCAACCTCAGTTACTGGACAATGAATGACCATAGGCAGTTCCTTTAAAGAAAAAGAAAGCCTTATATATTCTTCTGTACTTCATTTTGGTACTGTTCAGCTACTGCTATGCTGAAAAGAGGTATTTCAGAAAAGTGGATCCTTAACAGTGCTAATATGAGGGAACTGTTCTGACAGCTGCCTACAGTGGAGACTCTGAGAGCAAAGCGGGTTGTTGAATTTCTAATTTGTGTTCTCATTCACAGGAAAAAAAAATCTTCCAAAATTCTTTGAAATGCTTAGGTAATTGATAAATTTCTATCCTTCCTGAAGGAAAAATGATTTTGGTAAGGAATTAGTAGGCATCACATACAGGAAAATTGATGAATGACACCTAAAACCAAGACAACACTCCACATTCATCCCCTCCTGGCAATGGAGATGTATGCTGGACGTGAAGAGATCAGTTTTAAATAGATCCATAGAAACTATGCAAGAAATAATCACCTGGAAGATGTATTGAATAACCAGAATTTCCAACCAGCTAGGTATCAATAGCAGTACTAGATCCATGTTAAAACAAATTACGGTCTGATTGTAAAGTGATGCCTATGCTCCCGTTAAGTTTTTGCTAACATAAAATTTAGCTATCTATTAAGTTAAGCTAGCAGAGCTCATGCAGTCCAGTCTGTAAAGTACAATGACATGACACATACAGTGACTTCTGAGATCTTTTTATTTCCCTTTCTTTACGGACAGATGCTATGTTCTTTAAAAACAAACAAACAAACAAAACCCCCCAAAACAACCCCAACCCCCCAAACAACAAAAGACAAAATTTAATTTTCATATGGAGGTCTGAATATATATCAACAGCAAATCGCTGCTGTTTGGAAGTAAATTAATTTGCCTGGTATTCTGAGCAAACTTACTTTTGTTCCACTTTTGTAATTTTTCCACATCACCTAGATATCTTCCTGCATTATTCCAAGCCCAACCCCTTTTTTGCTTCAAATTTCTACCATGTGTAATCACTTTTTTTTTTTCACGTGCAACACTGATTGGTTTCACTGCTCTTACAGAAATTTGAGGAGAAAATTTCTATTCAGCAGAGTTTGCAACAGGCAAGCCTACAGAAGTGAGTGGCCCTGAAGTATTGTTTCAGCAGTTTCAGTGCTCATACCCTAGGAGGTATTTTGACAATTTATGAGCATCACTCCCCACTATAGCTATACTCCCTATTATTCTTAGATTTAAAATCACCAAAAATACTAAAGCATTCCATATACAGAATTTTAGAGTATGAACTAAGATTTAATTAAGTATATTAATTGTTTGTACAATTAAAAGATGACAGCATCCATTGGTTGACAGCTGAATATGAAACTATTTGCCTGCAGTGTAAGAGATGGAAGTATTAATTTTTTCTTCAGACTACAACTGAAGTAATTACTGTTATAAATGTTTCTCAAGTTTACCATTTCATACATATGTCATTCTGTGATAGAATCATGCAATAATTTTTTATGATGTCTCCTTAGACTACTTTGAAACGCATATACATTTTTTTCAGTTTAATTTGAAGCCAGCTGTCACCACCAAAGTCTATATCAATCTGAATTAAATTGTCCTATTTCCTTTAGTAAGTCTCTTAATAAGTCCTGTGCTGGACTCTGTGATCTTAAAAAACTAATTCATACAGAATAGCCATGTCCTCCTAATTCATTTGCCAGCTTTCCAAAACCCAAAAAATCATCCCTGAGAAAATTAGAGATGACCTCTATAAACAGCTTTTGTATGTCAAATATTTGTAGACTAGGATTGTTCTAAGTAAGATACTTGCAAAGGAGGAGATGATCCAATGGCATTCTAGAGGACTTTAAAGTTTTAAATATAAATCTAATCAATAAAAATAGAATTTACAAAAAGGCAAAAACTCTTCAGTGACTGTTTTACCAGTAATATAAACTAAAACCTCAGTAGAGTATATCAGAACATAATAAACTTTATTTTAAAATAAACCAAAATCCTACTTAAATTCCCTGGAACACTTTGACATCCTACAGATGCCCTTATTATATATAATATTGTTGTAAATTTAAAACTTTGTGAAGTTTGCTATGATGAAAGCAATAGTTGAAGTCTGTTGAGTTTGTTGACAGCTCAACTTTCAGGATGTTGTAAAACATCAAAGACACTTCAACTACCTACATTACCTAATTGGTTGTACAGCCTGGTATGTTGGTTTTACCGTTTTGAAAATGTAGTTTTAGACAACAGAGAATTTAGTAGGGTGTTTTGGCTGTCACTATTGGAGGCAAATTTAATTTTCTAAGGTTTGTTTTAAATATGAAATTGAGTTAAAAGCCATGGAGTGCTTCATCACGTAGTTGTACCAGCTGAAGTATGTTCTGCTATGCTTCTTAGCTTGTAGGAGATGAAAGTTACTGAGTTGTGTCCTGTGGTCTCTTAATCTCATTTTAACAGCTTATGAATCAATTTATTTTCTCACATGAAAAGAAATATATTCACAAGTGGTTATTTAATATGTAATAGTCATGTATTTGCAACCGATACAAATTTAATCTAACAGTCTCATCTGCCTTACATAGTTGCTGTGTAATCCATCATGTAAGATTGGAGAGTTTGTTATGGCAATGACTGTGGCAACGGCCCGTTTCTGAGCCCATTTTAAACACCTGAAGCGAACCATCATTCCTTCTGCCGACTCCTTTTGCAATTAGCTATACATTTCTGATCTCATATTTAGATGCTGCCACTTTAATTACAGTGAATGTTTTATGGAGACTTGATTATATAGGAGTTTTTTGTCTATATCAAGCTCCTTATTTTAAAGGAGAGTACAAAATCTTTTTTACACACGAATAATAAGACAACGATGAGCAGGCAGAGAAGTGAAATCTTAAGAGCAGTCTTTGAAAATTAAGTCTGCCTTTGATCATACTACTTATTGGGAAACAGTGGCATAACTGAGACACAGAAACGTTAGTGTCACTCTGCTAACAAAGAACGAACAAAAACCAGATATTCTTTAACTTTGGGGGGAATCACAACAACGAGTGTGAGGAACAGCCTCTTATAGGCCATGCTGCGAAAGAGCCAGCACCTGGGAAACAGCTGCACCAAATTGCACCAGATTTGCACCGGATTTGTGTTAATTGTGTTAACACGGTTATTAATAGAACAGATTAAGTATTTTCTCTTTGATTAAGGACCTTTGGGCCAAATAATACTGTTAACGTTTCCCTGACAGTAAGTGCAGAAAAGAAGAAAAAGAAGAAAAAAAAAAGAACTCTGAAGAAGAAAAAAAGGTGACCAGTAAAAAGTGGAAATCTTTTCTACCTCCAACCCAGTTTGGTAGAACATGCTATTATTAGATCAACAGATTTAATTTAGAGCCAAATTTTTCCTTGTATGAACTCACCCTGCTGATTTTAGTGGGAGATCAGCATGCACATCTGGAGGCAAAATTTGACTTTTTAAGTGTTGGTAATCTCTGATCTTGGTTTCTGATTGCCTGCTGAGAGCTGACTAATACATGTATGAAGATGTGTCTGTCGTTTTATGCCTCTGAAGTTCAGAACTGAGGTCAGACCCGAACATTTTTAAGAGATTGCTCTTTATCGGTTTATCAGAAAGAGGAATGGGACTTGAGCTTTTAGAAGGAGAATAAAACATTAATGTTTAAGTACCTAAGTGGCATGGTTATTGCAGGGACTCTAGCATTTAATATGGCTTTTTGTTTTGTCTTAAGTTTGCCATATAAACACAGCATATATAGATATTAGTCTGATGATCAAGTATTAACATTCCTGGATGTGACATTAAATCAAAAATGCTCTTGAACTGTTGTGATTCTGTTCAAAAGTCTTCTTACTCTAATAACCTGGAAATGTAAGTATTTCTCCAAGAAAAAAACCCAAACAAAACAGCAATGCAAATAGCAGTTATCTTGTTACCGTGGGACCATTTTGTTCAGGCTTAATTTTTTCCATGAAAAGAATTCTGCCAGTATTAATGTCTTTAGTGAAATCTTTTCTTAAAACATTGACTTTCCTATTCCTGGGAATGTATTTTAGTGTTGTAACTATCAAGGGTGCAGATTCGCTAGTGATAATGTTACTATGGCATGGGCAAATCAATGAGCAAAATAAAATCAATTTATCAAGCTCATAGGCTGGTACACAGTAATTATTTAGGGACTGCTTGAAGTGGGGAGTGCAATGAATATTAGATTTCCTGGGATGTTTATCAGTGAACCATTGTGCTATACTTTTCTCATTTTAATCTCTATAATTTTAAAGCCTAATAGAGTTTTATTTCATTTTTTTTTTTTGTCCAAGGTTAACCCATAATAAAACCTTTAATTGCTGCTAAACCCTTTTACCTCCAAATTGTTTTGTTTCAGTTGGCTTCGATTTTCCAGAGGTTTAAGAATGCCAGTTGTCATTGGTTTCAGCAGGAGCCCCAGCTACTCCTTTCCCAGAGCTACAGCCTGCTGTCCCTCGAGACGCGGCCGGGCCGCCTGCCGCCCAGAAGGGTTTCAGCCTGGGAAGGTGGGCAGTGCTCCGGACACAGCTTCCCAGCCTGGGTCTGGTGCTGCTATAAAAACCCTAGACCCATGTCATTTTTTAAGTTTTGTTTAGCTGTCTCCATTTCAGCATTTTGTTTTTGTGTTCCGTCTTCTTAAATCAGCTTAAAAAGTAAATCGTTTTTGCTTATGTTCTACTAAAATCTACTGTTAGAGCTGAATTTCCTTGTCTGGCGTTGTTGAAGGGTGTTCTTATTAGATGTAAGACGTCTAGAAATTCCCACCTTAAGATTTTGCCTTGGGGTTTCACCCACTCCCCCCACATCACACAGTGGTGGTAAAAAGGTGAAGATGGGAATTACAATATTAACTCAAGCAGTGGAAAACATAGCTTTCAGCAAAACACTTGAACAGTCCATCTGACTGGCATTGGTGTGGAGGTTAGAGACTGCAGGGACTTTTGGCCTTAAACTCTATGAAAAAGTTTGTTCCCCTTGCTAGAGGTAGTAATTATCAACTTTATGAGCCTAAACATTAACAAATATTTACGTGGTACGTTTAAAGACATGTTGGCCTATTGTAAGTAAACATGATCTTTCGTGTTGGAGAGAAAAGAAAATAAAGATTTATTTTAAAATTAAAATAAAGATCTGTATATGCTTCTTGTTAGAAAAGACGGGAGGAGTTTCTGAAGCTTCTTGTTTGAATTCTTTTAATGTTGGTTGAGTGTCAGAATACAATCTGTGTCTTGGTAGTGTCTAAGCTAAACTTTTGTATGGCCATGAGAAGAATCCATATTTTTCTTCCTGAGCTACAGGGTCTGCCTGCTGATGTCTGGAAGCTTGAGGTGTTTTGTAATATGATACTGCTTTTGCAACCTTTCCAGTTTAAACTCTTTTTTTGTCAATGAAATACTACATTTGCCTTTAAAATACCATGCTGCTTTACAACACAATAGAGATTTACTTTTTAGTAATTATTTTCTGAGGGCAAACAGAAGTCCTGTGAGTCTCCATTACCTGAAAGCTTTTGGTAAGGAACACAGGTTATTTGACCTTTTGTGTATATCTAATATACATTGTTCACCAGTTAACTAATAGGGATAGATAATGTGTGATTAATGGTTTAAAAACAGGTTTGGCTAAGGCTCCACAACCTAAGCGTATGTATCTTTTCAAGTGCTTTTAGCTTTAACAACGCTGAATGAAACCATACTAAAGGAAAAATTCCTGTTGTAAAAATTGCTTTATATTTTCTGTGTCCTTCATGTAGTGTGTGTTAGACTTTCCGATTACACTTTGAAATCCTTCAAGTTACTTACAGTTCCTAGGCACTTCATCTCTTGATTGCCAGATCGGCTTCTTGGTTGCAAAGTAACTGAATAACTGATTTTGATTATGTGGAAAAATTGGTGCAGAACTGTTTATGAACACTTTAGCAGTGATGGGCTCTGCCATATCATGGTTACAGTTGTTCTAGTAGAGTGAATTACAGGCTAAATTTGCTCATTTACTTCTCCCCCTCCATGGAGGAGAACGCAATTTCAGAATAAATGGCGAGGCAGTGGCATAGGTTGTATCTGTTCAGGGATCATAAAACTGCATATAGGCTGTTGATTTTAAAAAAAAAAAAAAGATCAAGAAATCATAGTAACAAAGTGAATTGTGTTCCAGGGCATGTACATCTATTTATTAGTGCGCTTCTGTTTATTAAATTACACTTCCTAATAATTAAATCATCTTTTTTTTCTAGACATAACATTGCTACAAATCATAGCTTTTTCCCTTGAAAGTTCAGAAAAGAAGAAAGTTAATGCCTGGCATTAGTTCATTTGCCATTTGTTCTATTCAAATTTTAATATCCTTATTTTTAAGGAAATACGGAGTTATAGGAAATAACTTTGAAAAATTTAATGTTTTATCCGATTCAGAAATACAGAGTTCAGAATGGGATAGGACTTAAAGGGCATTTGATTTCCTTTCTTCCTCAATGTCTTCTTTTTGAACTATTTTTATCCCAGAAGAGGATTTATATTCTACTCTAGTGCATTCTTGCTTGGTCATTTCTGAGTTTATAAAAATATATAGGATGGAAAATCAAATCAGCTAAAATCCATTTTGTTTCAACTTCGCCTGTCCCCAGGAGCACTAGAATCAAATAAAAATACAGTGTGAATTTATAAGGAAGCTAAGTGTAGCACATTGAGCTAGCAGCTGACAATCCCAGGTTTCAATGAAATCTGAATCAGAACACACTAAACCCATCAGAGAAGTAACGGACTCATTTTGAATTTAAAAGATGGAGACTCTTAAACTGTCCTGGATAGAATACCAGTTTGTTCCACCTTGTACGGTTTTAAATATAAAACCTGAAGATTCGCTCTGGCCCGTAAATACTTCTCCACTTGGACACTAGGGGAGCTGAGGTGGGGAAACGTCGGCGCTGGGAATCTGCTGCAGCCCAGCTATAGGACGGCCGCTCACCTTACTGTGCAAATGGGTCCTGCTCTCATTTAGCTGCAGCTGCTGCTGGTATAAAAAACCATATTCCTCTGACACGGGAGAGCTGTTCTCCCTAAGCCATGTCATGTTTTCATCACGGTGCCAGATGTCCTTTTCTGTCTCTTTCACTGGTTACGAGAATTGAGGTTTAACATAGAGCTGTGCTAGCTGGAGACTCTTCTATGTGAGGGAATTCTTCAAGAAAATGCCAGGCTGGCATGAGACCACCATATTGTCAGAAACATCCATGGTGGAACATGTAAGGGGATGGACTTTTTATGCTCATAATTCTGGACATAGAGTAGTCCTGATGGGATGCAGCCATGAGTGCTGAATGAGTTGGCAGATGTTACTGTAAGGCTGCTTTCAATTGTCTTTGAAAGGTCATGACAACTGGGAGAGATTCCCAAATGCTGGGTGTCACTCTCATCTTCAGGAAGGGCAGGAAGGAGGACCCTAGGAACTACAGGTCAATCAGCCTCACCTCGAGCCCTGGGAAGGTGATGAAGCAGCTAATCCTTGAAACCATCTCCTGGCACAAGAAGGAGAAGAAAGTTTTGCTGGAGTCAAGTCACTAGTGGTCAATACTGGGTCAGTATCATTTACTATCTGCATTAATGAGCTGGGCCCTGGGACAGAGCACACCCTCAGTAAGTTCACCGATGATACAAAAGCAGGAGGAACAGCCAATACACCAGATGGTTGTGCTGCCATTCGGAGGGACCTTGACAGCATGGAGAATGACACCGAGAGGAATCTCATGAAGTTCAACAAGGAGAAATGCCAAGTCCTGTGTCCTGGGAGAAATAACCCCAGGCAACAGTACACACTGGGGGCCAACTGGCCAGAAAGCAGCTCTGCAGAGAAGGGCCTTGGGTCCTGGTAGACAAAAAGCTGACGGTAAGCCAGGAATACACCCTGATGGCAAAGAAGGCCAACAGCACCCTGGGCTGCATTAGGCAGAGCATTGCCAGAAGGTTGAGGGAGGTGATCCATCCTCTCCGCTCAGCACTGGTGAGGCCACATCTGGAGTGCTGGGTCCAGTTCTGGGCCCGGTTCTGCGCTCCCCACTACAGGGTATGGACTTCACTGGAACAAGTCCAGTGCAGGGCCACAAATACGGTTACAGGACCGAAGCATCTTTCCTATGAGGAGAGACTGAGAGAACTGGGACTGCTCAGCCTTGAGAAGAGATCGGGATCTTATCAATGTGTATAAATACCTGCTGGGAGGGAGTGAGGAGGAGGAGGCCGGACTCTTCTCAGTACCATCCACTGACAGACCAAGAGGCAATGGGCACAAATTAAAACCCGTGAAATTCCATCTGAATACAAGAAGACACCTGTGGGTGGTCAAACACAGGAACAGCTTGCCCAGAGAGGCAATGGAGTCTCCATCCTTGGAGATATTCAAAATGACTGGGCATGGTCCTGGGCAACCCGCTGCTCACTGGCCCTGCGCTGAGCAGGGGGGCTGGGCTAGGGGATCTCAAGAGGTGCCTTCCAACTTCGGCTGTTCCGTGAGTCCGTGTTTCTGCAGTAGCAATGGTGACTCTGGTTTTAGGAGTTCTGGATCTGGTACTGGATTTGTCATGTGCTTTCAGAGATAATTGAAGTTACTAGTATGTTCAAAAGAAATGGCATGCTATAATAATTGATTAAATCTTTCTAGACTGTAACCTGTCTACAAAATCGTCAATACAATAAAGCCATATTACTCACCCACAAAAGTAGGAGATATATGACAAACCAATTTTATAATTACTCATTAGTCTTTTCTACTTTTCATTTTTACAGCATATTTTTCAGGACAATTTAGAGTTTTGTGAAAGTGAAAACATTTCTTTAGTGCAAGCCTTTGCAATGATTTTCACAAGTAGGCATACAAAAATATGTAGAAACTCATGCATTTAATCACTAATAACAGTAAGAAATTTGTGTTCTAGCCTTCAGTTTTCATAGATGTCAAAGCTTGCATGCTCTTGAAAAGTTTATTAGGAAGTAGAAAACATTTAATTTCTAAATATAGCTGCTACAATGTTTAGCCCTATATAAAGGCTAGATGTGGACTGCCTAAATAGTAAATATAATTGCTGGAAAACTAGAGATGGCTTGTCCTGATTTTCAAATTATTGCTATTTTTATTTGTTTGTTTGAGGTATTTTTCCCTCCCTTTTTAAGAGGATAATAAGAAATGTTTTAAATCCCTTGGGTTGTAGCTTGTAAAAAATTAACTTTAGTGAAAGGGGATGGTATCTACCAAAGTCTTGGATTTACTATTGCTGGGAGAAACTAGCTTTGGGATCAATTTTGATTTCCCATGTTGTGCTCAAAGCGAACCTATACAGTGTTCAAATCAAAGCCTGGTGTTGCTATAATTGCCAGTCCATAAAAACTGAGAAGAAAAAGTGGAGATGACACCAAATTGCCTTTAACATCTTAGACAGGCATCTATGCCTGTTTCATCCATAACCAAAAAGATAGAGACTCATTTCCAGAAGCTAGTATTGAACATTTAAAGTATTTGTTGTATTAGTGAAATAACTTTGTCTCCTTTAGCTTCTCTTTCCAACAGGAGAAGGGTATTACTGGATAGGTACTGCTGAGATTCATGGTCCCTCCTTCCATGAGCTTAGGAAATGTTAATGAGTCTTGATCTTTACTAATGTGTTTGTAGTTGTAGCGTAATTATTTATATGTGGTCTCACAGAGATTTTTCTAAACTCGTGAATGTAAGTCCAGGTGTTGTTAAGGCTACATGCAGGGCAAAAGTAACACAAGAAATTAATCTGCTCCCAAGCTATTTTTCACTGCAGAAATACTTCAGATAAATAGGAACCAATAGGAATAGTGACTGTATTTTAAATCATAACTGAAAAGCTCAATTACTTGTTTTAACTTTGGGATTGAACAACTGTGTAACAATTGCAAATAAGCAATTATTAGATGGTATCTGTTTATTTAATACAATTTTTAAGACAAATACAGCTAAACTCAGTCTCAGTACCACTTGAGGTGACTGTGAGAATATACGACTTTGTATGTGCATGCTGTTATTTTCCTTTTATCAGCGTGGTGAATGCTAAGCAATGATGATTTCTTGCTCTCAATGCAGCTGCATAATTGCTATTTGTTCTGATAAGGCAATGAGGTTGTCTGTTCTGGGCTACATCTAAACATACATGGTAGGTGTTAGGATCAGTAGGAATAAAAAAGTAAGAGTAAAAAAAGTAATTTTAATGACCGACTGACATTTTACAGTAGCAAACAATAAATAAAAGCCAGCCCGTATTTTAATTTTCCTCTATGCTTAAGGAACAAGTACTGTTCTGAGAATACAATTCCTCTTCAGGGTTCATTTTCCAAGTGGCATAGTGGGATTTAGTCACACTATTCCATTAACTACAGTGGGCCGGAAGTTACAGGCACTTGGTTTAATTTTGGTTGCATTCCTGAATTCTGTATTTGACTGGTTAGCAAGCTGTGTCACATGCGGTTGAGGGAGAGCGGATATTAAGAATTGGAAAATGTGTATTGTAGAGTCGGTGTTCCTTCCTGAGTTTTCAGTTATGAATTTTGTGTTGGAAACTCCCTGAAGCTAGCAAAGTATATAACATCATTATTGTTATTGAAATAAGCTTGTTTACTATTTATTTACTCTTCCACTCAAATGATTCATGAATTTCCTTTCAAATTTCATGGAACTGATTTATGGATCCTAAAAAACACCCCACAACCTTTTCATGGTATTGATAAAAGCCATCTCCGTTTGGTGAATCTTTAAATATAAAGACCTAGACTTTTTAAATTTTATTTCTCCTCTGAAAGTTGGGCAGCCTTCCAAAGAGGACGTCAGTGCTCTTCTATGTGTTAGGGATCACTAAATAAGAGAAAAAAATGGGGAAAAAACCCACCACGATGGCATGTCAAATGTGGAAGGAAGGACATCTTAAAAAACCCTGATCTTATTTAAACCAATAATCAAATTGTCATTGATAGAGTTGGTATTCTGGAAAGAGGTGGTGTGTTTTAATACCTTGGAACAGGATACCCAAAGCACAAGCAAATTTAATGGAAAATATGCAGAAAATGACAATTTGGGGGGGAGCTTAGCCTGCGTATTCTAAAATATGTAAGAAACCAATCTGCGATTACAGACACTAGCCTAAAGTCCTTTTGGATTTGAAGTTCCAGCCCTAAATAGAAAATCTGTAATGTTAGAAAACACCAAGAGGATAACCAGTAAGGAAGAGATTTGGCTTGGTACTGAGCAGTGCAAGTTCAAAACGTTGCTATCATAATAGGGATCATTATGAACTAAAGGTCAGCATCTCTGCAGGGACAAAAAAATAATCCCAAAAATCCACACAACGATGTTCAGTTTTCAGAATGGAAGCTACACACAAATGAGGAAGCCTGCTGAAAAGGAACCAAAAGGGCAAAGTGCATGAAGACAGTGTGGAGAAAGTACTGAAAAAAAAAATCCATACTGTCAACATGGACTCTTAGAAGACCTAGAAAGGTGGGGTGGCTAAAGAAAAGAATGAAGAAAGTTATTTGAAGCAAAAACACTTAGAACAAATTGTCATGATTAACAGTGTCAAGCCTCGGAACCAGACAACTATTCAGTCAAGTGTTCTAATGGAAGTACAAGACAGCTGTAACTATGAAAAGTATTTTCTTGTTTAAAATTAGTTTTTTATGAGGAATGGAAGGGGACAAATGTGGTGATAGTTCTTAAATAGTGCATCTAGTCAGGCCTGTGGACCTACAGACCAGGAAATCTGGGGAAGAATATACTGTAGAAGAGACAGCAACATAGCTTTTGTAAAAGTAGGTGTGCCTTACATCTCCTAGTGTGCCTTGAAGGAGACATGAGCATATTGATAGGGGGCTATAGGCCATTTGGGGTTCCACAAGGATTTTAAGAAGGTCTTCCAGCAAAGAAATGAAGTTCCCGTAGGATAACGGAGAAGGTCTTCATGTGGATAAATAACCAATTATCTGGTTATTTCCTGTAAAAGATGGAAATCAAAAGGCAGAGGTCAGTTTTCCCAACGAGCGAGACAATTGCAAGTGCTCCAGAAGGTCGACTCTGTCCAGCATGTACATAAATGAGCTGGAAAGGAAAATTAATAATGCAGTGGCAGATCTTGTTGATGATACAAACCTATTCAAAGTACTTAAGATGAGAACAGATTGCAGACAGCTATAGAAAATCCTCACAGTACTGACTGGCAGCAAAGTGATGGCAGATGAAATTGAGTGCTGATGAATCTCAAGCAAAGCATGTGGGAAAAGCTATCCCAACTTCATGTGCACAGTAATGAGCTCTCCTTTAGCCCTTTTAAACATTCCTTTAGCACTCACGAAAGAGATTGTGGAATTGTAACAGACAGTCCTCTGCTCAGGACCGTTCAGAAAGCCAAATGAAATGCTAGGATTTGGTGAAAAAGTAGAAAATACCATGATGCCGTGGTGTAAGGCCCTGTTGTACCCATATCATGTTTATTGTAGGCTGTGTTTTGGATCCCCAATCTAAAAAAGATTACAGCAGATTAGATAAAAGGTATACAAAGACAGAATAAGTGGAGTAGGCGTGAGGTTTGTCTTGTGTAATTTCACACCTGCCGGGTAGCTGTCTGCACAGAATTCAGAATGTGAGTCGTGCAATCCTACAGTAAAACCTTACGTTATGTTCAACTCCTGGGTTTGATTAGCTATTGAATATACAGGGACCATGGGGTGACTTGCTTAGATGTAAATGCCTTATAGATATCTATATTTAATCAAATATATCTTGGTCTTTGTATTGTAAACACAGAAGAAGGAAAAAATATGATGGAGGGTTTGTGGAATTGGCACAAACAAAGTCCTTTCGGAATGGTTGATCACTGTCTCTCCTGAGCTAAGAATTGGGGATGGTCTCAAGTGGGTCTCAAGCCATAGGCTTAAAAAAAAGCAAAAAAAAAAAGAGGTGGTTCTTCAGCCTACATATTGAACTTACTGTAGGGTATTTTGGACGGTAAAAGCCCATGTTAATTCAAAACTCAAGTAGACAATTTCATGGCAGACAAATCCATCAAGATCTGATTGACATAGAAATAGAGCTGCTGGCTCCAGAATCTCGGAGGCATAAGTTGCTGAGCTGGAATTGTACAGCAAGGAGCAGGGAAGCTGATGCTTCCCCTTACCTTCTTCCCCGAGCAGACATACTGGCGTCTACCAGACAAGGCACTGGGCGAGAGGAGCTCTTCATCTGACTGATGATGTCCTAGACTTCTAGTATTGGGCTGGGTAGGGTGTCTGTGGGATGTGTCTTCTAGAGTTCTTGCTAATTTTCCAAGGCATTTTAAAATATTTTCTAGCAGGACTGTACGGATCATTTAAAATCCAATCTACCACCTGCAGTATCACATACCATTGAAATTCTTTCTCGCGTCAGGACAGTTATAATGAAGATAATGTGGGGCTGTTTCTCCTATCGCTGTTCACACTGAGAAGTCATTTACATCCCGAGCAATTTAATTGGTTCAAATAGGTCTCCTTGTGGTAGTGGTACACTACTCACCATGTATATTTCTTTTTAAATTACCAAGAGTATAGTCCTCTAAATTTTTGTGACATAAGCTTGTAATATATATAGTATTTTTTATGCAGAAGGAAAAAAAAAAAAGAAAAATTAATCAGTCTTATACTATACAAACTGATTATTAAAAATATAAATATTTCTGTAGAACATTTCAATCATGCTGATGAAAATCACAATCCAGTAGAAATTCTAAATTCCTGCTTCTACAGATGGCAAGTACTGTAGAAGATACAGCAATTATTACTATTTATTAAACTTGTTTGAACACTTGTTAAAAAAAAAAAAAAGAACTCATATTGCATTTCACTTACTCTAAACTGAAAACCTAGCTCTAGACTCATGTATGCTGACTGGTGGACTGGTTGTGACAAATTGTTGCCTAACACAGCTTTATAGTTGCTGACCTTTTTAATCGTACAATGTCGTGTGCCAAATCTTTTCTATGGATAACTTTTTCTTTTCTGTCTACAGTTTTTAGTTGTAAGCTTACTGGCATTAATTAGATAGCTGTGCATTGACTAGCATTCTCTTTTTGTCGTTGCTGTTTCTTACATTTTGATTTGTCTAACTAATACAAATGCTAGTAAAAATTCAGGCTTTGTAATAATAGAATACAGAATATCGAATTTAAAGATGGTGAAAAAGCTATTGTATTTTCTTTGTTGGAAAATTAGCATAATGCTACAAATTCAGTATCCTTGCAGCAGAAAAAGCAATTGGTAAAGACACCGATTGAAGAGGGAGCAGAAGATAAGTTTTATTTTTCACTTCCATATGTATTTCTGTGATTTGTTTTCTTTTCTTGTGACTTGCTTCTGTGCCTTAGCCTTTCTGCTTTGTAAAATAACTTACAGTCAAAAAACATGTTGACTAATTATGAAGGATCTTCTATTTCACCTTAATTTAGGTCTAAAGATTGTGTGATTTACCTAATCACTTACGTCAGTCTTCAAGTGAGACCAGTACTTTAAAGTCAACATTACAGATGCAAATAATTGGCCTGAAATCAAACAGATACTTAAGTACGTATTTAAAAGCAAGTGGTTTATAAGCTTAGGCCTGAGTGCTTTGCCTGAGCAAAAAAATTTTCAATCAAAGCCTGATGGTATTGCCATCAGGCAATAAATTTAATAGAAAATTAACTTGGTTTAATGCAGGAACTGCATTAAAGTGCATTGTAGTGGGGGAACTAATCTTTGCATCCATTGACCTGCATTTATTCTATTAGTAGTTTTTATTTTATATAGGTATATTTATTATATACAATTTTAAAATTTTATTATCTATTATTTTATATATATGTAATAATATCTATACATATATACACCTGTATATTTATATACAACATGGGTTTTAGTAACACTAGCTGAGAGGTGTTCTCTCGTCTTGGAGACCAAACAACACTGGAGGAATCGAGTTGACTAACAGATCACAGAAAAAAGCAGTAAAGTAACTATTTGAAAGTGAAGTGTTCACACAGTGGTATATGTATCTCTATCATACATATACATATCTGGTATATGTATAAAAGCCTTTGAGGCCTTTACCTTACGAGAAGAAATGTCTGTTTTCAAAGCATGTTGTTTGTTCTCTGAATTCAATTACTAACTAAAATAATCAGGGTAAGCACAGGTATAATAACTCCGTGGGATAAAACCAAACATGCGAGCTCTTTTCCTTTTCTTTGTGTTGCAGACCTTGCTCTACATGACACTTTAAATCAGTATACTCTGCAGCAACATCAGTTGTGTTCCAGTGGTATAAAACTGGCGAAATGGAGAAGTCAGCTGTCATGGCATGGATTTGATGCATGCCTCTCCTCTCCCATCACGGCACTTGCATTGTTCTCTGTGCTTTCCTTTACAAAATGCATCGCTCCTGATCGTGTATTTTACAGATTTATTGTTGCAGTCATTCACTGTATAAGAGTGCCACTTAAGTCAGTCTAACTCCTTATGTTGCAGGATAATTTAACATAATTAGTGGAAGTCAAGTCTGGTTTTGAAAGACATTTGAGGAACAATTTTTCAATGATGTTTACCTTCAGTGCAGTTCATGGCATTCTAATGTTTATGAATATCTTCATGGTATTTACTCCTAAGATTCACTGAGATAGTGGATGGGCTTTTTTTGACCTTTACTGCAGTGCATGTTGATGAAATGATTACTGGGCAATAATCTCAGGTTATTTGATGATCTAAAATGAGATGCAGACCACATGTGGTCTGTATCAGAAATGCCGAGAGAAAGGAGCTAGAAAGCAAGACTAATATAGCAAGTAAATTATCCTGCTTTTGTGTGCAGTAAAAAATGCTTCCCACTCCTCACACACACGCACACACTCACCCTCGGGCGCTGCTTCTTCCCTCCGGCTCGACCCTAGGTCCCCCCGAAGCAGAATCTCTAACCAAGCCCTTCAAAACAAAAAGCGTTATTTATTCTATCTGTGGTACACACATTTC
>JAVJGG010000059.1:14062744-14078109 GCA_035590195.1 Aviceda cuculoides
GGAATCTCTGCTCCGGCGCCTGGAGCATCTCCTCCTCCTTCTGCACTGACCTGGGGGGCTGCAGGGCTGGTTCTCTTGCATGTTCTCACTCCTTTCTCCAGCTGCTGTTGCTGTTGTGCAGCAACTTTTTTTTCCTTCTTAACTCTGTTCTCCCAGAGGCACTACCACCGTCACTGATGGGCTCAGCCATGGCCAGCGATAGGTCCGTCTTGGAGCCGGCTGGCATCGGCTCTCTCGGACATGGGGGAAGCTTCTAGCGGCTTCTCACAGAAGGCACCCCTGTAGACCCCCCACCCCCTGCTACCAAAACCTGGCCACGCAAACCCAATACATGTATTAAGCCTGTTTGTCATTTGGACAATGGGCTTGCTCACCTAATTTTAATGGCATCCGTTTGTTTTCGTGATTAGATGATCCTACAAAATCCTTACCTAATGGGCAAGTGACCATTTCTGTTGTCATATGCTGGTGGTGCATTTGCATTTTGTTGTTTTTTTTTTTTTTTCTTTTACTTTCTGTAATCCCTGAGAGTAAATTTAAATCTTGGAAGTGTTAATGAAATTTTATATAAAAATATGGCAGCTGATCTTGTAGCATTAAAGCAAATAGCAGCTTAATTGTCAGTTTTACTGGAAGTAGAACCAAGTCCATCCTTATTTCTGAAACTGTACACGTGGTTTTAAGATGCACTTTCACTGATTTTTAAAAGCATTTTATAGAAATAATGAGGACCTTTCATAGAGATCACTCTCCAGTTTTATGGGCTACAAGAATGGTTTTAAGGCTTTTTGTGTTATGGAATCCTTTCTTGACCAAGCCCTTCACAATTAAGTCTTTCATAAACAGATTTTTTCCAAGAGAATGCTCATTTGTTTCCTTTATTTGCCTAACTTGAAGGCCATGTGTCAACTTGTCAGTATGATAACAGCTTGCAAGTTAGACATTCAGAAAGAGTTTCTGACTTAGTAAATTAAAGTTTTGTATTTACCAGTTAAACTGCCTGTCAGCGTATTAAATGGTGCCACTATACAAATACTGGAAATTCAGAGGTTTTAGGCTGGCTTCAGACTGTTGGAAATCTTGTCTTTTCTTCTCTCCTATTACTACTCCTTGTTTCACGAACAGTTCATTGCACTCCCCTTCAGCAGCACTCCACCTCAGGATCTCCATCTTTCTTACTGTCTTAATTCTCCAAGATCTCTTCCATTCTTAGAATTTCCCAATGCTCTGCTCATAGAAAGAAATGAGTAGTAAGGCAAGCCTAAACGGAAATAAATTATTTACTTGTGGGAAAAAAAGCGATAAAACACAGATAGCTGTGAAAATAAGGTGGTAAATTTAAGAGAGTTTTTCATGGCATTCAATACTACGCAACAAAAGCATTTTTCAAAATGTGACTTATTATCTGGAAGTT
Source organism: Aviceda cuculoides (assembly GCA_035590195.1). NCBI lineage: Eukaryota > Metazoa > Chordata > Aves > Accipitriformes > Accipitridae > Aviceda > Aviceda cuculoides. Next base: position 14,064,159 of record JAVJGG010000059.1, read on the forward strand.
AAAGGTTATTTTTCATATTTGAAACTGTCCAGACAATAAATGCATTTTAACAACTCTGCCACAGTATTTGTGCTCCAGACTTTGTTGCATTCATTTCTGAACTGATACGCAAAAAAAGGTATGTGTAATGTTTGCACTAACGTGAAGTCTGGTAAATGGCAATAGTCAGTGTAGACCAGTTACAGTTTGCCTGGAACCCCCAAATATCACAGCTGTAATTCCACCGCCTCCTGCAGGGCTGCTGCTGGGAGCTTTGCTGTGCCGGGAGGGAAGAGCCCTCCCTCCGCTGGTGGGAGGACCTGAACCCGTGAAGTGGATGGGTCTGGGGATTGAACAAAGCCGTTTTCCAAGATTTTAGTTTCATCCGAGACTTTTAGAGATTGACAGTGGTAAACAGAGTATTCAGCTTTGCAAAGAGAGGGCTAATAACAGATTTAAGAAGAAAACTGTATGTAATGTTACTGGAATTACTTGAATAAAATTTATGGCACTTACGAAGCGCACTATATGATAATGCTGGTTTTTGACACACATGAAGTGATGGCTTTCTTGAATGCATGCATATGCTGTGATCCTTCATGCCGGTATAACTCTTAACCTTTACTGTACACCATCCTACATTCTCCATAAATATGCAGTATAATATTATTTATTTTTTTAATATTATAAACACCTTTTCTTCTCAAATAGATTAAACTGTGGAAATAAGATAACGTATCTTCCAATTTAAATTAGAAAGCATCCTGTATCATTGTGGTTTAGTGGTATGGGCTATATATAACTTAGGTTTTGCTTTCATGTCACTTGAATTTAACTCACAGATTAGAAGGCATAAATACACAGACTTTGGCCAGCTGCAGGATGAAGACAGCTCCTCTCACAAGTCATATTACATTATCATAGGAGTTTTGCCATTATCTTCAATCAGCGTAGTATCAATCCTATCAGCAATAGTTTCCATTTGAACTGTTATTTGCCTAGAGCCGTTTTATTATCTTTCAGTGTGCTAAATGCATGTCTTCCCCAGGGAGAAAAAGAGGCTTTTGTGCAAAATCAGGAGCTGTAGTTGTATACAAAGAAGTGTCAGATAACAGGGAGCATTAAGCACTGATCATATGGATGCTCCCAAGCTTGAGCAGCTGCTGGGGTATAGAACATTCTGCAGAAGTCATTGAGACTGAGAGGCCATCTTCAAAAGGTCCATTGGACAAGAACAATAAATAAAAGTTTGTTTAATCCATCCAGTCAGTAATCTCATGAAATGAAGCTTCTCTTTTCATGTTGTCTCAGCACTTGATTGAGCAAGTAGTTTTAATACATCTTGAAACAGAGTATTACAGTCTTGAGATTGCCAGTTGTAAGAATATGGATGAAACAAGCAAATAATGTGAATAAATCACACTGTAATGAAACTCTCCCTACTGACATCACCTTACTGGTTTCACCCTGTGCAGCTAAAAAGGAAACCAAATAGGTGATCTGTTTGGGGAAGTTTTGGGACTAAGGATTATTTAGAGTGAATAGATTTATCACTATTGATGTAACTCTAACTCTCAAAGAGGAAAAGGACGAGAAAGCAGTAAATATGAAAGAGAAGAGGTATGGGATTAATACAACTGCTGCTGCGCATATAATCCTTTATTCTTTATTTAATTATTATGCATTATTATCCTATAGCGGCCCCCCAGCAAAGAACATTTTTGTCTTACCTTCCACCTTCTCTTGTGCCTTCCTATATTCCTCTTCCTCCATGCACTCCTTCTGTCAGTCTTTCCAAGAATCCTGCACCTTTGCATGCAAACTCACTTAGGAAAATTAAACTTCATGAAAGTCATATGCATACATGTCTTTAGAGGATTATTCTGAGGTGTCTGTCTTAGTATGAGCAGAATTGTCTCAGGAGATACGTATTTCTTTTCATTTTTGATCAAGGAAGGCTGATTTAGCTGTCTCACCTTAGGAGTCCTGCGTTAGGACAGATAAATCTCACTTATGCAGTCTTCCCTGGATAGCTTTTTGCATGGTATTACATATATAGCAGCATACTCAGCCTAAGTAATTCTTCAGCTCTTTTTTATAAACATTATTAGACAAAATTGAGAGTTCCACTATATATGTATGAAAAACGTATTTTAACTGCATTTGGGGTAGTGACATGGGCTTTAAAGTGTGAACTGAAATGATAAAAGAGAATGAAGATATTCAACAACAAATTAGGGAGAAAAGAAAATGAAAACAGTGAAAAAGACAGGACTGAAATTTGAAGTCTCTTGAATACTGATGGAACGGTAATCCCAGGGGAGTCAGAGGGCAATACGAGTGGAAAGGAGCTGAAGATGGTGAAAGAAAAAACTTCAAAATTGTACTCAGCTAAAAGTAGTACTGAGTAAAGACAATTGTGAATGAAACCTCTGTTTCTTTTAGAAGTAACCTGCATAAAATACAAGTCCAGGCTATGAGCTTCTTACTTGCAGTGATGAGCAGTTATTCCCAAAACTAATGCTAGTAACGGCACTGGAGATTCACAAATCTGGGGAAAAGGAGCAATAAAACTAATATGATAAAAGATCAATGAAAGTGAGAGAACGTAACTGGAACTATAAAAGAAAAATCTTCACTGGTGATGCTCAACTGATACAGGAAATTGCAGGCATATGTTCTGGAACAGCTATAAAATAAAACATTTCTTGAATGACATTCTACTTACAGTTCCCTAAGTCACCAAAGATACATTCCCCTTGGCACAAAAAATGTATATATTACCTGACCTTTCAGAAACAAATGGCATTTTCAGTGCAACAAGTAGTTATTAATTGTTTTGAGTTTAATGAGAGAAAAAAAATTGGGGGGGGGGGGGGGGGAAGAAAAGCAAAAAACCTACATTAAAATCTTGTTAAGAGACAGTAGGACTTTACCTTAGGGATGGATTATGAAACATTAAAAAGAGCATTTTCAAATAAAGTACAAAAAAGAATAGATTTTAAATTGTTTAGAAATATTTTTAAACAAAATAGAAAGGGGTCAGTTCTGTTTCAAAAATGTAGAAAGTATAATGAAGAGAAGTAACAGTATTTTAGCAGAGAAGCAAAAGAAAGAAAAAGGCTACAGCAAAGTGTCATTTTTTTATGTCTTTACAGTTGTTTATTAAGGAAACCTGACTACGGTACACCTAATGTTACTTTCCATGCGTGCCCCAAAAGTGAAGAGACAAATCCTAAAAGAAACACACCTAGACACCAGCCATGTTAGGGTAGGAACGGTGGGTGGTTAGAGCCTAAAAAGACTAATCTTTCAGCAACAACAGTATCATAATTAACGTTTCAGCCTTTTCCCATCACAAAATGTATAAACGTATTTAGACTGAGGATAACAAAATAATCAGATGACAGAAGCTCTGTAGGACAAATGCAGGGGAAGGATGGAGGCAATGTCAATGTAGCCCTGCAAAACTTTTTTCTACCTCTGATGCTTGTATACTATTTTAAGAACCATCACAAGAGCGTAAATGTGTTCTAATGGGATGTACCTGAAATCTAAATGTACCTTTTATTTTCCGAAGTGATGGGAGATGTTAATGGCCTCAAGAGAGGTTTTTGCAGATCAATGTCCTGTACTGCCCTGCTGGAATTGCTTTTCTATAAGCATTTGACAGAGAGAATTTAATCCCCAGCACATCTTTCGTAAAGGTTTCTCACTGGAGCTGGTCTTTTCTATTGTTTCCTGGCCCAATCCAGATGCCTTCGCTCATGCAAAACAGTAAGTTTTTCTGTGAATAGTGTCAGTGAAATCTGTAAGACTTCCTGTGGAGTAAGATGCTACTTAGTATGAATGTGACTGAAGAAATAAGAATGCACCCCTCGAAACTCACTTGAGGCAGAAATGGGAGAGAAAAAAGTATTGAGTTTGTGCAATCAGTCACAGAAAGCACAGAATCCAGTTATTTTACATTGGATATTTTGAGGTAGTCCATCTTACAACTTTTCCCCTTTTTTTAAGGTGCTGAAACCTTCTTGATTTAAACTGGTTGAGGAATTCTCTGTATGTAGAATTGATGAAACTATGTGGGGGTTAAGAGGGAAAGAGGGAAGAAAAGGATGGAACTGAGCTATCAAATCACCTGTGTTTCCATTGCCGTCAGTGGAGGAGACCATCTTCATTTTGGATTTGCAGAAAATACAGAAGATGCTTATGAGCGTAACATGCTAGTGCCATTTTACAGTTCTCAAAACATTATGAACTTTATTTGTGAAATAATAGTACCTATCTTCAGATTTAGGAATAATTTGTATTAGACTGCATTCCATCTTCCCCTCCCCCTCCAATAATCTGAATTTCTGGGCTTGGAAACTAGGATTTCCCCTAAATTTGATACAAGAGCATGTTGCATAAGAGGTGAAAAACTGAGGTTTGTACTTGAAGGAATTCCCCTTCTGTTCCTCCCAGGATTTGAAAAATAGGTTTCTCCTAATTTCCTCTATTTCCCAACAGAATGATTGAAGCTCATACATCTTAACATATAGGCTGCTTATGATATTTAACACAAATAACATGGAAAGCACATGGCAGAATTTTTTTCTTATAAATGACGCTCATCATAGCTTATAATCCAGAACCCTCCAAACACTCTGTGTTTTTAGCAGATCTAATACTACTGACACAGCAGAAATTTATATATTCACTGCAGGAAAAAAGAGGACTGTAATTTCAGATTTGTCCCTGTTTCCTGATTTTATAAGACTTCTGTTCCTCAGTTTTAACTGCAATTGCTCACTCAACCCTTCGTTGTAGGTCACCATCAGTCTTGTTAATTCCTCCAGGCTCTCTCCAATTGATCCACATGTCTCTTGGTTATGGTGCCGAGAGATGTTCGCAGTATATCACCTAAAGTCTTACGGATGATGAGTAATACTGAAGGATAGGTAGGCTGTTTAAAAAAAAAAAAAAGAAAGAAAAAAAAGAATTTTATGTGGAAACATCTCAAAGCTTATAGTGTGCAGGTGCCTTGATCTCAAAAGTAAGATTTGGTCTCAGAAAGAATATATGCCATGCTGAGCTCCATACTAGATGGTTTTACTTACTCCAGAACACATTCTGTCCCTAGTCGCAGGCACCCAATTCCCACTGGCTTTGAAAATGTCAAACTGCATCAAAGCTAGATTCATTTCAAGATGAATAACCTTCCAGAGGTTCAGGGTAGCGTATACATTTTAGTTTCTCTTTTCCCCAGCTTACAATTCAGAACTAAAAGTATATATTTTGCTGAAGGCAGAACAGATATCACTGCATCTATAGGTCTGCACAGACAGAGCTCTAAGGCGTATATTTTATGGGGCTGTATAGAAGATGCATAAGGAGCTTTAAACTAGGAATGACGAGGTTGGAAAAGGAGCTGATTGAGAACATATGGGTGAGGCTTGAAGAGCAGACCAGTGTGGGTGTCTGCTAGAGACCACCGGCCCAGGAAGGACAATTGGGTGAGGCCTTGTACAGACAGCTAGAAGTAGGCTCATGTTCACAGGCCCAGCCAAGCCAACCCAGCTCCAGTTATCTGCTGGAGGGACAACACGGTAGGCCGTAAGCAACGCAGTAAGTTCCTCAGTAGCATTGATGAAAGCTCCTGACACGACTGATGGAGGAGCCAACGAAGAGAGATGCTCTGCCGGGCCTCATACTCACAAACAAGAAGGGCTCATACAGGAGGTGAAGGTCGAAGGCAGTCTTGGCTGCAGTGACTGTAGTCCACGAGCTTGGACTTCAGGAGAGCAGACTTTGGCCTCTTCAGGGATTTTCTTGGAAGAATCCTATGGGATAAGGCCCTGGAATGAAGAGAGGTCCAAGAAGTTGGTTGGTATGCAAGGATCACCTTCTGCAAGCTCAAAACTGGTCCATCCTGAAGAGGCAGAAGTCAGGCAAAAATGCCAGGAGGCCTGTATGGATGAACAAGGAGCTCCTGGCAAAACTCAAACATAAAAAAGGACGATACAGAAAGTGGAAGCACGGACAAGTGACCTGGAAGGAATATAGAGGCACTGTCCAAGCATACAGAGAGGTGGTTAGGAAAGCCACAGCCCACTTGGAGTGGAATCTAGTGAGGGATGTCAATGGGTATTTATATATTTGAAGGTATGTATGTTGTGAATTGAGAACTTTTTAATAGATGCAGTGCTCTTTTGTGAAGGAAAAAAAAAAGTTGCTAACTATCATTTGTAAAATTACTTTCTTGGTCTACTATAAAATTCTGTAAGGAATTGGGCAGAAAAATAGTTCAGGTTGATTAAATTACATACAAAAAGCAATATTAAAAGAGAATTAATGTGGATGGAAAGTCAAGAATTTGAAACCTGTATTAATAAAACGCTCAAGAATGGAGGATGGCACAGCACTTTCTTGTACTTTTAAAAGGCCGAGACTGTGCTTAGCTCATATCAGTTTCATAAAATGTTTTATACTTTAAAAAAGTGCATCAATAGAAATGAGGAACATACAGCGACGTGAAAGCCAATTCCCTTGCAGAATCCCCACCAGCATCTGTGACGGCTTTTACAGGAGCAGTGGAGATGTCAAATGCTCGGCCTCTCTGACAGATTATCTTTTATCCAAAACAAGTAATGTTTTCTAAGAGGACTGTTTCCTAAAGATGTTTGTTCCTGAGATTTCACAGGGTTTACAACTGTTTTATTCCCTCTGAATTTGAATGGTTTTGTTATTTTAACCGTAAGACCTAACTTTCTTTCCTTAGGCATAGAGATACACAAAGCCTGAAGTTCACTGATTTAGGATGATAAAACAAAGGCCCAAGAAGCAATGGCTGGTTATTCACATTAGATATAATAAGTCAGGGAGATTGTTCTTTTATTTACTGTTTTCTAAGGCGCTATGCCCAGGGCTTTAAGATGTTTCCTGAATTTTTATTACATTTTACTCTCTTGTTTCATCTGAAGATTAAAAAAAAAGCAGTCAAGGTACAATACATGTATCCTACTAGATTTTACGAGTTTTTGTTTTGTTTTTTTTTTTTTTTTACTGAAAGAATTGCATGAAGTCACTCAGATATCAATCTGCTGAAGTACACAGTCCTACCATGACCCAGAAATCTTGGAATTTGAATGTAGTCTTTGTAACAGCTGTAAATGCGTGCGAATAACATGACATTTATCTATTTTTTTCTTTCACACAAAAAATAAGCACATATTATGTTAATTTTTACGTTATCAAAATATTTTGGATTACAAAACTTTTCACCGGGAAACTAACTGCCCTTTGCTGTGCTTTCAACTCGGTAAACATCAAGACTTCAACCTGAAGTTCAGCAGCTGAGAACAATGACTATCAATTCCCCTTTCCCCAGCTGTTCCTCATTAACAGCACAAAGTGTGCTTATTTAAATCCAACCTTATCTCCTAATATACAAGGAATAGTGAGTGGTTGAATTCAGTAGCTGTTAGGAGTACAGTAGATCAGATCTTGCTGTTTATTGATTTGTAAAGAACAGCCTCGTACTGCTTTGGCAGCTCTGAGTCGGTGAGAGAAAAGAAAGAAGTTTTTCAGCTCTTGGGAGGAGAATTGTTGGGTAACATTAAAGGGGGTCTTGTAGAAGCCACTTTCCTTTGATATGCAGTCAAGTTGGATGTGATTGGAGTCAAGGTCAGGAGGCTGTGGAAATGCCATGAATATGGTGGGAGAATTAAAGGAGTGTTATTTTAATAAGTATTGTATGTATGCATGCTTATTAATACAGAAAATTGCCTTTCTCTTTTTATGAGAACAGCCTTTGGTGAAGCAAATTTTGAAAAAGGAGATTGTGTGTCATTTTGCTGCTGCACTAAGTATAGCTGTTTAGATTAGAGACTTCTATTATTTTTCTTTTTTTTTTTTGCCATTTTTCCTCAGAATCCCAAGCATATTCAGCCATTCAACAATTGTCTTAACTCTGTGTATTTTGCATTTTTTTTTTTAAACTAGTGATCTCATTTCTACTGCCTCTTGTTAGTAAGCAGTAAAAGTTGCTACTCACACACCTTCATATAATTTGCCTGTATTTGGGGCAGCGTAATTATGTAATTAGTGTCTCTATAGTATGCTGCATGTGCCCTTAGATGCCCTTAACAAAAAGGATATTATTTTGACCTCAGAAGAGTTTATGCTGTTGCTGTGTTTCAAATGAATAGTAATTTGAAGAAGTTAAGCTTGAATGTAAATGTCTAACTTCACTGTGTGGGATAGGTGATATCTACCTGACCTCCTTTCTCTTCTATCAGTGATCTTAAAACAGAAAGGGAAGTAATTCGACAAAATAAAACTTAACAGAACCCATTCCTCCTCCCCTATTTGAAGTTGATGGATTGAAAGATGTTCTAATGTTTGCCTATATTTGGTATATTTTATTCAGAAGTGAAAACATTTGAGAAATCTTGAGGGAAAGTTTTATTTTCCTTTGGGGGCAGGGGGACCACAACCCCAAACCAACATTTTTCTCTTCACTTTATGTTGGGATTCTAGCACTTGGCTAGCGTGGCAGTAGACTTAGCAGTGGTGAATCAGAAAGAGGGAGAATTGAAATATTTTTTTCCATTATAGTATTAATAATTCCCTATCAAAATACCATTTGACACTATTAAGGCTTTTCAGTGACAGCATGATTTGGCTTAGAAACAGGGGTAGTAGAAACTGCTGTTCATTTCCATAAGCATCAAAGACAAAAAGATCTTTTTTCCCTAGAAAGAATGAAAGTCAACTTAGAAATTGCAGACATGTAACAAAGTGTGCAGAGCAAATGTAGGAAGAAAAAAAAGCCACTTACTGCCTTACTTTGCTTGGCAAATTAAGGTCTTTCTAAAGAGATCCACCTAGAAATAAACTAGGGTGGGCCCCAAGAGATATAACGTACAAAGATGTGTGATATACAATTCTATAGACTTCCCATCTGCTAGTTTTGTGTTTTCAATTACATTAACTTTTCAGATAACGTTGTCACTGGTGTCACAGGTGGAGCTGTTTTCGGGTGAGGCTTTTTGTTGTGGTTTTCTTTTAAGTGAATGCAAATAACCACTCTGTCAGCAGAACGGGTTTTGATTCGTTGTTCCGCACATGGTTTCTTCTGAAGCGCTTACATTTCTTTCTAGCCTTTTAGGAGAAAATTGACAGTTATTTTCAATTATGGCAACTTGATCACACTGCAAGAGGCTAATGGATACTAATTTAACCTGTTTCTGTAATAAGCTTCTTTATTTCCTTCCTTATCAAATATTCTGAGAAAAATGTAAATATTATGAACATGTGATTTCAGTTTAAAAATTAGAATGAGAAGAAAATTATTAAATCTTTTTACAGGAAATAGTCTTTGCGAGATAGATAGTAATGCTTTCGAGCAGGGAGACATGAGCGTATAATGCATCTTTTTAGCTGTTTCACTAGCATGGCAGCAGTTGAACTAAACCATGCTGTAGTACAGCAAAAGCATTTTTGTTAGTGACACTTAGGAGGAACTGTAGGCGTTTGTGCTGTTTTGCTCAAGAGTGTGCACTTGCACATTCGCTATTCACGTTGGCTAGGAAAGCCAAATGCAGTTGCGTGCTAGATCTCTTGAAGAAGCACTGCAAGAGGCATTATATGAATATATCAAGAAGGGAGATACATAAATAGTGTTTAATAGATACTTAACGTTTTAGTGGTTTTGTGTGCTTTGTTCTTCATCTTTATAAAAGGGTGTGTCCAAACAGAGGACTGTGATAGAGAAGTGAATTGAATTATAATTCAGGTGTAATTCTTGAATTGGAGTTCGGAGCCCAGAGAAGTCACTTTTCTGAATTGCCTCAATGCTAACGAGGGTGGAGGCATTCGCGTCTTCACCTGGAACATCCCCTGTTTGCCTGACGTGTTCTCACAACGTGTGACCGCTAGCATCCTTGGCCGTTTGTCTGTGGCCTTTTAAGATTCCCAAATAAGACTTTTTTTGAACAACTTCCTTGCAGAGTTCCTGGCATGCGAATTCTCTGGGTGTGCTGGGCACAAACGGGCGTTCCACCGCTCCCCTTCTCTCCTGCAGCGCTGGAGCCGCTCGTTTTGCAGGGTACGTTTTAGGCCGGTGACCAGAGATCATCCGGCCGGCCGTAAGCACCCCGAGGTAGTTTCCTCCCCCGAACGCGTTCGGTTGAACATCAAAGCCGTGGGGAGGACCGGGGCAGGATTAAGACACAGTGCTAGGCCTAGCGTCATGTTGTCCCAGTGTGGAATTTGTGTATCCAAGAGTACAAGATTCATGGATCGAGAGAGAGACCGTTTTTACAGCTCTTGGCTGAGGCTGCTCGCTGTTTGCAGGCACAACTTTAACAACATAATGTGTGTGCTTCCTTCTCCACCGCCTCTTTCTGAAGAGCTCAGCAACTCCAGCACGCCTTAATACTTGGTGTTAAGAACTTTCTGAAAACATGGAAAATACTGGGAATGAAACAACTTAATTTTCGCTCTTCATCTAGGCCTGTTTTGTAGTGTGGACATAAACAAAGGATGCTTTAAATGTAATAAAAATGTTCTCAGTTAAACCTCAGCAAAATTTAAAAAAAGATAAAAATAAAAAAAATTAGTAGTAGACCCAAGTCAAATCCATGAAATCCGTATTCTGATTTCAGGGGAGCTGTTACAACAAGTGTTTTCAAGGTTGATCCCCTACATTAGGTAAACGACTTAAACTATTCTTAACAACTACATGACATAGCTTTGCTGTTGTTATTGTTGTAATCTGTTTATCTGAACCTGATTATCTATTCAGTTCCCATGGCTGCATCCAAATGATGGGAAAGAGAACTCGTTTCATCAGATGTTTTCAAAGGCTTTAAAGGAGAGGAACTTTAAAATAACATTTGTTTGTTTGTTTAGCAGAAGCTGTTTATGGTCCATGTCAATATCACTTAAAACCGGTATAGGATTTTTAATACTACTGTCTTCATCTTCAAGTATAATATTTACTGCACTACTGTGGTTCTTTCATTTGTTAGGACTGAAAGAAGATAAATGTTATGTAAACCAGCGGATTAAATAAAGAATGGAAATGCATGTCTCCTGAAGCATGTATTCTCAGTGAAGAAAAGCAACAGTTCAAGTATCCTTATCACAGAAAATCCTGATGTTTGTTTTTAAGTCAAAATCAGATATAAAAAGATTTTGGTCAGTTAAAACCAAGTTCTCATATCTTGATTCAGATAAAGCAATAGATGACTTGTTAGAAATCTACCTATTGTTTTTTTTTTATTTTTTTTATTATTTTTTTTTAAGTAACATTACTTGCTGAGAAATACTGTAGAGAGTTTTACCTAAAAGATACCCAAATCTATAGTCCCATCTTGCATGCTACATACTGGTGATAGTACCTTGAAACTACTTACTTTTTGCATATTAGTCTGGCTAAGGTGATACTAGTAGGAAGAGATTACTGAAGTCAGAAGACATATTTTTTCCTTTAGCTATTGAGACATGCTGGGAGGGGGCGCATGTATTTGCAAAACTCATTTGCAGTCTGTGTGTCTTCTTTCATTTAAAGCAAGGAAAATTAATGCTTGAATCGGGTTCAAAATTTTGCTGTTTCTTCACGCACAGCTCCAATTCTTCACAACATCATTTTGTTCTGAGGAAAGCTGTGCTTGGTTGAGTGTAGCATACACATAGGATACTGTTTGTGCTTATATTGGAAGAACCCATCTCACTTGACTTGGAAGAAGACAAGACAAAACTTAAAATTTAGGAATTACCTATGGCTTGTTTTTGAAAATTAATTTTAAAAAAATTACATACCAGTGAGAATTTTTTTTCAAGAATCACAAATCAGTTATGAAGACTCTAGGTGGATGTGATTCTCGTTTTTCAGGTAGTTAGGATGTAAGCCACAAAGCCAAATCCAACTCTGTGTCTCTGATCCAATAAAATCAGTCTTCTGTAACTTTAAGGAATCATTGTTTTTTCAGTGTGGTGTTTTATTGTTCACAATAACCCCAGTTATTGTGGGCTCAAATTCTGTTATTTTATCATTTACATCATAGTTTTGGTAAAATTCATAGAGACTGACTGCAATAATTTTCCTTGCTCTACCATCAACAGTGAGTTCATTTTTTGGCACCTGAAAGGTAGTTTGCTGGTACATCAATAAGTGGTATTTCCTGGCAGCTGAATGGAATAACTTTCTATGTTCCCAGGTGCTAGTTCCTGGAGAATACTCACGATTTCCCAATGTTTTATTTATCTCTGTGTCAACAAAATCTACCTCTGTCTAGAGGTATTTCCTGGCTCACATCCAAGGCTGTTCGGTGTGAATATTTACCCTGAAGTGTGTAAGGTATTTTATTTTGCTGGATGTGCATATATGGCTAAAAACCTCAGTTTGATGATTTTGTGCAGCTTAAAGCTCACCTGTATATTTTGAAGTGATTTGAAATTTGAAGTGCTCGAAATTTCCAGTTTGAGCACACTTACAGAAGTTGTATGGGCTGTGAGCTGGAACCTGAGGGGTCCCATACCCTGTTCTGAACACAAGCTGGCTCTTACCGGTCTTCTATATGAAACACTGCTCCCCGCTGAGTATTTGTAGAGCTCTCATTCTCTTTAGAGGTTCTGCATGCCAGAAAGTACTTTTTCCATCCTAGCTGACTTATTGAAAAGTAAGAACTAATATAAAGGAGCAGCCTTATGTTTCTTTACTAACCAATAATGTCCTACTGACAAAATAGGTATGTTATGAGGTTTATTTTAAGAGGCTTCTGAAGAGTGTATATATAATTCCATTAATACTTTTTCCAGGATTTTTTTTATTTGCATGTGTTTCTTTTAAGTATGTTTAAGATTATCTTCCTAGTCTTCATTGAAAGGCCATTTCTTGATTAAAAATATCACATTAGTTTATGCTTCTGTACTTAAGCTAACGATATTGCTGACCAGAAGCAGCCCTATCATTGTTTTCTATGCGCTTACAGACTTCCCTGCCTTGCATCTGAGCTTTGAATTATATGCGAACTCAAGCCCAGTCCCTAGTATGAAGCATTTCTTAACAGAATAGCTATCCGTGCAATTCACTTTAGGCTTATAATGTCCTTTACCGAGACACCTTCTACTCAGTGTCAGAAGTTATCCAGAGTTCAGACTCTACCTGGGCTTAGTTTTGTCTAGCTAAGCCATCAGCAAGATGAAGCCAAAAAAAACCCCACAGGTCATAGGACCGAGCCAGCACGTGCCTGCCTTAAACCTACCGGTAGAAACGTTGCTCTGTGAGCAGTTCTGGGTTCAAGAAAACAGTAGCAATAAGAACAGAGGCTACGTGGTGATATGCTGGTAATGTGGCTGTGTGGGGAGGTGCTGGTCGATGGGGACTGCCAAAAAATCAATGTTGATCGTGTCTGTGTAGAGGAAGCCAGAAGGGAAAAGGTGGCGTAGGAGTGGAGGAGGCTGCAGGAGCAGCATCTGAAAAATGGCTTGTGGAAAGAAAGGCAGGGGAGCCTTTTGGTCATAGTGTCAGTTTTGAAACTGTAAGCAAAAAAAATCGTGTGCCGATGTTAAATTTTTATTGTTTAGTGAAACAAGATTTTGTAGGCTAGGGGTTCTTTGGCAAACACAGCCATATCAAAGAGCTAGTCAATTCTATCAGTATTTTTCCCTTCTGACTGAATCATACCCAGTTATTATACAATTGCTCCTTCTTACCACCAACCAAAAAAATCCCTGGAAGTTTTAGAATGCAGATTGCTTTTTACTTGTGCAACCTGTTTGTTTCCTTGTTACATATATCACAATTAGGACAATAAAAACAGACCAATCACTTTTACCTTCTGCTTTGCCAGTGCTGATACAACACTTGTTCTTGCAGGCAATATTTAAGTTAAGTGAATCTGCTTCTGTCCTGGTTTCAGCTGGGATAGAGTTAATTGTCTCCCTAGTAGCTGGTAGGGTGCTGTGTTTTGAGTTCAGTATG
>JAVJGG010000059.1:14078209-14096857 GCA_035590195.1 Aviceda cuculoides
CTCCCCCATCCCACTGGGTGGAGGGGGAGTGAGTGAGCGGCTGCGTGGTGCTTAGTTGCTGGCTGGGGTTAAACCACAACAGCTTCCTATCAGTTATTTTACTTAATACATTTCTAAAATATTCTATCATTACTTTCAGACATTTTTCCTTGCTTTACCTAATCCTATTTTTAGGCCTAACTCAGTGATGGTATCCTTTTAGCGTATAGGCTATAAAGCTGCTGGTAGGTGTCATTCATACACTATGGAATCTTAAAGCAACCACCCCCTCTTGGCTGCTTGCTTGATATTTAACTCTGCTCGTATTTTCAGGGATAAAGATAAAAGTCATCTTACAACTAGCATCTGTGTTTTCATGCAGTACACCGACCCAACAAAACATTAGGAACAACATGTTCTTCAAAGGACTCTTCCAAGGAAAGGGTCGAGGGGGTAGGATTTGAGAGATTAAAAGAACAAAGTGTTGGTACCAGATGCTCTTTGGTTACCGTCATTTCAGCACTCAGTTAAGATACGGTTATCATGTCCACATTAAAAAAGATTTCTTGTCACATGCTGATTTAGAATAGCATACTCTCAAAAAGTACTTTTGAGGTAGTTATGTAAAACTATTAACATAGAGGAATGTTTCTGACTTCGATATTGGTAAGCGACAGTTGTATTCTCTTCAGGTACATAAAGTCAGGCCAATTTGTTATGTTTTTATTTATCAGCCTTTTCATTTTCAACTTACTGTAGCATCAGTTAAAGTTGAGGGGGTGAAAAAAACACCAAAACCCAAACCCAAATCTTTTTTGACCTCTATTCTGTTGGATAAGACACGTTAAATCTCAGTTAAGCCCTGAGGGGTAATGATTGTTGCAGGAGCCTGTTTAATTTTAAACAGAATATTCTCTAATGAAGAAAGTATCTAACTCTAATTGCTACTTGTTTAGAATAGTCATTTTCTTTCTCCTTTCTTAACAGGTGGCCATTGATGAGCGCATCAGGCAACTGCATGAAGCTCACAGGGATTTTGGCCCTACTTCCCAGCATTTTCTTACCAGTGAGTAATTGCCCATTTTTCTTGCTCAGCTTCCATACGCAGTTAATTGATATTTTTGTAGCCATGCGCCAGTTATTGTTGCTATGAGTTTCTATTTTAGACTGTATTATAATGGGTTTGGGGTTGTTTTTTCTTTTGGTTTTTTTTTTTTCCATTACTGGAAGCAGAACAGTGTTAAGTAAGTTCATATAGTCCAGGGTAGAATGAAAATATCTGCCAGTATCAAGTCTGTTTGTCCATACATCTGTCAATGCAAAGCTGGCCTTCATTGTTTGAAGGTTCCCTTTTAGGACTAGCAAATTAAAATGATATTAAAAATTTTAAGAGTTTCTGATGATTGTAACCCAGAAAGGATTAAAAAAAAAAAAATTGGTTTATCTGTTCAAAGAAATATTCAGCTCCAAAAAGGCCCAAAATAAGGCCTGCAAGAAAAATACTTTGCAGGATTTGATCACTTAGCAGAGCCATGAGAGGATCAAAACCGTAGCGGGAAAGATGGCAGTTCAGTAAACTTTTTACAATACTGCATAAAATATAATTGCCAGTAATAGTCCCACTCCACCTCCGCACACACTCTTTTATCAAGGATGTTTTGAAGTACACTGAAAGACAACTTGAAACACCTTCAAAGCTCCAAGGCAGTGACTAAAGTGAAGCTTCTTAAAGGTTGTGTCTTTTCTTTTGTACTTCAATTAAGGAAAGCAAACAGTAAAACTTTATTTAAGAGATTATATCAGCAGAACAGAACATACTCACAGGATAATGGCCTCCTATATGCAGAGGGACAAACTATCCAGACATCAGAAATAGATGTTACTATTATTGCACAGCTACGTTCACAGAGGGGTAGAGGACAAACTTTTCTTCAGCTGTGATACTGCGTTGTAATTTGAATTGGTTAACCATCTTTTCCACTGAAAATTTCAATGGAAAAGTGAAAATTCTCAGTGGGGTGAACTGCAAATTCAAACCAGATTCAATGTTTTGCCATATAAGCATAATGCAGGCTCCCAGTGATTCAACCCTGCATCTTGTTTTATCAAATTACGATCCTGTGAAGAAACAAGCCCTATTTTTTTTGATTTCTACTACTTTTTCAAAATCTCTTCTAATTAACTCTTAATCACTGGGACTAATTAGTCAGCTCAATACATATAACTGCAAATCAGCCTTGTTAAGACTGATTGTGTGAGAGTTGTTATGGGTATACGACATGACCCCAATATGCACGCAGGTGCCTGTTTTTCTTAAGACACACAGTGTGTTCCTGGTGAAAGAATAAATGTGAACTTGTGCGACAATTATGTCCTAGACCCATATTGCCTTATTTCTGATAAACTAGATCAATCTAAAAGTTGCTCAGCGTTATGACAGTCACCTCTTTGAGCCCACCCACCATTCGTGAGTTGCTGAGACACAATACACTGTTCTTCTGTGTGCTAACCAGAGCCAGCAAGGAGTGGAAATGATTCTGGACACTTCTCACCACTCGAGGATTGCTTTAGGAAAAGGAGCCAGGTGTTGACTTTGGAAATAGCCAAATCACTCAGAAAAAATGGACATGTGTATTGTATTTGTTTGTTCTCTCTCTCTTTCTTAGATGTGTGTGCAAATACATTTGCAAGTACACATTCTTACCTAACTTTTGCATGCACGTGTACCTGAAGCACTGAAAATATCCATAGAATCGTTCCCAAGTATAAAGTGTTTCGTCACTGCAAACTGCCAGTGCCTCTATCGGTCCCATCTTTCATAAGCATCAAATTCCAAAAGCATCAAGTTCCTCAGTGTCACATACTACCCGAGGAAAATATCATGCTTTTACGTGCTTTTTATGTACTGCCTCTGCTGCATCCCTACGCTGGTGGAACCTACATCTATTGGGGAGGCAGCGCTGCAGGAGAGAGAGTGTCAGAGTCTTTACCACCTAGCTCTGGTCTTGTTTCTGTGTCTGTACTTTTGGGGATGAACAAGTCAAACGTAAGGGTTGCCAAACAGAATTGGGCGGGTCAAATGAAGGGGAATTTAATGGCTTGTAAATGATCTGTCGGTGTATGGCAAGGAGAGTCCAAGTTGGACTAGCCATGGCAACAAGCGTGAAAAGATGAATCGCGGTAGTTCTGCTCTCTGGTTTTATTTTTATAAGATCAAATAACAGAGCATTTTTATCTAAGGAGCTGAGATACACATAAGATCAATGCAAACTGTAATAAGTAAGGAAAATAAGCAATTTATTGGCTATTTCATACCTAATTTATATGCCAGTAACAATCAGTTCATCCTCTCAAACTCAGCATCAACTTTCCCTCTACCATACGTGCTTGCTCACCTTAAGGTGTGAGTGATGATCTTCAGCTCTCAAATGTGTTTGTATACTTATATGAAAAATTGTCCTTTTGGGTTTGATCTACCTTTAAGTAGTTCTGCAGAAAGGTTGGTACTGTAGTCAAGTTCATGTTAAATCAGTAACTGAATTACACTTCTCTCCTATCTGGATGAAATAAATATGAGCTGCTAATCTGCGGTAATGTATTTTATGTGTTTATTATTATTCTATATATAGAAGTTACAGCATCATCTGTCTGTTTCTGCTTGGCTGGAACCGAAGCTGCATAGGGCTGTTGAAAAACTAGCACAAAAGCAATGGGGGAGTGAGGCAGGGACCTCATATTTGTCATGCCCCGTGCAGGCACGGAATCAAGTGGCTGTCCCTGTTTCTAAGCACTTGCCGCCTGTTCCAAGAGCTGTTCTTACTGCTGTTTCTGAGAGAGGTGGGAAGGAAGGTGTGAGCTAGGGAGATAAGGAGTGAAAAAGGAAAACAAAACAAAAACCCAAACAACCACCAAGTCTCCTCCTTTATAGCATTTTTAATTTAGGGACAATTTTCCTTCATTGTCCTTTCATGCAGTTCGACCTTCTCTTTCCACTCTTCTTCTAAATGACCAGGTGACTGTTTTTCTATCCTGTGGCACAGGATAATTCGGAGATCTCCTGGTTGCGAGTTAAAAAGTAATGACAAAGGACTAGTAGACACCTGTGTGTCTATAGCAAGGTTCGGACTGCCCTCAGGCGTAAAGCACTCTCGCCAAAACTGTCCCTTGCTTTTCTGCCAGCACAGACACTTGCCTCCCTCCAGGCCTCCTACATTTTATTTTTTTTTTGCTGGGCTCTTTCACCTCAGTCCTTGATCTTCTGATCAGTCCTTCATGCTTCCCCAAACTCGTTGCAGTCTGCCAGTCTCCGCAGAATCCCAGCTCCTCCTCAGTTTGTTTTTTGCCAAGGACGAAGACTCCCAGCATTCACAGCACTAGTTATTAAGATACAGCTGATAAATGTATGAATGTGCAAGACATTATATCATGAATCCACAGAGTGAGTTTGTTGGGTTTGAAGGTTTTGCTGTTTAATTGGAATGATCTAAATCGGGGTGTAAAAAAAAATAAACCAACCAAAAAACCCAAACAAACAAACAAACTCCTTTCTAAGAAAGAGAAACTGGAAAATATTTAGCAAAGTAATTAAAAAAAATCTGTGATCCTTTCATGGGTCATGGTGCTTAATTTGGAAACTATATACGGTAACTGAAGTGTGAAAAAGAGTACCTGCAAATTTCAAACATAATGCTAGCTCCAGAATTTTCAGAGACTCCTCTGGAATAATTTTACTTTTCTGATTTCTCTATTTTATTTTGTGATGCTGCGTCTTACAAAGAACAGAATTCACTGTCTATTGTTGGAGGCCCCATCTATATTTGTCACAACAGTTAGTACTTTTTTTTTTTGAGATGCAATAAATGAGAGGCAGGATTGATGTCAGATTGTTTTTAATATTGTTTGCTGTGCTAGCCAGCCTCCCATCAATCCTATTTTTAATGTGATAGCTCATTCATGTGCATTACTTGTGATTGCTGAAAAATGGAAGGTATTACATCTTTAAAAGCATAAGCAAACCTTGTAATTTACTGTCCAGCTCCAGTATGAGCCATCTGTTCGTATGTATAGCATGTTGATGAAGTGACTGCATGAAAATAGCGCTCGGGTATAACTGGCAATTACTTACGAGCGCGACTGGGAGATCCCAGGCTCTGCTTGTGATTCCTGAGCTGAGAGAACACGGACTTTCATCAAGGTGAAGAACCTGGAAATAGGAGGAACGGAAAGAACATTTAGGTTTGAAAGTCAAAAAGGCCGATTTACATCTAGCTGACATCTCGTGATTTGTATTTCCCAAGCTACAAGCTTCTGCTACCTGCATACATCAGACCCAGACTTTTAAATCCACATAACCTAAATATGTGCTAGGAACGATATTTTAACTGAACATACCTAACTATGCCTTTACGTTTTGGACTTCCAAGCAGGAACGACGCTGAACTCGACATGAAGCGAGGCAGCCGTAGCAGCTTTCGTTCAGAAACAGGAAGGTTACAGATGCTGGAGCCAAAGTCAGGATTGCAGGCTAGCCATCGGAGTGCATCTGCTGCGGTTTATGTCAGACTATTGTTGCTTAAAAATCAAAAATGTCATCACAGGAGCGGGCTGTGCAACCTAGGTCTCTCCTTCTCAGTATAAGCTCAGAGCTGTTAAGGTTCAGATCTTTTTTTTTTTTTTTTCTTCCTCTTTCTATGCCTTCATGTTTCTTTGCAGTTATTTAGGCCACTCTCCTGAGAAATTGGAGATGTGGGTCTGAATTCCTTCAAGTTGGGAGAGAAGTCAAGTACTCACATTTCCCACCTTCTGCGTGAGTGCTTATTATTATGCACAAAAAAGATTAATGAAGCTCTTTCTTGCCCAGGCAGACATCTTTAAAAGGGCAAGTCCTGCTAATTAAGACATCTGACTCTAAAAATGACAGGGCTCTAGGACTCTGAAGACACTTTACCCACCCACCTGATAGCTGTTAGCACTGGAAAATAAGCTATATCTTCCTCTCTTATTTCTCACTGCACACATTGTATTATATTGTCTTCCAAACATGACTTTTGACATGCAGACATTGAAGACCATGTCCATTCATCTGTGTCTTTTGGATATATGATTTAATATTTCTAGATATCACATTGAGTGTTTTGAATAGAAAATATTCCCAGATAGTAATATAAAGATAGAGGGTAAGTGGTCACAAAAGAATAAGCCTAACTCTGAGAACTCTCTGGAAGCAAAGGGATTTTATTATTGTATTTAAATATGGTGATATTAGCTAGAGGAGCCTGATTGTTAGAAAACTTTTTTCCTACTTTCGTATAAATGCAAAATGACTGCATGTGCTTGTGAAAAAGGAAAAAAGAAAACTATTAAAGTACCACCCAAAACAAGTTCACAGGTCTTGCCGTTGTTATTATCATGGTGAGTTTGTAGCAGCGCTGGGCACCATTTCAACCTCAAGACCTGTGTGGTGGGTAAATCAAGTTTAAAGTTAGGGGGAATTGTCTTCAGTCCATTTCTTCCTTGTTTAGAATATCGTGACCATAGCTAAACCTTTTGGTAGTGCTGGCCTTTGCCTGACTGGTAAAGGGTTTTAAGAGAAATATCACGTTGGCATATTTTGAGAGAATCTCTTTATTCTTAACTTTTGGAATACAATGAGTAGAATAATTTTTACAGCAAAAGTATGTCATCAGGTCATAAGATCACCAGTCCTCCTCTTGTGGGCTTTAATTTTTTCATTATATTTTATTCTCAGGAAAATCAGAGAATCTCTCCATAAAACTTAATTATATATTTGATTCACAATGAAATAGAATTTATGGAAACCCAGCTTTATACTTATGTTTTTCTCTTTCCTGCACTTCTGTGCTAAGTGACTCTTTCCACTATGATACATTGGGATACAAATTTCTGAACAAAATTATAAAGTCAGTTTTCAAATGATGATGTTCTCCCCCTCTCTTCACCTGGAAGCAGGCAATTTTTCCTTGTAATGAATATCTCGTGTTTGTGAAAAAAGGCTTCCAATAAAAAATATCTTAGAATGGTACTTAAAAATAATTCATTCTAAATTTCTCTCGTGTTCTTTGTTTTCATTTGTCATCAATTAAAAAATGCTGTATAGTATTTATTTTAAAGCAGAGGGGTTTGGGGGTGGGAGCAGTCAGGAAAATTGCTGGGGGTTTTTGTTCGTTTGTGTTTTTTTAATAGCAGCCTAATTAATTTCTGTATTTTGTCCTTGGTTAGTAGACAAGCCTATGTTTTGCAGTGCTAAATAATTTGCAAGCAATCAAATATTATTTTTTACTCTTAATGAGTATAAGACTCAAAAGATAGGTTATTGGTTATTATATTCTTGTCCACTGTCTGAATTAGTATGTTGCCAAGACAGAATCTTCCTCACAGTATTTTATAATCTTTTTGGAGTAACATTGGATCTGGGAAGCCTAAACAGAAACTACTTCATTTTTTCATGTTTTCCTGAGATGTACGCTGTGTTTAGTTTAGGATATTCCTAAAACAAACTTGATGTGAATAAGTAAACAAATTCCTAGCTCTGTGTTTGCATAAAGATATTAACGATGATAATGCTAGGAAGAACAATGTAAGTCACGCAGGTAGCGTTCCTAGGCTGAATCAGTGAATTATTAGCATTATTAAAATGTGGACCTAGTTAAGCACCTTGCTGAGTTACAGCTACTGCGGCCACCAAGCAGGTAGTGCACGTCTTGATTGTGAACACAAAAATGAGCTCAGCTTTAACTATCATGATGCTGAAATGTATATGTAATAAATATAATAAGTTTCTAAAAAAAAAAACATAATTGAGACTATATATGTAATGGTGCATGGGCACTAGACAGTACTAATTTGTGGTTTCTGTTCTAAACCTCTTTCCCAGTACTTTAACCCCTAGTGGCAAATAAGAGTCAAAAGATTTTCTTTGTACTTAGAACTGAAAATGTACACTCGTGCCATGATATAGTGACTAGACGTGTGTGCTGACTGTGTAAATAAGGGCCACTGAGAGTAACTTTTAAATGTGGACATACTAAATTTACTCTTTGAATAGCTGGAGGAGAAATAGTTTACTATTAGTAAACATACATGTATTTTTCATTATGTTTGTAGTGATGAAGTGAAATATTTATCAGATTATTTTTCGTAATATCAACATAGATAAAATTACACTATCATCCTATTTAATATTTCATTCAGATCCCTGCGTAGGTTAAAATACTGCTGAAGTTCACAGAGCCAGCATGCTGCCGTTTCATTATACATTCTGCAAACAAATAAGGATGTAGGTTTACCATCAAGAACCATGTTCACTCAAGTTGAATAAGCAAAGCAAGTCTCAGATGTTAGCACACCAACAGAAAGAAATGAAACTCCCAAATTAGGTAACCATTAAAATGTATATCAACGCAAATAAAGCATAGAGAAATTTAAAATCCCTCTTAAAATGCCCCATATTTTGTTGCAGTATTTAATATCAGCCAACAGCATTGCAAGTCGCTGGGTGCGTGGTAATGAGTTCTTACGCTGTGCGAGGTAGAACAGTAAAACACTTTTGAATTATGCTTAGCAAACAGGAAAACGTCTGCTTCTTGAGTGCTGTAGCACACAGGGATGGTAGAGTGTCATATAAAAAATAGTCTTTGCTAGCAAGAGTTTTAGATGGACTACTAAAATGGTCTTAACCAGGAGTTAAATATATTTGTCCATTACCCGCACTAGCTTTGTAATGGGCAGTAAACTTGCGCTGGTAACCAGAGATAAGAAACAGCTGTTCTCAGCTTCTGGGCTTCTGCCAAAAGTGAAATGATTATTCTCTTAGCATAGCTGTAAAAAGTACCATGTATTTTGTCAACTCAAATTTATGCAGGGTTAGAATCATCCAGGAAACCAAAAGTGTCTTATAGACAGCTTCACAGCAATCTCTTGAAGGAACACTAAATCCAATTATGCAGAACATCACAGAATTGTTTGTTATTCCTAAAAAGCACTTAGTTCTCATGAAAGCAAGGTATTTGTTCCTCTTCTTCTAATGTATCAACAACACTATCATCTGTAAGATTTTGTGATAATAAGTTATGACTGCAAAGCTCTTACCCAGATTAATTCAGAAGCAACAGAAATATGCCTTCCAAAAAATACACAGCAATCTATTCTGTCCTTTAAGTATTGAATTAAAAATAAATCTTAAAGTAGAAGAACTGTAGCTTGGTGGTATTCTCATTGGGAATATTAATGATTGTTTGGGAGAGGAGTACTAAGAAAGTCAATTTTTAGTTAATACTGAAGGGTATTTTATTTTCAAAAATTATAACTTAGTATAATCCTATTTGAATTAGTCCTCAGATAATTCCCATGGGTAAGAAACCTTACCATTGTCACCGAGTAGGAATTTTAAAATGATTCGAGGGACCACATATTAACACACAGGTTAGTATTACTGAATAAAAACATGCAAAGAAACTGCCAAGTAATTGATAGTGAAAAATTAAATTGTAATCTATGTCTAAGTCCTTGGCTTCAGTTTCCGACCCCCTTCCAGATGATAGAGAATATTGGATCAGTCATCAGAATTACATTTACAGCAGTTTATGTTCTCGCCAGTAGAAAGAATAATTAAGCATCATGGTTAAGAGTTTTTTATGAACCTAAAAATAGGGTTAAAAGTAGGACACGTTCCCTTATTTTAAGGCAGTTAAACATCCAAACAGTACGCGATATTCTATTTTTAATACTTTTTGCATTCCTATAAATTACGTAACAGATTGTATCTTTACATCATTTGAGGCTGCAGCAGTACGCAGCAACTGAGAAGCTGCGTGCATCTTACAGCCGCAGCTCGCGCTACCCAAAAAAGCGACTTCGCGACCGGCGGCCTGAGCCTTCACAGCCCTTCAGCTACGCGCCCGGCGAACCTCAAACAAAACGGCAGTCCCTGGCCCAAGAAAGAGCATTTGATCATGTTTAACTTACGTGTAGGTTTGAGTATTTGTATCTGAAAATGCACACGGTTCTGTGCTCGTGTGCGCGTGGGTCGTGCTACGGGCTTCAGTGGCGGCGCAGCTATTTTGCCATGAGATCTAACGCTGTAATTCGAATTCTGTGTTTCTTGCACGCTTGGAGAGTTACCTGTTTTCATGGTTCAGACTTGGAAATTTAACTTCACCTTTCTTTAAAGACTCCAAAACTCTGTAAGTAACAGGAAAGCAATACACTCAGCTTAGCTACAGCTGGTTACCGGGGGCTTGCAGACAACAGCAGGACCTACGGAGATGCCATGATCGGCTTTTCGTAAATCCTTGGCCGCCAGCAATCTAAACCAGGATTATCACATTCATATTTCTTCTAAACGTACTCCTTCCTTTCCCTAGTTTCTCAGCGTTGTCTAAAATGTTCGTGAAGCCATTTTTATAAGCGCATTTCATCTCTCCTCCAACTCTTGTCCGCATTCCAGTCTGTGGGCGAGAGAGGGGCAATATATTTCACTCTGCAGACTGGCTTCTGGGAATCGGGTTAACAATTCTGGTACAAAATATGTGAAATGTGTATATTGGTCATTTTTATTTGTATGCATTGTGATTTGTTGACTTTGTTAAAGCACCTGCACCTTGGGAGTGGCATTTTTAAAGTATCTATTTGGAACAAGAGAGGGAAAGAACATACGGGGAGCTAAATAATTGAGGAGCTAATCACTAGTTGTCTTGGTAACAATTATTTTCCTTTGTGAACAGCAGGGGTCACTAAAAAGAAGGGTTACGCCGGGTGAAGCAAACGGACTTTTTTCCCCCCCCACTAGGTTACTTTTCTTTTTAATCACTATATTTACAAAGAAAAATTCTCGGTCCTGCTGGTTTTGACAGATAACAAATTCTTTAAAAAATTACCTTTCTGGTATGGCTTAAACTATAAGTTATCTCTGCCTCTAATAAAATATAATTTACAATGAGTTTTATCAAAAACTTTGTTAAGAAATATTTTCATTATATTCTAAGTTGATGTTGACATTTAACACTGATAGCCAAGAGTGAATAATATCATTTTGTCTCTATTTCTTGTGATCACACTGTCATTTTCTCCAGCATTTGCTGTTATTGGTAGTCAGTAAGATACAATTAGTAATGTGGAGACATAAGAATACAACTGTTTTCCATTTAGAACAATTAAACAGGAGAATAAACAAAATACTTAGATGGACTCTCGGTGTACCTTCACTCAACACAAAATGTGAACGAGCACGTAATTCTGTTCCTAGAAGGATGGAAAGCGCTGACCACCCAAGGAAAGAAATTGAAGAAAACCCAGTTAAAGACATTAGCAGGAGGAACCTGTGAAAGACCACACCAGGAAGATCGGTTACTTGCTCTGCTTCATAGCTGTTCTGGAAGCTTAGTAGTCAAGGAGGGGGTTTGTATTTATCTTTGCAGCTGAATGAGTTCAGTTTCTCTCAGATTAGGACAGAAATTTCAGAACAGCAGGTTAATCCTTCCTGCCTTCACGGGCAACTGAGCAAACAGACCTGTATCAGCATGGTCGAGTGTAAAATTGTAATTCTAGAGATTAACGTTGTCTTTCCTGTTTGCTTTGAACTTGACCTCCGTGTTTCTCTTCTCGGTAGGTTTGTACGTATGAATGTACATGTGCAGTTATTTATTTATTTGTTTGTTTGTTTGTTGTTAACAGCTTCTGTCCAAGGCCCCTGGGAGAGGGCAATCTCACCAAACAAAGTGCCGTATTACATCAAGTGAGTATAAACAGTAATTCATTCCAGCTATTTGCATTTGTCATTTAAAAGGGTAGTTAGTAATCTTCTCAGAGTACCATGAACTGCTCCTGTGGTGTCTAAGTGGGAAGAACAAAAAGGAGTGAAGTGTGCACTAAATTTCACAGAGGCGTGCTTGTTATTTAAAAACACAGTAGGATGCACTGATTTGTAAGTTGTTTGGGTTTATGCTACCGTAAATCACCTGCAAACTAAGTAAAGTTTTGGGGTATCTGGATTTTAGTTGAATTTGTACCATTGCCCACTGAAGAGTATGTATGGCAGGTTTTACAAAACCAAAAAAAACACCCAAATTGCAGTTGTGAATACGATGCGCTGTGTTTTTTAACCTAGCAATGTGCATAGTTTATACTATGAATTCCTTTAGGGACAGTACTTGGTAAAGTCTGTAGCTGAGGAATGACAAGGGACAAATTTGTCCCTATGGACTATTCTTTTAGAGTTTAGTACCCAAATTAATCTAGTTTGCTTTAAGAGATGTGTATGCGTAACAGATGAGAAGAAAATTTTAAAAATCAACAATTTGGAAACACCTGCTTCTAGTGCCCTAAGCAGAGCCACTACATGGCAAATAAGAAAGAAGTTTTAATACATTTTTTGTTCTCTTTTTAGTTCTTTATTATCTGTAATATGTGCCATGAACTACATATTCATAACTTCTGAAGTAAACAGGTGATGCAATACCTGTGATAAAGACTAGTGCAAGTAACTGATACATGGCTGTTGTTTAATACACATATTTACATGTTCCTCCTTATAATCCCAAAAAACTTTGCAAACTGAACTAGTGTTACTGAAGCCATCTGCTCGCAGACGGCTCTTGCAGTGGCACTTCAACTGCGACTTTCACAACGAAGTGAACTGCTGCAGCAGCTTCAGAACATGCGTTTGTGTTACACGTGAAGAAAACTATAGTGCACTTCAGAGGTACGGTTATACCTGGCTAAGTTGCTTTACTGTTGCATTAAATCTGTAAATTTTCCGATGTTTGTATTTGGCTATGAAAAACTAAACACTCGGAAGGAAGCTGGAAAGCTCGGTGAAGGAGGAGGGGTGTCCACAGGAGACAAGTGCTGGAAAGCAAGTCGATGCTCCGGCATGTAAGAGTCAGTTTACGGCACGGCTATGAAGGAAAAGATCCTCTTTTTCTCTTTCCCATGGCATGACTCGCCGTTACGGGGAGAGGTGCCTTGGCAATTCCTAATGCAGGCGCAAGACGCGTTTCGTGCTGTGCTTCCCACCCCTCGCTGTGCTACTCGCGCCCCGCAGCCGTGGGGAACCGTTGACGATTTGTGCTAAAACGGTTAGTGGTGCTCTTGCCCAGTTCTTACTAGATTTTAGATTTCTGTTCGAGGCCATTTACAAATTCAAAGGAATACATTTGATTTATTTTGTTCACTTTAGAAAATATCTTAATAGCCATAAAGGGTTGTAATATTACTAATTTAATTAAAGTAAGTTTACATTCAGCCACATCTTCAGCCTCATCTAGAAAAACTTGCTGTCCTTGAGGTGTAAAACAAACCGGTCAAGTTTTAATGAGTCTTAGTGAGCCGTTACATCTATTCCCTTCTACGGCTGTCCTCAGTTGTTTTCCTTTTCATTCATTCTCATCCTTCATATTTACATACAACTAAATTGTTTTTTGTACTGTTTTGGCTTTTAAGCATAGCTTA
This sequence comes from Aviceda cuculoides, assembly GCA_035590195.1. NCBI lineage: Eukaryota > Metazoa > Chordata > Aves > Accipitriformes > Accipitridae > Aviceda > Aviceda cuculoides. The sequence continues at coordinate 14,091,656 of JAVJGG010000059.1, forward strand.
TGCTTTCTTTAATCTTTGATGTATTACTTTTCTATCAGTTGTTAATTCTCTAAAAGAGCTTCCATGAAGACTAAGCAGCTACAAGTAGCATTCTCTTCATGTATACATAATTTTCTTTCTATCATCGGAGTAGAATATTGGTGCTAGCCCCCTTCGTTTAACCAGATTTGCTACACGTTTTAATGTTTTTCATTTTTTCTGTTTTCTTCCTTGGTGCTTAACTGGTTCATCTCATCATTTTCACATTTGCAATGACATAGCATTTGATAAAGCCATAAATCAGGTGGTACTTAGTGCTAAATCTACAGCAGCGATGTTTACTTACTGCTAGGTATCTTCAAGCCTTGTGATTTTCCTGGTTAAAATTTCCTTTTTATACAGTTGATTAATCTGTAGCAACTAGATGCCTCTAAAGCTATTACTTCAATAATTCTTTCTTGAGATTATTCACGCTGGTATTTTTTCTTTTTTTTTTTCAAATTGTATTGGTGTAGGCACCATTGCCATGGGAAAATACAATTATCGACAGTGTACAGTCTGTTTCAGCTATTCCCAGTCTCTGCCATTTTTTTAGTTTCTTGGTCTACTGTCAGCCTCATGAAAATTGCAGTCTAATGGCCTTGCATTCAGGTGGATTTCCTTCCACTCTTTTATGTGCTTCCTTCCTTATGGAGATGACCAGCTAGGCCAACAGTCCAGCCCCACCGCTCTCTTCTCTAACGAACTGGGGAAATCAAATTTTTGTGTTCCAGGACAGCAGAAGTATGGCGGCTTCCCAAGCAGCAAGTGGACGTCGCTGCCTGGGTACTGAGCACTTGCCCAGCGGACAAGGTGCTACTGAGTTAAAAAAATTCCATTTTGCCTCTGCATTAAAACATATAAAGTTGCTCGAAAACACATTTTATCCAACCCTTTTCTTTTTTATCTTTTATCTTTGATCTTTTTTTTTTTTTTCCTTGATATATTCCTTGTGTCTGGTACAGGATTTAAAGGTTTTATTAGATTAAAAAAGGAGAGGAATATAAAAAAATAGTTTAATCAGTCCTGTTCTTTGAAGACCTTGATCCTACTCTTACTGGAGTGCAACCCAGAAAATGGGAAGGCAAAAGCAGGCACAGGCATGTCTGTACTCTTTAATAATGTTTTAGGTATTCATTAAAATTTCTAAATTTAAGTTTTTAGGAGACAAAACAGGCAATTACTGTACCTCAGAAATCTGAAAAGCAAATGGAAAAAATGCACAGCACGAAGACTACTGAATACCAAAAGATAAAAAAAGTCTCAAATTCTAAAAAAGACAGATAACGGAGGTAAGGAGGCTGCGGATTTTAACGTTGTAGTTCAGGTTAGATCACGTCTTAGCAGAGTTTGCCCCGCGATGAAAGGGATCTCACGCCTGCATGCGTACACACGCACGTTCTTATCTTCCAGTCAAACGGGTAGAGGACCTGCTCCAAAGCAGTCGTAGACAGCAAAATCGAATGTCTCCCTTGGCTTTTGCAACACCAGAAGCAGCATTCGGTCATGCCGCACATCCCAGTTCCTCTCCAGCGTCCGTCCTGGCGGGGCAGGAGGGGACGCGAAGCAGCTCGAGTCCGAACCACGTTTGCGTCGCTCTGGCGTGGGGCTTGTCCTGTGCTCAGCAGAGGTGTCCAGTACATGGCGCGAGGAGGTCTCTGTCGCTTCGGAGTGAGGAGGAGGAGTTGGGTTGAAGGCTGCAACATACTTGGGCTCTAAAAAAAAAAAAATTTCAGTAGTCCTGCCATCGTGATGTGTTGAAATTCAGTACGTGTGACTTCTATATTCGTACTAATCTTTGACATTATTCTTCCTCTGTACGACTGACTTGCCAGTTAATAGCGTCTGTCTTCTTACCCTCTTGCTGTGCCCATTCTTTTGAAGGATTTAAAATGCTTCTGCAAAAATACAGTAGTCTTTCATCTCAGCACTTCCCACAAAGGAAGCCTTCCAAGTTATTTCCCAGCCAAGCTTATTTTCTTTTACAGATTATAGCAGTTCACTGAACTCTGTCCTGCTGAGGACAAAGCTGGATTCTCAGAAGCACAGATTTGACTCCTTCAGCAGATCCATATGAGCCTATCTATAGAAATTAGCTATGCAGTGAGCTAACTCCAAGGACTACGCATCTCTGCTTGCTTACTCTCTTCCGTGTTGTAGTTTCTTATCAGAGTAGTTGACTTACATTAAATGTATCCGCTTGTGACATACGTTCTTGTTAGTTTTAGATTCTGCAGTTTTTCCATATTTCACATTGGAGATTTGGTGGGCCAGCTTCTAGAAACATACTTCTTTGTTGCTTCATTTTTAATCTTCCTTTTAATTGTTGTTTAACCATGCAGAATTTCAACACAGAAAAAAGCTAAGAGCCCTGAGTTTTCATTGTGAAAGCAAACAGATTAAAGCTGTGATTCTTTTACTTTTGTTCAACTTAGAGGCTGGATAAATGAATCTATCTGAATTAAATTTTACTAAGATAAAATAAAGCAAAGAGTTGCTGTTCTGGTAAAATCACTTGGGTTAATTGTTTCTTCTGCAGAATGTAGATAAGTACAAGACACAAAAGCAAGTAGGAAATATCTGTCAGACAGAGCAGAGAGACATGGAGAACCCTAAATAAATAATGTCTGATTATGTATATGTAGTGAGGGAAGCTGTGAGCGAGCTATGAGAGCCGTGTGTATGGCCGACAGTTAACCCATCCACCAAGTACCAGGAAGGTATTATTTGGGCTCTGAAAAGCACAGCTATTATGATCTTTTCCTGTCTTTCAGCTCTGAACTCTCCATACAAAAATTGAAATTATTGTGAAGGAAAGAAAGAGTATAATACTTTTCAGTCTGCCTTTATGTGATGGAAATTATCATGCTGTCTAGCATAACAACCTAAATGAAATATGTGATATTTCCCAGAGGTTTCTCCAAGTGCTGAGTTTTTCTTTGTCATTTATAGGGCTGTGAAGCCTCGGTTCCAAAACTTGTCACCAAAATTGAAACTCGGAGTGTAAATAAATGAGAACTCTTGAGCCTTTAACTACCTTTAAAATGGAAGGGGAGGTTATCAACAGACGTGTTCCCGCTGACTGAGCGAGAGCACTTCGGGCGGACACCGCGGGTCTGCTCTTCGTTACCATCTGTCAGCGGGGAGTTACTGCCCTCGCATGCGAAGCAACTGACGAGGGGGTTTAATTTCTTTTGAAATGACTTCTAAGTACTCGGCAGCAATTTTATCCCACCCTAGCCGGGGCAGGGGCTGCGGGCAGGGCTGCAGCCTCTCGTTCGGGGCAGGAATTGACGGAAACCAGGGGTTTTCCCCCCCAAAGCCGCGTGTGAGGGGGTGCCTGCTGCGGAGGGCAGAGCAGCTTCCTCGGGCGCTTACCCATCGCTTACGGGACTCGGTCCTCCTGAAGTGGCAGTGCTCGTATTTAAGTGGATAGTAAATTTATTAAGCTCTGTTGTCAAATTCGGTCAGGACCAATTTTCACGAAGAGCGTATGGTGTTAAGCGTTACAGAGAGGTTAAATAGCGCGGGGGTGATTTTCACGCAGGTTAAATCTTAAAAGGCGTTAGGCAGGTAATAAGCTGGGTAAAAGAATTTTAGGGGGAATCTGGCTTTCCTATTTTCCTAATTGAAAGGAACGTATCAACGTTTTAAACCCATTCAATCCAGCTACTCACTGTTTTCCACCCCTGGGGCTAGGAGAGTAATAAATGAACTATTTTTATAGGCAGTAATGTGAAAAGTAAACTTTTGATACTGTACGAGGAGTTCACATCTTTATAGAGTAATAGAATGTAATTACATAACCTTAAATATTTTACTTTTATTGTAGCTGAAATTGTTATATTTATTGTAAGCTGGATGAGATTTTTGCTTGAATTTGGCTTTTTACTTCATTTCTATTTGTTCCATTTTACTTCAGCGCTTAAATGTAGCCTGACTACATTTAACAACTGAAGTAAATTTATAAAAAATTAACATAGCCAATATAATTTTTACAGAGTTGAATGACATCTATACAATGTGGTCCTATTTTATAGAGTATATGCCAGATCTTCCATAAAAAAAGTAGATTTTACAGCTGCTCCTGATAGCTAAAATGTAATGCCATATACTTCAAGCCCATGTTTTAAACATTGTGTGCTTAATGAGCAGGATTCAAAAATAGGAATTATGTTTGATTTCCAGTGGAATGCTTTGAACTTGAAAAGATTAGACACATTAACGGAAAAAAATAGAAAGATTTGCCTGTCAGACTTTTCTTTTTTTAAAGATCAATTACATCCTTAATTTAGATGACAGACAAAGGGAAGACAGCTTCTGACAACTGTCCAATGAAATCTTCAAGGAAATGGGGAACAATATCTCAGATTTTTTACGTGTTCTTATTACACCAAGAAGTCTCATAATTCCTTTGTTTCCTCCGAAGACTAAAAGCTTCTCCAAAGCAGAACTTGCCACATCCACTGTCTGCATTGCCCTTGGCTCAGCGTTTCTTCTGATGCAGCTAGCTCAAACTATTTCCCCATTCCACGTGAGAAAAAATTCATCTATATAATGAGTCAGCATTAAATTGATCCCTCTTCACCTACTGCGCCTTTTTTGCCTTCTTCATGATCCTATCAGTCTAACGCAAGGCAAGACTGTAACATTTGTGTGTTTTTAAGAAATGTTTCAATATCAATAAAAAAAAGTAGTGGATATGGACACGTACGATTTACGTTTCCAGCTCTATTTGCTCTGGACGCCCAGACCTTGGTAGACGGCGCAATGCTCTCACGTGGGCGTCTCGGGCAACGCAACAACCACGGGAAGAGCGAGAACGCGGTAATCGGACATAGCGGCCGGGCTGCTTCTGCTTCGCTAAGTAAGTGGCCTGGCTGTCAGGGCGAGGTCAGATTTTGTCCCGGATTGACTTTTTTTCCAAAATGAGCTCACTGAAGCTATTGAATCTCCCTGGCATTTGTTTTTTCTCTGACCTTCTAAGATGCCAGTTCTTCTACAGACTGCAATAAGTTCCTGTTTTTCAGAATATTCTCCACCTGTCTTGACACATTTCTTGTCCTGAGAGATTTGTTTAGTCTTTACTTACTGAATCATGACTATGGATTGTTTGACCCATTTTTCTCCTTATTGAATCCCTTTCGCTGATTTCTTGGGGGGGGGGGGGGGGGGGGGGGGGGG
>JAVJGG010000059.1:14096867-14119871 GCA_035590195.1 Aviceda cuculoides
ATGATTTCTGCCCCCCCCCCCCCTTTTTTTTTTCTCCTTGTCAGATAATAGCTGAAATAAGTTCTGTGTTGTACATCGGTTCTGTGATATCCTTATCTTTAGACCTTCAAGCCTGAAAACTAATTTGTGCATATATTATGCTTAGAGGTTATAGATTCTAAGGGAAACATAAAATGAATTAACTGAGAACTGTATGAATGTCAGTAAGTTGCACTTAGACTTAAGTAAAGATTCTAACCAATAGGTTAGGAATGATCAAATCATCTATATTCATTTTTCTTATGTCCCATTTTCTGATTTAAAAGTTGAACTTTATGAGATAAATTACAATTTCAAACATGATCTAGAGGTTTGGCAGCCTTTTGCATGCTACATATTTGCTTTGAATTTCAAGTATTCATCAGATAAATTTATATATTGGGAAATCTATGGCTAGATAATTTAAGAAAAACAAACCATAAAAAAAAAAAAAAATCACATCTCCGATTGAATTGCTTTTCTTACAAGTAGTTTTGATGAGACAAGCATTCATGTTTTTTTCCATGGCAATTGAGCTCAGAAAATGAGATTACGGTACAACACAAGAGAATCACTATCAAGTAGCACCCTTTATATAGCCAGCCTAGCAGTCACCAAATGGTGTCCGCATCTACCGAGTAGAGGTCAAACTTTGCTACCTAACACCTACTCCCTCCGTGTGTCGAGGTCCTCCCTCCTTCTTCCCAGCGGGGCCAAAATTTGTTTGCGTAAATGCTGTATGTATGTGTGAGGTTGAAGGGGGCACAAACTCAATACAGCAATAAATTCCTAAGAATGCAGGTTGCTGTAAATATGTGTGAAGTTTTTGGTTCGAGTTTTATTCTTCTTTTCCATACTTCACACTTTATGATGTGAACTTACATGCTATGATGTTAATGAAATTGTGTGGTAAATTAATGGAGAGGAGATTAACATTCACGTTTGAATTTTCATGCAATAGGTAAAGGTTGTAAAAAAAAAATCTGTGATAATTGAGTCTCATTTAGGTATTTTGTATTATCTAGACATTTGCTAGAAAACTTTCTATTCTTTTAACATTTAAGTAGAAGAAGGGGCTTTAGATATCTAGCTAGTAAATAGCCCAGATTGCCTTTTGAATTTCAATATGTACCTCTCTGCTGTTTTTCTTTTCAAGATGCTTTTTCTGTTCACTACTGCAGAGCTAATACAGGAGTAGAGGGGCAAAGATACATTTTTCTGTGCTTCATTTTTAACAAAATTAACTCCATTTTTTTTGCTTAAAAGCTGTATTGTTGGAGAAGATGTTGTAAAACTTAACGCTTGAGGGTTATGATATCCTGCATGAAGCATACTAAGAAAAATTGCTAGAGAGAGGTTATAGGCATGGAGTTAAAATTTAAAGGACTAGCTAGAAAAACTACTGTGTTTGACTCGGGAACACATGACTTCATACAAACATCTCAACTATATCACCAACATGAAACACCATGTTAAGATTTTTATCACAGCCCAAAGCATTTCTAGGTGACACATGGGTGTAATACTTTGTTCATAATTAGGAGACACCTTTGCAGCAGGAAATATCCCGTAACCATCTCAAGGAGATGGGAGTTAAAGAGTATATGGTCATACAAATTTATTGGGTTTGATCCAGTATTTTAGCTGTTGTGACCTGAAAATGTGGAATAAACAAATGTGAGGAAGACAAAAGTAAGAATTTAAATTTCAATTTAATAAAAATACCGAAATGCTAAAAGAAGTTTTGTTTCCAAGAAGTATTTTCCAATCCACCATCTGCTATCCCGGAGGTTCTATAAGCAAACTGATACATTTTAACACTGTAAAGAACGTGACAAAAAGCTAATGGATTCTACTGCATACTGAAACACAGAAAAGCTGCACCTCCATTAGAAAATCAGAAGCTGCATATGTCTTCCCAGATCAGTGATTTTTATCTACTATTTTCATCTTCAGTTTAATTCTGCTTAATTGCATTTAGGACTTCATCAGTGGCAATGTTGTTGGCTGACCTCACCTACACGTCTTTTGGAAAACGTAGAAAAAGTTAAAGCGGTTGCAAATACTGCTAGATACTAGCCACAACAGCAGCAGCAGTAGTAAACAGATTACAGTCACAGAGAAGACTGTAAATATCCCTAAGGAAATCTGTGTATAATTTCATTTCAGATATAACTGTAGAGATAATAGCAATATGAAATGAACTCATAGGCGAATCTTCCCTCAACTCAAACTTCACTTGAAGGTTTAAAAATGCAAATTTGATAGGAATCTTAAGGTTAACATAACGTATTATATGCACATATATGTAGTCTACTACTCCTGGGACTACCTCTGCCCAAACACTTAAGGAACAATTTAAAAAGTATTTAAAGCAAAATTCCTATCAGTGAGAGTTTTTTTAACCATGTTTGCTGAGAATCCCTGGAATCTCTAAGTCATGTACTGACTTTGATAAATGTGATTAAACAGCTAAACTTAGAAAAGTTCTGAAGTAAACAAGTGTATGTTTACGATAGGTTTTCTTACATCTTGATTACAGTTTTGCATGTCGTTAATTTGCATTTCATGTAGTTTTGTGTTTAAAAGCATCTTCTACTTCCATTTTATCACCAGCTCCAGTCATTCTGCAGTTGCCAGTTTTACTGAGCAAATTTCATTAGTATATAAGAATTTCTAATGTGAAATATTTTTCTGTATATTTATCAGCTTTTAGCTATAGCAGTGATGTTCAATTATTTTTTATTGCTGTGTTTTGCTGAATCTTGACTACAAAAAAGTAGTCATTGAATATTAAAAGTTTGCTTTCACGACACAATGTTGATATTCAATGTGTGTTTTGTAAGACATGCTAGTTCAAGTTCATTAAAAAAATCATTCTGAAATTAAGCCACTTAAAAAACGTAAAACTGAACTGTGTAGCTGAATAATCATTCAGAGATATTCACCAAACCTATAGGATTGTGGATATTTTTTTAGATCTAAACCTCACAATGATAGTTTCGGTAGGTATAGAGAGCTTGCATTTATAATTTGAAAATTACTGTATATTTTTTGAAAAGAAACCCCATGATTTTCATAATTGCCTTTGATGTGAAGCACAAAAGAAAAGCTGGCTCTAAGTGACAGCCATGTTCAGTTCTTTCAGAGATGACGGAAAAGCACATTAGACAGCTCTGAATTTTGTTGTTTCTAGATGATATCTTTGTCTGGAAGTATTCCTAAACTGAACTTACACCAACCTACCCACCTGAATGATCTTCAGTTTCAGTGTGCTTGGGGGGGTTTTTTTGTGTGAACACTATTTAGAAATTAGCCAAAAAAAAAAGAAGGAATAGTCAATGAATGACAGGCCATATGGTCTGTCCACGACGAAGGAAAACGTATTTGTCGAGCTGCTGCTGTGCTGGTGTGCAGCAGTAAAAACTCAAAGCAAAGGGCTTGTCACAGTGAGGGACGTAGGGTTTAAAGGCATTGCTTGTTTGAAGGAGAAAATTCCTGTTTGAAACAATTTTCCTTTGAGGTCATAGCAAATTTCTTGATCAGTTACAGATAATATATTTCAAAACAAGAAATTGGAAGAATGACACTTAGAAGATCAAATAGCTGGATGTTCGAGAACAAGTCTTATTTGCTTAACTTCTTCAGTCCCTTAGACATCAGGAGCATATCAAAATGATGGGTTTAAGACTTTACATTTCTAGTGATGTATTTTCTTTGAAGCTTATCTGCTACTTGTTTACTTACATGGGAGTCTTTTTCTTCAGGACTGTCCTTGATAAAACAAAACAAATCTCTCCTCTGACACTTCGATATCCAGAACATTGCCCTCCTTTTTCCTGGAATTCACGTCTGTTTCCAGTCCATGTTTTTTTCCTGCCCAGTCTTTCCTAGCTTCTCTACCCTTTTCTCACTAAAACAGCTCTTAATAAGGTCAGTAACAATTTCCTGTCGTCCAACTCCAAGAATCTTTCCAGTGTTCACATTCTTCTAGGTCATCCCACCACTTCCAACAAACCGTCTTCCTGCTGTCTCTTCTCGTCGTCTCTTGGCTTGTTGTCAGGCTTGGCCTTGAAATAATTTAGCCCTCGCTTTTTCTGCCCCTTCCCCTCGCCTCTAACGATCCCTTTGCAGAGCCAGTCCTCCCACTGGTGACACTGCCTCCAGCCCATCACCCTCTTTATCCGACTTTCTCTTAGCGCTGCTTTTAGTCTTCAGTCCCTGGGCGTATCCGAATAGCAACCCCAGCACCTCTCCTTTCAGAGTTTTGTTTAATTTAGTTGTGCTGATGACTTCTAAATGCAACTTGTTAATTACAGATTTCTCTCCTGTTTTCTTTATAGCACTCCCCATTAGATGGTTATTAACTCCCAAGCTCAAAAAGAGCAAACCAGATGTTTTCTTTCAAACCTCAGTATTTCTCTGTTGACATTTCCACTATTTCACACAATGTTTTGCCGCCTCTGTTTGCTACGTGCACTTTATGCCTACTTACATATTTAGTGTTGCTTACCCTTAAAATATTTTATCTCCATTTCCTGCACCAATCAAGTACATTTTTTCTTTCTGATTTCTGCTTAAAATTGTTATCATCTTCTGAAAGATTTTTCCTTAGTATTCAGTCGCTCCGACTGGCAGTAATCTAACTCAGCCTCAGCCATTACTTACTCGTTCAAAGGTGCTGTGTTCACTGTATTGCCAATACTCATAAAATGAATTATAATAGCCCAGAGCATTTTGTTGCATGAATGATAAAATATGTAAGAAGAACTTAGACATTGTTTGTGGCACTGTTGCTCTCTCTGTCACCTAACTTCAGAGTACGTTTTGGAGGATTGTTATTGCTTGGTTACTGACCACTGTATCAGTTTTACTGTACCTCTTCACAAAAGGCAAATACTTTTCACGTTCTACTTGTTCATGTGGATTAACTGAGATTTTAAGAATAACAAAAATATTCCGTTCTTATCCAGGTGCCTGACCTGTCTTGAAGAATATTGAGGTGACCTAGATCCCACAGAAGTCCCCATGCCAGCAGGCTCCATTAACTTAAACTCCCTCAAATTCTTTCTCCATCACTGCTGGCAGGGGCTGACATTGCCAGAAATACACTTTCTTGTATAAGATGCCTGGAGACTGAACCACAAAAAGCTAGTTGTCTTGGTAATGAGGTTTAGTAACAATTTTCTGGGAGATGGTTATCTCGCATTCTTTATTTCAGATAAATTCCATTGATTCCATAAATTCTAAACCTTTGTAGCCTCACGATATTGGGAAGCTACCTAACTTAGTTTACAGTGTCAGTTTGTTAACAGGCATCAGCTCCACGTTTGTTAAATGCTGTTTGCTTCAGGCTCCCTCCGAATTCCAACTAGTTGCTAAAGTTTTTCCTGCTGAGCGGAAAGAGGGTCTCTCTGTCCCTTCTTCTTCTGAAGTAATATACCATCGGGCAAGGCACTGCAGAAATACGAATTCGTCCTGAGCCCATTGACTCTCAAGAGTAACAGGCTGCCCCACGGTTGACGATCACAGTAGGTACAGCTGCATTCAGCAGTAGCACATAAGCATACTAGTATTCTCTGCAAAAATTATAATCAGTTGTTGACATTTGCATTTTCAACATAAAGCCCTGCTCTGAACACCCCTTTGATACGAGCAGCGGATGCTCACAGAAGGAGGTCTTTGGGGAGAAGGCTGTTCAGTGGTCATCCAGTTCCTTCTGCGTATACCAAGCAGCAAGAGGAAAACAAGTTCTGAGTAAACACATCAAAACACTAGCAAAAAACCTTAGACTTAAAATCAGTCTTGGCGGACACAACCAGTATCAGTTAAATCTATATTTTTTTCTGTATTTTCCTTTCGTACAATACAATGAAATTCCAGCCATCTTGAGTGCAGATCTGTATGCAAGTACAGCAGCTTTCACAGTAGCCGACAAGTCAAGGGCAAAATTGGCCAGGCCATTTTAAACCAGCAATAAACTATACCAATAGACTGAGAGTGGATTTCATACTAATGCTGCTGGAAGAAAGTTTGACTAGTTTTTAAACTGTAGCCTCCCATGAATAAGAATTTAGAAGAACGTTTCAGCAGCTATTCCTCCTCACGGCAGTCGCGTTTCCAGTGATCTCGCACTGAAATAGTGCCGTAGCATAAAGACAAATCAAGTTCTTCACCAATTCAGCTCTTCACAAGAGAAAAGGCAAGTCTCCTTTCTGTAACACAGCATGCAGTACAATGGATCTCAACTCTAAATTAGGTTCTCTAAGCAGTACTACAATGGAGATATTTAATAATAACAATTAGTCTGAATAGTGTACTCTCGGCAGCTGCCTGTGATGCTTTTCGTTGCAGTATGCTTTCCTCATTGCAGTCGGTACTGCTGAAACGCCTTTAGCAACACAGCACCTACTTTATATGCTCGGATATTTCCCCAAAATTAGAAACGGTAGTTGCAACTTTTCCCCCTTCTCTTGAGAAATGTGTGCTCCTGATTTGCAAGGGCCTGGTGCATTACAAAAGTGATTACTACTGCTGTCTATGCTGTTTTTTTCTAAAAATCATCTACTTGGCCCAGAACTTAGCAATTAACTAGTCACAGCAACACCCCACCAACCCAAACCAGAACCATATCCTAGCACCCACTCAATTTCTTGTCCTCAGCTTGTATTTTTTAATTCTTCAAAAAGACAAACTCTTATTTTCCAAATCCTAACTGGCTTTCTCAGCAGGCATGTCTCTGAAAAATTATTTTTTTTTTTTCCCCCCACAGCATTGGCACTTGCTTTTTCCCCATTACTGGAATTGGTGCTCATTTAGCATGGCTCAATCACAGTTCTGAGCTCTGCTGTACGTTTTCTTATACTGTCAGCCTTGCAAACTTCTTTATTCCACCTCAGTATTAAAAGGAGAGCCTGCTTTCAACTCCAAGTCAAGCTATGGTTGTATTATTCTAATGCTTCCTTTGGGGAAAAAAAAAAATTGGAACAAAATCCTCATCAGTGGTAATTAATTTTGACAGTGTGGGCTTTGTAGTAATTCACAAACCTGTACTTTGTGCATCAGCATTCCTTATTATTCTAATTAAAGTGGAACATTGTGCCCTCGCCAGTCATTAATGGGTTTTCATTTTGTAAATGACATTTGCAAAAGTTAAAACGGGCAGTTCATATGAAGTCCACAGGCAAGAGCGTTAAAATTAGCATCACCATAGCAACAGTCTTCCATCATTAGTATTCAGGGCAACAGCAAATGTTTTGTTGTGCTTTTGTTTCCAAAAAAAGGTTTTTCTTTACATGTCATTCATAAGTAGAAAAGGCTCAAACCCATATATTTACGTTAAAATTATTTTATTCATTTGGATGTCACTGTTCTAGAATTTCCCCATTTTTTCAGGTATTTATTTTTCAGGACAGAGGCTGAATTTCACAATCCCTACAGCTGTGTATGTCTAACCTCCTGAGCGACATTTATTCATTGCCAGCCTGCTGCTCAACAGTACGGTTTTATACAAAGTCTGTCACTTCCAGTCAAGAATCTGTACCAAGGAACGGATTCTGCTGAGAATCTGTAAAAGATGCATGCGCAGTGAAACACGGTCGGTCCCCCATTAAGTGGAGTGTGCATCTGCTCAGTGCTGGTTTTGGTGTTTCAATGATGCTATTTATATATTCTTTTTTGTCCCCTCTCAGGAATTGAAATGTAAGCGCGTGCATCATTTCTAGTGAACCAATATTCAAATATCATCTTGTCTTGCGCAGTTTAGAATTGGGGAGGGAAGAAAAGGGACTTCCCCCTAAGGGAAACCAAGGTAGATTGTGAGTGTACTCCAGTGCCATTTATTGGAAGAGGTGATGTTGGCTACTTTTTTTCTGAAAGTTTAAAGAGGACATAATTGCCTGGGCGCATGTCTGGGAGCACGTTGCTGCAATACTTTGCAGTTCGAGAAACAGTTTTAGCACCACATCTCCTAAATGCACCCTGAGGCATCCTGTTTGCATATGTCTTGTTTAAGCAAAAGCATGAAATCAGTACATGAGAAACAACAGTTGTCTTCTAGAAACAAGTATTTTGTGTGCAGACAGAGATGGGTTAAGAAAAGAAAAGCAAGGGGAAAGACGTTAAGGAAAGTAGATGACGAGGGGGTGAGGTCAGCAGAACGACTACTGTTTTAATTTGATATATTCTGGCTTGTTCAGTAACAAGCACAGATCAGAAGTAACTACATGTTCTCTAGCATTTTGTCTCGGTTTTAATCTGGCACAGGAAGGTTCCTTCTTTCTTCTTCATCTCCTTAAAATACTTCATTTTGCAGATTTTTGCAGAGAAGAGTCTTTAACGAGTAAACACATTTTAGTGCACTGTAAAAGCTGGGGGTATAATTCATTCCATGAAAGATATTCCTGTATTTTAATTAATGGGGCACATTTTCATACAGTGATTGCCTTGCTAGTACCTGCCCTTGCAGTACTGATTAACTTTTCACTTAGTGAGACCTGCAGAATTGGAAAACCCTTAAAAATTGTGAATACATATATACCTGAGGAAAATCACTCTCCGGTTAAGTAAAAACTATCTGTAGCGGATTGAGATTTGATGCCTGGCGCTTGGAGGGCTTTAACGCAGAAACGGATTGCTGTAACTCTGAGGTTCTGAAACATCTACATATGTGCTCATTTGTTCAGCTACTTATTTTCTTTCTTTTACAGAAGCACCTTTTTGCTAGGTCAAGTTAATTTTTCCCCTGTGCTGGTTCACTCGACTTTTTTCCTTTTTTGCTGCTTGTCGGATGCTTTCTGGGAGATTCGGCATGCTAAAGCAGTTAATTTTCTCTCTTTTAGACTTCCATCCCCTACTGCAGTGAAGGTACTTACTTACTGAACTGTAATATTTTGCAGAATTTTGCCATTTGATCTTCATAGATAAATTCAGTGGTGAAGTGATCATAAAAACTGAATAATTTTCACTGAATCCACAACTGTCATCATTTAACTCAAAGTTTTTGTGCCTAACATTCTGTCTAAGCAAGCTTCTTTGTAAATCTGAGTAAGTTCAATACTAGTTTCTTGCAATGCCAACTCTTAGAATCATCAAATAAGTAGCCTACCTTTTTTAAAATCAACTTTGGATATCTTTTTAGATTATTAGCTCTTTACAAGCATTGAACTGTAACATCATTAGAAAGATTTACCTAAATTGCAAGGGGTTTATAGCCTTGTTTGTTGTAATAATGACAGGTAGAGAGGCCGTTTCTGGGGAGGATCAGTGACAGATTACTATTTTCCATTCCAGACTCCATTCATTCAGGGACAAACCCTTGAGCAGTGTTGTGGCAAACAAGAGGAAATTGCCAGTTTCTTATTTCTCAAAAGTGGGTAAACGCTGTGTTTCACGAAATATATGTATGTATACTTCCTACTTATGCTTGTCCTTGAAAAAAGCTACTGAAGCTGTTCTTCGTTAAAGATGTTCCTGCACTTGGTCTAGAAACACAGAAGGAGATGCACCTCTGTGAGTATGAATTTCAGATATGCTATACTAGTCGCAGATTTCCTTTCTAAAGAGTGAACACTGGAAGCAGAAGTAAGCAGACAAAATATCCTCAACTCTCGTGTTTCATACACTAATCTTCTTCAAAATCATCCTCAGTTTCAACCTATAGAAACCCTGGAGAGTGGAAATAAGTGGTTTGCAGCTGTTTTCCTGAGTGTAACAGACTATGTATTTTGTAGCTGGAAATGGCAATGATTACAGGAATAAAAAATAAGAAATAAAAGAGTGAGAACTACTAAACCTAAACTACATTTTTATTTCTCCATCTATAAACTTTTAGTACAAGTAATTTGGACTAAAGGCATCTTGAAATTTTACTTCAGTGTTTAGAAGGAAATTTCTTCCAGATTTCTGCCAGTAAGAGCATTTTAGCCACTAGGATCCAGTTGTTGAAAAGCATATTTAATCTCTACACTTCAGTTTACTTTAAGTATCTCCTGAAAATTAGAGGTTAAAAAACTGACTTCAAAAGGTCTCTTACTGATGAGCTCACCACCATTTCCAAATACTGGTTTGAACTTCAGACTTCTTAACTGAGCTATTTTGACATAAACCATCACTAGAAGCATAAACAACAACCACCAAGAGATTACCTTTCTGGCCATAGGTGCATTCACCTTATTTTTTCTTTTAATTACTGCCTGTTAATGGAAGTGCTTATTCTTCTAGTACTGCTGTAATATTAGCAAACAATTTAAACCACTTAGACTGTTCAGTTGCAGGCAGTGTTCTAGATCCTCATGTTTGACCAGTGTTTTCTCCTGCACATTCCTCAATCATCTGCTTTTCCACTATTTTAATTGTGCTATGGCACAAAAGCAATGAAAACCTTACTAATATGGTCATTACATGTTAGTGCTTGCTTTCATATGCTATTATTTCTTCTCCTGTTTTCAGTTTGAGGGAGGAATAAACATTTCATCGCACTCTAACAATCTTGAAATGAGCAGAAGAACCTACTAAGGACTCTCAGTTATGGTGGGGGCAGTTTAGGCTCCCGTCAGACTTAATGTCAGAAGATTGGAAATCAAATTTCATTTCTGCACCAAAAGCAGCTTGCATGGATTGAGAGATACGCTCATGGATTTCAGCAAAGTTACTTCTTATTTTAGCAGTGTAAAAGGGATCAGAATGCGGCGCTCAGCATTTGCTCTCATGTACCATGTTTTTTCACATCAGCGCCCAAAGTATTGTGGAATAAACGTTTGCTGCTGGCAAAACGCGAATCTGTACCTGTGTACAGTTTTCTCTTGAGAAAACTGAGGGCAAACCCCTCAGCACTGCTTTGCTCTGCGGCGTTTGTTCACTATTCTAGAAATAAGGAGTGGAAAAGAGTCTGTCAGTGTGAATCTTTTTATCAAACTCACCGGCGTGGGTATGCCCACGTCGTGTGGTCTCACAAGAGTCCTCTTCGGTTTGGATCGAGTCAGCCACTGGGACGCCCTTGTCCTGTGTCGGTCCCGACATCGGTTTTGGTCAGTCGCATGTATTTATAACACCCAGAGACCTCCCGAACAATTCTCCTTTGGGACACGTGGTTTTTAAAGTACTTATCAACTTTTTTCCCCAGTTTTATAAAGCCAAATTAAATTTCTGCTGACTTTAAACAGATCTTTCTGACTCTTACTCACTCTTCCTTTTTCTTTCCGTTATGCAGAAGTTTATCTCCTACAAATACTCACTTAAAGTCCTTAGAGCCCAGTGTTGCTCTGACATCTCCAGGCTCAAGTTCTGCTCATCTGTTTTCCCAGTGCTGCAGCAAGTTTCAAGGACACCGACAAACACCGTCACTGCCTTGCCTTGCCTTGTCTTGTTGCATCTGGCAGATTTTCAGCTTTCCTCAATTCTCTCTTTATTAATCCTCCCAATAATTGTTAGACATTTACACCCCCACACTTTCCTTAAGGCACAGCTTTCCTTTTCTTTGTGGAGAAGTTAGACAAAAGAGACAACCAAGCAAAAAAATTCTAGAAAACTGCCTCCTGCCCTGTTCTCTAGATTTTTAGTTTTCCTGGATAATTTGCTTGCCACAGTCTTTCCTCTCTCAGCTCAGCCTGCTGCAAGGCTCAGCACTCTCCAAAACCACAGCTCAAATATATTCTAATTTTATATTCTTCAGGTCTTTTTGCCACTATCGTGAGGAAGTATGTGATGTGCCTCAAGTAGGAGTATTTACCTGCATTTTTTTTGTCTGTTTCAGAAATCTTCCTGAATTATACAGGATTTCCTTTTTGTATTTACTATGAAAGTATTGTATGAGCTGGTGAATAATGAGTAAATCTCTTCAGCAAAATAAGAATAATTCGGGGAGTTTTAACGTAAGCTGTTCATAAGTGTAATACGTACTGACAACCTTTAACATGGCTTCACCTGACAGATCCCCATTGCGAGTGAGACCAAACAGGTGGCAACCCCCATCAGTGCCTTGTTATCACGAGAAGCTTTGATCTACCTCCTGTATAATAAATAAGATTCTGCATTTTAATCATCTTGCTGCTTTCATATCACTTGTGTTGCAAAGTCTTATTTCCAAAAACCCATCCTGACTTTGTTGATCTTTTTTTAAAATCAGATTATTTTTGATCATTTATTTATTTCACCATACCTACCGGTAGACAGATGATATACCAGCCAGAAGTTATTATAGTGTATACCCACCACTTCCCTATCTATCTTTGTCCTATTCCTATGCCTGCAAAAGGTGTAGCCATTCTTTTTTTTGGTTTGGTTTGGTTTGGTTTTTTTACTTTACACCATGTAAGAGACTGACCAGATGATCCTTTTAGGTTAAAATATTGGCTAACGGAAAATGCAGTTAGGCTTAAAGTTCCCCTTCTTTCTACATGTACTCCTCACCCTAAAGCTGCATTTTGCCTTTATGCTCCAGTAAAGACCAAATATTTATTTTACCAAGGAAATAAACTTGAAGAGTTCCTTAAAAATAGCAATCTCAATTCTGCTCCTACGTATATACAACAATCTAAGATGGGTGCAGTAGTATTGTTAGTAATTTAGTACTCATATTACTATTCAAATTCCTTGTACTTGGGGTCAGTCTGATTGTTCAAGGCAGGGAGGATCAGACCAAACCATATCTATAAAAAGGCATTATTGAAACCAATATTTACACAATATATATGAATAATAGCATAGAATAGTGCTGCATTGCTTATGAATAGGTGTTTTTTTCCGACAACATGCTTTATCTTGTATTCACTGAAATCCAGTGCTGAATTTTTCACCAAATTATGTAATGTCAAACTTAGCACTTAATTAAATGTTGAGTTAGAAAGAGGAAAACTATAGAATAGACACTTAAATTGTTCTATAACAGGTATTTTAAATCAGCGTCTTAATTGCAGATTACACAAAAAGACAAAGTAGAGAAAAATATATCACCGTAACGACCTAAATTAAGAAAATACGACCAGTCTTTTTCAATGTTGGAGTTGGTGGCTGGAACTGATTTATATAAACTGTGCCCATCTAGGAACAAGCAAACCCATGAAATTAAAAATCCATCAGATCGTTTTAAGTGAGAGAATGGGATAGCCTGCCAATGCGAGAACAACCTGTACTCGCTAAGGAATGCAGCCAAAATTTTGTTTGGAGGTAAAATTCAGCTCAGTATGTAGTATGCAGTGCACTAAAAGGGTTAGAGCATTGTCATTGCTCGCTATGTTTTTGCAGTTTACAAACTTGGCAAGGTGCTGCAGTGTCTGTGAATACAGAGGAGTCCAAGAGAGCAGATGAGTGTTCTTCAAAGTCCTACCTTTTACCAGATTCTTACAGAATTTGCTACCTAAACCATTCCTTTGTACAGAATGAAACTTCAAGAAATGCCATGAGAAGCCAGCTACTCTGCTGGTATGCATTGGAATTGCTTCTTCAATTAGTTAACTCCGTCAAAAATCGTGCCAGCTTGCAAAATTTTTGACTGGAAATAATAGTTGTTTTTCTTAGAAAAATTGACTGCTGCAAACTTTGGAAATTGCATATAGAGCATTCAGCACACTTTAAAAGAAATTACAGTATGGCTGGTCTTCATTGGTAGTGACTTGGTTTTGTCAAATCAGTTGCTTTCTGCATAGAAAATCCACTACTTAAAAAATAATTACTTTGATTACCAGCTGATTTCTTTGGTAGGCTCATCAAGAAAGGGATGAGGATCTAGCACTGCAAAGCACTTGTGACTGTATTCTACTGCATGGCATTTAAATGACAGGGGTTTGAGCTGATCTAGAACTCTTCTGGTTCCCCCAGCGTAGGAGATGTTTTCACCATTTGATGTGATGGAGGTATGCTGCAGGGACAGGCCCAACTAGTTTCAAAAAGATAGCGCAGGTGTTGGAGCAGTTGGGCTGCAACAACTCCCACATGAGGTCAGACAATTTGAAATGAAAAAAAAAATATATATTTTTTTTTACAAAATTTGTAAATAAAATCATGCCTTAGGTCCACAGGAGCAGTAGGTGGGAAGCAGAGGAGTACCACGGCCAGTCTGCCGTAGACCGGTCCACCTCTCAGCGTTAAGAACTAGAGTCACGGCGTGAAATTTGGACCAAAAGACAACTATTATTCTCAGGGCAGACGCACATAGTAGTGTAGGGGTAAGACAACATGCCACTAGAACATCCAAATAACCAAAATATTGTCACATTTGGAGAGCTGATCTTTCTTGGCTATTAAATAGACTAAATCATTTAATTAAATGGCAGCATAGACGTAGTCCCACTGGTCTTGTTTTCTCCAAATTGCTAGCAAGTTTCATGTACAAGGTTGACATGGCAATAACTATCAAAACCAGTCACTTTCTTCATCTCTGAGCCAACAGAGTGCACTGTCATCACCAAATGATCATTTGCATTGCATATAATCCCTTTTAAAATTTTAAAATAAATGTTAGCCTCAGTGAAGTGTAATATTTACTACAAAAATTATCAGAAATGGTGGAAAATAGAAAAAAATAATTATATTTATTTGTTTGGGGAATGGAAGACTTTTAATGATGATACCTTACTCACAGACAAGAAATATGTTTCTTCTCTTTGATTCCTACATTGTAATTCTTAGAATAAAACCAAATGAATGCTCAGTATGGCAAGCTGCTAAAAATAAAACTCTCCAAAGGTTTTAGTTCAGTGTATTAAATACAGTGATTTGATAAAACCAGTGGATTAGATGGGGTCTAATCCTTTACTCCCTGCTTGGGCTCTATGTGGCAAAATTCTTAGGCTGTCGGCTTCTGCAAATCTTTGCAAAATTATTTTTATCCTTAATAAATTATTTGCTCCGTTAGTTACCCTAAAAACAGAACAAATTGAGGGACATGGGTGGAAGGATAATAATTTGAGAAATAATGACAATAGATTTTTAAGAATGAGAATGAAGAGCAATTGCAGCAACGAAACTATGGAAAAGTAACAACAGATTCATTTCCGAATACTGAAAAAAATTACAATGTCCATAAGCAAAAATAAGGTTCGTTACTAATGTACAAAAGTATTTAGATACCTCATATCTTAACCCAGTTTTTATTTAAAAGATAAGGTTGAAGGTATTTTTTTTTTATTTTCCCTTGGCCGATGCATATTAGTGTAAAGACATTAACTGGTGATAATTGTTTGCAAAATGACATTTGGTTCTAAAGCTGGCATCCAGGAGTCAGAGCTGCTGATAGTAATTGAAGGAAAATTATTTACCTCGAGAGAAGAATGATAATTTAAAACACCACCATAGTTTCTTAATATGACAGACTGATTTTGTTATTTTGGGATTAGGGATGAATGTTCAGTTGTCATGTTTCCTGAGACAGGAGGTGTGAGTTTAGATGATCCTTCTTTCTAACTTTAAGGACACTCAGAAAATCATCTTCTACATAGTTGGTAATATGTTTTCTATGTCTGTGAAATTTATGCCAGCATAAAACTGCAAACTGTGGACACTATTAAATAAACAAATGGTTTGGATCCTGTGCATGCTCTCCATCTGTAGTGTACTGTGTAGATACAGAGAATCCTTGAATTTAATACTTTTTTTTTTCTTGAAAGGAAGGTGACAAAACCACATGATGTTTCTTGTGACTGATAGTATGGAATTAGGTATTTTGAACTTTTCAAATAATCTGGCATTCTGTGTCATGTGGTGAGGGAGATAATAAAGATAGGTAACTCCACTTAGTCCTAGCTGTAACAATTTTCTCTTCACGTCTGGACTATTTTACAAAAAGCTGTAGATGTTGATATGGTAGAATTGTAAGTTGACATTTCTTATACTGTGTTCAAGGGAGTTAGATGTAGCAGCAGGGGTCTAAGATGTTAATATGGACTACAACCAACATTTAAATCCTTAATATTTTAGGGCTCTGTGGTTTGTTCAGGATTTAGATTGCACTTCTGAAAGCAATTTCTTAAAGATGAAGTATATAGTTCCAAATACAAATTTGGAAATTGTTTGATTAGTACAATGTGAAAAAAATGCTCAGTACAGAAAGAAAAGAAAATATTTTGTCTGATTTTGAGCTCCACACGTTCACCATTGTTCTTGATTTAATAATGGACTATAGTAGGTCCTAAAAGTCATCTGTGTACCTTTATGTACATAATGTCAAGGCTCTTTGACTTGTGCAGACAAGGCATCTCTGGTTTTCATTGCAAGTTCTTCATGGTGAATTTGGCTGTGTTGCTAGAGAGGGAATCTTCATTTTGCATGTTTATTCTTTCACTAAGAGATTCCATTTTCTGTTTAATAACAGAGATCAGAGAACTGAATGAAGGTATGCCAGTAGAATTGCAAGCCATTTGAAGCCTTGTTGAGAGATACTGTGAGAGGTTTGGCCCAATACAAACGTATGAAATACTGAAAGTATACCTAGACTTTGAGTTCTGTTAAATGCATTCCTATTATTAGACTTAGTTAAACATAAAGTTTAAACTGTGCAATATAGTTTAGCAACACTGTTTTTGTTTAGCATCCACAGGATTCTTTCCTGAATTAACTGCCAGCTACTATGCCAACGATAGAAAGAGCTACACAAATACACCTAAATGCAAAAGCTGGGAGGACTACTTTGTTAGGAAGAACCGCATTGTAGTTAAGTAAACGGAAGGAGCAGAAGCTGTCTGGAATTACTTGAAGCATGTGCCAAAGCGTAAATGCTTGAACTTGCCACAGGAGACTTGAATGAAATCCTTTTCTTGCACTTAGCTAAGAAATAATTTTTATCTGACCTCAAAATTCCTTTATATCCCTCTTTACTGAAGTATTTAAGTGGTAACATACATTTAGATTCAGTTAGGATAAAGTATTATCTGTGCCCTAGGACATGGCTCCATAGTAGCCAATACTGATTCATTAATCTCTGGAATCACTAGTTAATGCAGGTGTCTGTATGTCTATATTTGTTTCAAATGACTGTATATATAACTGCTAATTTTCACTCTTTGGCATGGACAAGATGAGACTATTGCCACTTGCCCTTAAAGGGCACTGTCAGAGCCGTATGAACAATTGCCTTCTTGTATAGCCAAATTAAAGTACTTCTTTTTTTCATAGAATATTGTTTTGAAATGAAATAAGTTTTGATTTCAGAAATGTCCGATGAGAAATTTTTCCTGTCCAGAATTTTTTTCTTCCGGTTACCAAGTCTGACCTCAGTTTGGGGATAGTTGCACAACCCTAAACCTGAATGTATTTATGTTATGTATGTTATTACAGTTATGTTATGTATGCATATTATATGTACATACATACACATATATGTACGTATATTAAATGTTATGTATAGTATATTATAATCATTGAGGAAACAATATGGTAGTTATGACAGGTTCAAAGTGTATTTTAAAGCAGCAAAACCTA
Organism: Aviceda cuculoides; assembly: GCA_035590195.1. NCBI lineage: Eukaryota > Metazoa > Chordata > Aves > Accipitriformes > Accipitridae > Aviceda > Aviceda cuculoides. The sequence goes on from JAVJGG010000059.1 coordinate 14,114,298, forward strand.
CAGATTCTGTGAGAAGACAGCAAAGCACCCATTGCTAAAATACACACAGAAAAAAAATGAATGCATTAATTCAAAGGTGCAAAGTTTGCCTAGCTGGTTGTCTGATTGGGAAATAGCCTGCATATAGCTGCCATAAAATGCAATAGATTTCATTGTCCTCTTCTTTTGCTAAGGGCAGTCTTACCATTGGAACATCCCAGTACGTAATCTCCTAGCTTGATCTAAGTGGCTTTTTTCCCAAATGAGTATTTTCTCTTCCAGATAATATTTGCATAGGGACATTTTGGAAAAAAAAAAAAAAAAACCATCCTCGATGAAAGAAGAACTTTTCTATTTGTATGATATTAGTCATAAAAAATGGTTTGATAGTGTCAAAAATACATATATTATGGAACGCAACAAAAAAGGAAGGCATGCTTCTCCTTTAACGTATGTGGAAGCCTTTGGAAGAGAGGGCTGCTTGCTAAGGACCAGGAAAGGATGGTGACCAGTAGCCAGCATCAGGTTTTCTGGGCCCTGAGGGAAGTCGGACTGCAAGATGCAGAGTTTCTTGCTATTGAGATCTATACATTGCTAGGAAACAATGGAGAAGTTAATGATTTGGGAAGCCAGTGTTTATGTTTGCTACACATAATTTTGTGCATGGAAAGAAAGATTTTGAGGTGAAAAGAGAGTCAGTGAGCAAGAGTTTATGAAATCCTGCTTATTTTAATCCCCCAGGAGGCAAAACAGTCATTTATTTCTAACTGGGCATGCAAAGAAAAGTAAGAAATGGAGTTTGCCTTCCTTGTTTTGTTAATTTATCCTTATTAGTCTGCATTTTTTCTCAAGCTTACTCCCTGAAATGATAACCGTTCATTTTGCCAATACAGGTTACTCAAACCAAGAATTTACTATGGTATAATTATTATTTTTTAAAATTTATTTCTGTATTCTAAAGACAGCAAGCAGTTTTGCTTGGCATAAGTTTTCTGCCGGTAGATTTTAAGTCTTTTTTTGTAGGTTTCTTTTTGTTAGCTTTCCAAAAGCCTTACTTCAGAGGGGTTTTTTTAATACTTTTAGTTACCTAGCATTTTGCCAGCATTTTGCTTCTTGATCTTCCCATTCTTGGGACTATTCACACTCCAGTTCATCTCCATCCTGGAAGAGTAGGGGTTATTTCTTTCTTAATTTTCTTCATTTCTTGTGATTTGGTATGGGAGGGAGAAAAGAGCTTTTGATATTTACAGGTGCTTACCTGAAGAGCTCATAGTGCTGGTGGAACCGGGATGTGCTATCCACTGCATCCAGTGATGCATGTAATCTTACTTAAATACTCTGCTCCTCTTCTCAGGGTCATACTCTTGGCAGTAGAGACTGAACAAACACTCTGATCCTGCAAGGTGTCTAAATTGTCACCATCAGCTTAACAAAATAAATGTAGCCTCCACAAATTAGCCTTTCCAAGATTGCAACAGGATGAAATTCATATGTATATCTAATACATCCACAACGACAGGCACCCTCTCATTCATCTTTTATCAACAGCATGCAATGCAGTGTGACATAAGGTGCACGCAGACTGCTCCTGAGGCTCCGTGAATACTCGTCTCGTCGGGTGACTAAGATTTCAGTTTTAATCAGGTGTCTTTACTGTAGTAAAAGCAAGTACAGCCCAAAGGAATACAGAGGTTGTGCCGTTGTGCATTCGGCAGGAACAGACGTACTCCTGTCTGTCACGCGCGCTGTGTACCAGTACTTTCCATACTGTGCATTAAATTGCTGCAAGCTCTGTAATATTTACTGCAGAATTCGTTTTATTAAAAAAAAAAAAAAAAAAGAAAAGAAAATAATAAGGATTCCTCTTCCTACTCTGTCTATTCCAAGAACATCTCAGTGAAACATGTCAGGCAAATTCTTGTGAGCTCCACTTGCCAGTTACACGGCTGCCTTACAGTGCGGAGACTGAGCCCTGTGTAAGAAGCAGCACCTGCTAATCTGCCTTACACAGGACACAGATTGGGTTTCCCACTGGACACAAAGCTGTATGCTCCTTCCCTGGCTCTCCCATGGTGTAAATAACTGATTATAAGTATACCGAGCTGTGAATGTTTTAGTAGGTCTTTAATTTACAGTGCAATGCTGGGGGAAATGAATGCAGAATTTCAAAACTACGTTCTTCATTGCATTTACAGTATTTTAATGTGCTTCCAGTGGTAATGCGCAAAGAGCCAAAAAAAGCCCCAAAACCCCAAACCAGCAGCATCCAAACCAGTATTCTCTTCTTGGCTCTTCTGAGCGCGCTATCAAGAAATACCAAAAAACTCCTGGAGATGTCAGCCCTTGGAGCATATTTAAGACAGATGATCCAGGAAAGTGTCATCGTGCCATCCCAAGTGATTCTTAGTATTTATTTATACGAACAAAAAGAAAATAGACTCAAACAGCATAACGGATTAGCCAGCCCAACACAGGGCACCACAACATCTTCTTATATGCAAGGCAAGCGCTTGCTAATCCACTACCCAGATAACTGAGAAATACTGAAGCTGTACTTACAAGGAGGACTACATGCTTTGCAGAACTCTGGGAGCAAGACCTAGTTAATAGGAAAATGTCCTATCTTCACTTTCAATGACAGTAAAACTAAAGACATGTCTCTCTAGTTTTCTAACTCATCAAGTGCTAAACTTACAAGCAAACTTGTACATTTAATGTCTGCACTACTAAGCGGTTTTAGGTAAGTCCCTACCCATTTCTGCGTTGGGGTTTCCATATCTGTCAGTAACATGGAGTAGTGATGCTGATCTACATAAAACTTAGGAAGATTTATACTCGGACATTATTGTTTAGGGATTGGTTATTTTATGTCCATTTATTATTATTTTTAATGTGTATGTCTGTGGCTCTTTCCCCATAGAAAAGGGACAACACTCTGAGAAGAACATGTTAAAATTAAAAAATCAGGTTTCTCAAACGCACAAGGTCCAGTAACTATTTGGACAGCAAGCAATGCAGACTGCCTGCAAATCCTCTTCCTCTTTTTATTTTATTTTTTTCCCCTGAAAGAGTTTTGGGGTAATAAGACAGCCTCTAATTATTATCCCTCATTTATTAGGGGGCTGTGATTTCCCCTTGAGCACTTGGTGTTAAATGTTAGAGACAGATAGATATCTTGATTAGATATAGTCCAGGACAAACCTACAGTACAAAAGAAATAAACACTGCTCTCCTTCTGATTCAGGTCTCTGTGTAGGTGCACAAATTGATTGAATAGCCCTTGGATAAGAAAAACACCACAGGGAATTAAAATTCTGCTTACTCCGTAATCCTGTTTTATTTTCTACAGGAAGAAGACTGTCTTTTATCAAATCAATAGCTTAAAATTAAGTATGGCATAAAGATTGGCTTCAGTTAAAAATGCCGAAGACAGTAACCATTTACACTGCAAACAAAATATATTTTTGTAATAAATTATGGGTAGTTTAAAAGTAATTTGGAATAAGAGTGGTATTACCGGCGTACATTATACAGCAAAAATGTAATTCTGAAGTCAGTCAAAACCGCTAAAAGCTTTTGTGAATTTGGAGACAACAATCAGAACTACATTAAATAGATTTTTTTAATATAAAATCAAATTATAAAGTCAATAGGCCTTAATCCCTTAATCCTCCAACATTCTTGTTTTCCCCTGGATGTTCTTGAGTGGGTAATAGTTTGATTGGGGAGATCAAAGGGTTAATTTGCTTTTCAGTTGAGGAATGACTCAGAGTTCCCCTTTATTGTTTAAAAAAAAAAAAAAAGTGGTGTGTGGGTGTAAGGTAGGGGAAAAAAGCCAAGAAAATGGATTCACTAATTGGGGTTTTCACCTGCTGTGAGTCTAATTGAATACAATGCTTTATTTGTAACTCAAGGAGAAAGAAGATTATGCAAAGTATGAGAAATTCAGACTGGTTTTTAAATTCTTATTACTTGGCACTATTGTATGGGAAAGAAGACCAACGTGATAATAGCAGCATCAAGCTTCTGTTTAGGCAGACCAGGAAACTCCAGAAACAGTAAAAATTGAAGGAATGTGTGTCGGGGGTATCAGTACTGGATACTTCTTGGAGGAAAACAAACCAGTTCTGCCGTGAAACGGCAGGTTTCTGGCTACCCCGAGTCCCTGCGTACGACACGGGCAGCTGCTCGTTCTCTCTCCTGATCTCCCAAGTAATACGCTAAACATCCTATTTTAAAGACTTAAAGAGCGATCTCTCACTTCTTAAAACTTAGCTAAAGATGGGAAGAGGTGAGGGTGGTTGATGTAACACAACTGACAGCCTTCAGCCAGTTCATTCACCTCAGAACTAAGGTATCTGACATAGCAATCGATCTAGCACCAGGTCCACTCAAGTAAACAGAAAATTTTCACAGAGTCTAATGAGCTTTAACGTAGTGATTTATGTTTACACGAAAATTAATCCTCTTTGTCTTTCCATGTTGGGGTACTGTTGTACATCCAAGGTAACTGAAAACTGTGAATTAGACCTTTTTAAACAAATCTGATTGCCTGGAAACTATGAGAATTTAACATTTCAACTTTATTTATTTTGCATTTGGGGGCCTGAGGGGCTCAACCTTGAGCATCTCCCACTTTTAATGCTTCTAGAAGAAAACACTCAGGCTTTCCTTGAACTGCTTGTTGAGCTTTTCCTAAAATCAGATAACCCAGCTACCTGGAGCCTTAAGGGGGGCCCTAAATATCCTGGGACTTAAGGATAAAACCCACCAAGTTCAGGGCTTACGGGCACCTATGTAACAGGAAAGCAATCCGTGGGATATTCCTGTGGTACAGAAACTATGGCTGAGACGAATTTTCTGTGCTTCTAGGCCTGCGTCTTCCCAGTGTAAAAACAGGGGTCGGGGGGGTGTTGTACATTTGAAAGGCACCCCTTTTGGGTGGCTTTACCAAGAAAGCAGAGTCTGTAAGCCTTGAAAAACGACTTGGGTTGCGTGAGGGACTCGGTTCCCAACACAGCATTATTTTAATGAATAAAGGACATAGATGTAAAACTTGCCTGGGAGGAGACTGACTGCGCGGAGTTGAAACGCTTGTGACACTAAAGGGAGATCGTTAGCTTTTCTTTGTGCGCCGAGTATCAAGTAGGAATTAATACAAAGAAAGGTTGGGACAGTTACTCAGCACGAGCAGAGCTATTTCTTCTGCTCTGGCAATTTTGGGGGGAGAAGCTCGTCCCGCCAAGGCAAGCCCTTAGAAACGACATGACCCGGCTTCACTCCCAAATAAACCCCTCGGCATTTCGAGCGCCGAAATTAACAGCTGCGAAGCGAAAAACCACGTTAAGGCCCCACTTCAAATCCGTCCCAGCTCCGGCGCATATTTCAATTAAGTTTTCCTCTCAAGTCCGCTGAAAAGCGAACTCCTTTGCCAGCCCTTGAGCGCACCCGTCTCCCCGGCGGAGCGCAAAGACCACCCCACCCCCCCCAAAAAAAAAAAAGAAAAGAAAAGTCCGGGTAAAGCCCGAGGGCTTCCTCCCGCCGCCGCCCGACGAGCTGCCACAGCCCGGGCGAAGGCGGCGAGATGCCCTCACG
>JAVJGG010000059.1:14120085-14135227 GCA_035590195.1 Aviceda cuculoides
GCCGCCGCCGCTGCCGAGCAGTCGCCGCCATGAGGGAGCAGCTCAAGGGGTGAGGGGGATGCGCGGGGCGGCAGGTGCCGGGCGGGCCGGGGGTCTCTCAGGTGTTTCCGCGCAGTGCCCCTCTGAGGATCCGGCGCCCTGTGAAGGCGGGGAGGAGCGTGGCTGGCCGTGCTCTTCGCAGCCCTTAGGGGGAAGCGGCCGAACCTTTTCATTTATTAACGCTGAGAAGGGCAACTCGCCGCCTCCCCGTTCCTTCAGGGAAGTTGAAACGGCGTTTAACCCCGCGCCTTTTCCCTCTCGGGAGGCCGTGGTTTGGCGCTGGATGTGCCCGGCTGGCACGGGCAGGGCACGGCGGTGGGTCGCGCCCACGCGTGGGGGGGGTGTACCGGTGTACCTGAGGTACCGGTGTACCTGAGATACTGGTGTACCTGAGGTACCGGTGTACCTGAGAGCCTCCAGTCGGGCCGCGAAACCGCGGGTGTGCCGGGGGAGGGGGGGGGGAATTGGCTCTTTTGGTTATTCCTCAGGTTTTAGGGGGGAGCGCAGCGCTGTAAAGCGTTACCTGTGTAGCGCGTATTGTAACTCGGTTCCGGCGTGGGCTTTAACGGGATTCCTGAAAACGAAACGTGCTTAGAGGTGTGTTACTTTTCCCGGTAATTCCATGCTTAGAAATAGCCTTTCAAGTTAATAGGCAGAAGAAGCTGGGAGGGGATTCCCTCTGGGCTGTTGCATTGTAAGCGCTATATTTCTTGTTGTTGCATGGTACGTTATATTGTCTTCTAATAGCTCTTGTAAAACGCCTTGCAGCCTGGGACACCAGCCGTGTCCCCAGTCCTCACCTTAAACCGAAGTTGGGCTGAGAAGTGGTTTTTGCAGGCATGTGTGTAGGGAGCCGAGGAAATAAGAAACGTGGTTATATGTAGGATCTTTGACCTTTTAGCACTGAGGAATTGTTTGAGGCCATCGCTGTTTGCGCCTGGATTTGACGAGACCCTGCAGTGAAATTGCTTTGGCAGAAGCGGAGAGGATAGGCTTTGAAAAGCAAATAGATCAGTGGAGAGTAACAGCTGGGGGGGCAGGCTCACCGAGCCTTAGCCACTGAGCCGGAATCTTTGCCTGTGACAGAGAGTACAAAATAAATGTTTAACATCCAGGGGAGAAAAAAGAGTTACTATTCAGTACTTGGCAGTTGATATTTGCCCTTCTCCTACTATTCGTTTCCAGTATCGGCAAGAAACTTTAATATGTATCGGTGCCTGCCTTCAGCAGTCTGATAAATCTCGCAAAAGCCAATAAAACACGCTGAAGTCAAATTCCTGCTGAAAAGACACTGATCCTTGGCTTAAACAGAAATAATCTCTGCACAGATCAGTAGTCTCCAGATTTACAGATGGAAACAGTAGTCCTTTGTAAAGCACAAAGGAGTGCCACCTTTTTACATTGCTAATACTTTCCATAGCAGTGACTTGTTTTATCTAAGGAATTAATGAAACACTGTGAAAAGACAAATGCTAAGTCTTCCTTGCAATCACTGTCATCTACTGTTGAAAACATTTTTCTTTTAAATGAGTGGTAGTGTCTATTCATACAAACAATTTCAATTGCTTTGAGGTTAGTTTAGTAAAATCCAAACAACTCTATCATGTTTATTTTGTCTTCTTGACAGCAGTCATAAGGTGGTTGGAATAACATTTTATTCACCTTAAAGCCAAAAGGTGAGAGGTTTTGTAAATTGTGTTTGAAAATGGACCACTTCAGTGCTTTGTAAACTATTACTTTAAATTTGGGTTTTTTCGTAAGTGTATGTAACTATTTATTTATTGCTGCCTGATAGAATTTCTTATTCTATGCACATCTACGCACATGCACATCTAGTTCATGTCGCATTTTCTAATGAAGGGTGAGGGGAGAGGCGCAGCAGAACTGGCTCTGGTATCACCAATGAAGAGGGATATTAAGAGTTTAAAAAGGACTCTGCAGTTGCAACCTAAAATTCTAGACTGTGGAGCCGAGTAGTGAATACACGTGAGACTGAATCTTAGATATGTGTTTGAAATATTAAAAAAAAAAGAAAAAGGAGAAGGAGTGCAATTAAAAAACAGTTAAAAGGTTTGCGAACGTTGCAGTGTGGTTGGTGCAGGAATGTTTTGGGGGGGGAATTTGTGCAGGAAATTGGGCGGGGGAGCATTGCTCTCCACACTGCCTGCTGCTGATGTTGCTTAGAAGTAATACAAGAGGAAGGAAGATAAAATAACTGTATTTTGTCCAAACTGATCAAGTTATAACAAGGGAACTGTAATTCAGCTAGTGTGTCAGTTAGGATATCACCTCTTGATTTCAGCTTTTCAATCATGTGTGTTATTGGCTTTGCTAACAGCGATGAGGGACAAATCTCTCTGCTGTTGGCAGGAACAGAGGAGTTCACACAGACATAGTGTGACAGAATTCCCCACATAAAAATTATCCTTGCTAATATAATATAATTATCCTTTAATGAAGTGGTCCTGTGGTTCCCAAAGGATGTATTAAGTGAAGACTATGCTTTCAGCCCACTGTGTTATCAGTGTATAGAGCGTGCCAGTCACACCAGCGCCGAGGTGTCACCATTATCCATTGCTGCTCTTCTCCTTTTCAGGCCTGGTTTTAATTTCCTTTCCACCTTTGCAGCTTAAGTCAGGGGTGAAAGAGGAAAATACACCACGTGAACCCACTTATACTTTTATTTGTTGCAGAATGTCCATGATAAAAAAGCTAGTAACCAATTTAGTCGACCTAAATCTAGAGCCAAATTGAAAAATGTATCCTTTGAGCATGTGTAATATTGCAAAACTACTGGCTGTGTGCATTGATGCCTTTTTATATTGGTGGTTCGTTGGAAAAGCGCCTTGAGTACTTACTTCTGCCCACGTTCTCACCCTGCTTTAGCTGCTGCTAGTCAAGAGGACTTGCACTACACTTTTCATGTCTTTCTGACTTGCAAGCTGTAAAGGGCCTTGTTCACCGGAGTTTGAAACTCTGGCAAGCGCTTTGCTGCAGATCTATTAAGGATGCTACAGCATTCCCAAGTGTGGTTGAGGCTGCCTGAAACTGCTGAGCTGGCATTTCACTTCAGACGGTCTTCACAATAAGGGCATGCACACAAATCCTCCCCCACCGGTCCAGCCCCAAAGCTCACAATTAAATGGCCTTTGAAAATGGCAAAGAGGCTTATGAAGAATAGCCTCGATGGAATCTAACCTTTCCTGGAGCTGCCCTTGTGTGCAGAATTGTTGATAACTTTCCGAGCTGAAAACGTTCGGTTGAGAGGCAAACGCCTTTTAGCTGGAGCAAAATAGCTGCAGCCTTCTTGTGTTCTGCATGTAAAGTACCAGCAAAATCTGCCCTGGCTTGGTACGGGCGCTCAACCTCTACAGAAATCACAGCCACCAAGGTTCAGTTCTCTTTAAAACCCTTGCTTTTTCTTGCAAGAGCGCAGAGGTGTACCGAGGGCTCGCCAGTCCCGTCGCCGGGTCTGGTACAGGGTACGAGGGTGAGTGATCTCAGCTGGATTGCCGGGGGTGGCTGTGCCAGCCGGGTGCAGGGCAGTCACGGCTGGGGAGGTGGCGGGGGCAAGACTTAGGGTCTCTATTGACTTGACTTTTATAGCCTAAAGAAAGGGGTATTTCCTCTAAGTTGCAGCTAAGTTTGTAAATAAAGCAAGGGGGCGGGGGGGAAGAGGGGAAATGTACCTGTCCTGCAGATTCAGTCTCTGTCACTTGCAGATGGAGCAAATAAAATCATTCCTTACAAAATGTACATGTCCAAGGGAATTAATCTTATACCATGAAAGAAGAGCATACTGAGTAGTGGTTTGGGGTTACTGGTATTAAAAGTATCTGGAAACGGTTGGAGTCCAATGTTTCTTTGGCAATGGAAATTTTATTTACAAGGTCTTAGGAAAATCAGTTATGTATTTTCAGGAAGATTAGTAAATGCCATAAGCTTGAAGCATACACCCTAAATTCACTGATATATGGTTAGGCCTTACCACAAAAAATGAAAATAAAAAATCAATAAATTACTCATCCATGTAATGTTGATTAGTGATCAACCATAATAGTTTTCTACTTCTAAATGATCCTTTTGTTCTTCTGTCCAACACAGGCGTGGGATTCCATAATCCTATATAGAAATACCTTTGTCAGATATCTGATGGCTTTTAAATATGTTAATGGGGAATCAGTGCCTTTGAAGTCTACCAGGTTAACAGCTATGGAGTCTAAAGTAGTCTAGTTTATCTGTAGAGTAATCTGGGGCTGCCAAACTGATTTCATTGGGGAAAGTCAGGCAGATTATTTTCAGAGATTTCTTGTAACTGTGTGCATAGGTCCTTTTTCTCATTTTTACTATGTGATTTGGCATACAAACCATAGTATAGTTGCTATTCAAATATTCCATGCTTCTGGGGCTACCTGCCCATGGGGAAGCAAGCCAGGGTGACCAGGCTCATGCATGGGGTTGATCTTGGGCTGACACTGGGTATGAACAAACTGCAGTCCCAGGTCTGTGGGTTTGAATGTATATTTGGATCTGCAGTCCGTTCACCTGAATCGTGACATTTCTGGCTACAGCATTCTTTTGCGATGCATACGCTCCCTTCTCTTTTCCTTTGGGCTGCTCTCATATGAACAGAGGATTCAGGTAGCCAAGTTTTTAGGGACTGTGTAAACAAAACTGTTTCTGTTTTTCTTCAAAAATGCACTTTATACCTGAGTATGGTAAAAGCTGCTGGTGCTACATTCTCTCCGCAGAACCTGCCCATACCAACCATGGTAGGAAATGCAGGAGCTCAGGTGCAGGTGGCTCAGATCTGCAGATTTTCACTTGAAGGTACCTGGTTCATGCATTTAAAAAAAAAAAAAAAGACCAGGCTGAGATTTCTGAATGTGGTTGCAGCCACCTCCCTTTGCAGGACTTATTTTTTACCAGAGCAAAGAACAAGACTGCTTTTGCTCTTCTAGTGTCCTCCTCCCTCTTTCACTGCCTTCAGCCACCGCAGGAATTAGGAAGGGGAGGGGATGCTGAGGTTGATGAGACAGGGCTTGTTTAAAAGCCTGTGCTCAACTAGGGCTCAAATTGCTATGGCAGCATTTTTTCCTTATACTTAGTGCTTGTGATCCCTTTCATTCTTTCTTGCAGTTACAGAGCAAAATCTGGAAGTATTATATATAGTAAGCTACTGAATATATAGAGGTTACTGGGCCAGTGAAGTACTTACGTGGATCAAATAAATAGCCTGTCTTTTAAGACCAAAATTAAATCATACTAAGGAAACATGTCATGATTTTCTTTTAAGTAGGGGTGGTGTTGAAGTGATTCATTGAAAATTTTACCCCGTCTTAGCCTATAAAGAGTAAAGGTGTACTTGGGAACATCGCTGCCTCAAGAAGAGAACTCAAGGACCATTTGTTCTCTAAAACAACCTCATGGTATCAGTCTTCCAGCCCCAGTTGGGTGTAGAGGTGCATTCAACCCGTTGGCTGGGTTGTGGTTTAGTCTCCTGGAGCTGGAAGGTGTGTGCTCCAGGAGCTCCACAGCACTGGGGATCAGGTCCTGCTCTCCTGTGTATTTTCTCCCAAATGATGTGTGCATGTTGGAACCAGGATGTCTGCTTTTTAAGTACAGAAATTGCAAATGTGATTGCTAGCAACTGGGCTACGTAAGCTTTCCAGATTTTTTTTTTTTATGAATACTCATGGTCGTCTTTTAGAATTCTGTATGAACAGGACTTTATTGGCTACGGGATAGATAAGGAGAATTTTCTTTCAAGTTTTCTACATTAATGGAAGCACGATCACGTTAGCTATGCTGTCATTAAAAAAAAAAAAAAATCATAAAACGTATAACCTTAGGAGACAGGAGTTGCTACTACACCCACTAACACTTCATTTTGTTGGCTTTCTCACGCTGCGTGTCTTTTGGCAACACGTTGTGTTGCAAAGCTGAAGACTGCTAGCCTCAATGCAGAGACTGTCCAATTTACATTCTAGTCATACTGCAGCGTTTCATAACCCCGCTTTACCTTTTCCCTGGCTTCCCAACAGCTCTGCCAAGTGACACTGCACAGGAACCTCCAGGGCAAGGGAAAGGGCCCGGGAGTCCCAAGGAACAAGAGGAGCAGCAATAGTCTTTGCTGAAAGAGACCACAATAGTCTTTGCTAAAAGAGACCATCAGTATGGGGGGTGCAACGCATTGGCCTGAAAAGCGATATAAGCTGGTGGTGGGTCAGTGGGCTGTTGCGTGGGGATTTTAGTGCAGATGTTTGGACTGAAAGGGAGGACTGCAGCTGCTGCATTGGGTAGCTCTCGCCTACCGTGTGGGAAAGAGTGGAAAGAGCACGTGGGGGAAAGCAGATAAAAAATACCACGAATCTCAGTATCTGGTCAGAATTTCCATAAATACTTTAAGAATTAAGCCCTTTTAAGGGTCTCCCCTCTAGTTTGGAGGAACCGGAGAACGATCGGTACAAAACAAGGAGTTTTTAAGAATTGATCGGTGTGCTTACAAATTCCTCAAAGCATTATGGCATATCTGAATATTTGCTGTCTTTTTAATATTAGCACTACTTTTAATTTTGTTTCTTGAGCCCATGCCTAAATCAAGTGCTCTGTGTTAATGCCTCATGTTGAAAGAAGGCATGGCTACTGCTGCTGAGACCCCCCCCTGCCGGAGCAGCGCAGGCTGCGGGCAGTGGTCTGGCACTGTGCTCTGATGTGCAACCTGAATCACTTACTGTGTGATGGAGAGAGCAGTTTTACTTTACTAACTTTCACATTTTGTATTGTAGCCATGAGACGCAAACGACCTGCTGGGATCATCCCAAGATGACTGAGCTTTACCAGTCTTTAGGTAAGATACCTCTACCAGTTGTTTGGTTTCATTTCCAGTCAAATGAATTTTTAAGGCAAGGGTTTCCAGAAGTAGTAAAAAACAAAATTAAATGAAAGCAAGAGACAGTGCTTTTATCAAGATTAAAATTTTCTGCAAGGGAAATATGTAAAGCATAATAACACATTTCAAACATGCAGTGGAAAAAATAATATTTTAGTTAGCACGTTTGGAATGTGTGCTGGGTTTACGAAGTAATTTGGGTGCATTGTTGCAAACTGTTACTGAAAGACTGGGACAGAAATGAAAAAAAAAAAAAGAAAATCCTGAATCTTTTCACTGTCTAATCTACTTTATAAAAGGCAGATGAAAAAAATGAAACCAAGCTGCTGTTAATGTTGACTTTTGGATGGTAGGAAGCCAGTTGAAGCAATTTGCCAAACTGCGTTACCACTGCTTTATTTTTAAAGCACTTTCAATACTTGGAAGGCGCGGCAGCTGTCATGATGTCATTTTGAATACCCAAATTGCATGCTTATTATGACTTCAGATGTGCCTCTCTGGTGGAGGTTTTTTTTAATTTTTTAGCAGCTTTGAATTTTATCGACAGAAGCACATCTATAAGATAAAATAGGTCAATCCACGCTCTAGTATAGGCTGCTTGGCAGACCATTTAATAGCTAACTCTTTGCTTTTAATGGTTCTGTTAATAAATAATAGAGGGTATAATAAAAAGCTATTTCTCTAAAAGAAATATCAGTGAATATGCTGCATTCATAAAGGAGGTTACGTTTGTACAGCACATGTACAAAAACCAGCTTTAAATGAGCCAGCTTGAGCAGTAGGGCAGTCAAATCTAGCATCCAGTGCAGGCTTATTTACCGTGGTGAAAAATAGCTTAAATTATCTCCTGCTAAACTCTAGTTTAGCTGCTGAAAACAGTCTAATTATGCCAGCATGATCTATTTCAAGTGAACTCAGGTATCTCTATGGTGCTCTGAAGTTAAAGGCATATCAAAAATCATTTTAGAAAAGAGTGATATGATGAAATGAAACAGTGTGAAGATTTTTTTCCTTACAGTATTAGCACTGTGGCAGCAATTTGTTTAAAAATTAACCAGAATACAGCTCTGTATGTCAAAAAGGCTTATAAGATATGTAAGTTTAGGCTAACCAAATGCAAAAGCAGACAAGTATTGACTTGCCATTTAATTATAACTTATTGCCCTGTTTGTCTCCTTTATATTTCTACTCTTAAAGTGAGTGGTTTAAAAGATTGAGGACAAATAGTAATTGCACATGCAGACATCCCTTTAATACAGGTAGATCTTCAAACAGTTGCCTGTTAATTGAACCACACTCTGACTCCACAACTTTCTTTGATCCAGAGATTCCATGATATTTCTGATACTGTTGTTGGTCAGACCTAAAGTCCTGTTGCAACTGCTTTTCTTCTGCTATTTCCCAATTTCAGCTAGAGTGCTCTTGAATGTCAAGAAGTGAAGAGGTAACTATATATGAGGGAGAAAAGTGTCTTGATGGGTTCAGGTCAACAGTTCAAAAGATGTGTGACTGCTGAAGTCAGTTTGCATTTCATTTAACTGAGTTTTATCACTGTCAGTATCACCCAAATGTCAAGTTTAAGATATCCTTATTATTGCATAAAGAAGGAACATGTTTAGGCAGATTTTGTTGCTTTTTCTTTTTCTTAGAAAATCCTGCTCTTTTCCATTTCAGGAGCAAGGAGTGTCCAAAAGGGCAGTCCTCTTTCTGGCTAGTTTTAGTTCTTTCGGGGTTGAGACCAAATGCTTCTTAATATGGAAGCGATGCTGATTTTAGCAAGGGATGTATAATGTGTATTTTTACTAGTCAACTTCGGTGTTCATGTGTGTGTACAAAACAGATTAGACAAGGTGATTCTTTGTGCACTGCCACATGGGGTGAAGCTTTGATAAAAGTGCTACTGAAGAACCTACCATTTTTATTTTATTTTTGAGTTGGGTGTATTTGTCATTGCCTAACTCTCATACAAATTGCATAATACAAGCATAACCCGTTTAGTCTTGAACAGAACCCTTGATGTATTTTCAATGCTTTGCTTTGCCTCGGGTCAAAATGGTAATAATGGGATGTTTGAAGTCTTTTCAGACTCTTCAGTAATATTTTATCTGGGAAGATACTATTAAAGTCGATTCTGTGTTGCATACTCATTAGATCCTTTTATTTTTCCCACATTAGGATCCAAATTTTACTTCCCATTCATATGAAGAAGATAGTAAAGAGCTTAGCATGTATATGTTTTAAAAATCTGGTAGAAAACATGAATTCTGCAGTCCAGGTAAAGGCAAAAAAGTGAGACCAAGCACATCGATGCTGTCAAGAGTTTTCATTTCCATTTTCCAACTCCTGCACTTGGCCTGTAGGGAATAATTGAGCTATGTGATGTAGCTCTCTATACATCCCACATACTGACTGATGTGTTACCTTTGCGTAAATTTACCACACTTCAGTTGGCGCAAGTATATCATAATTTGCTAGGGGATCCTTATATTTAATTTAAATTCTTACAAATTACTGAAAGCTTAATTTTTTTTAAGTGAATGAGGAGGATGCAACCTGGCACGAGGTAATGCCAAAAAAAGGAGTAATATTAGTGTTATTCTTCACATATCCAGTGCACACACCTGCTAATTGCTGCATTACATTTTCCTAAAATAGATGAATTCCAAGTTTGAAACTTGTTGGCCTCAGCTTTTTGTCTTTAGATGTTTGGATATTTATAAAAATGAAGCTAGATTACTTGGGAGCATTATTTGGTACTAATAAAAGAAGGTAGGAACATACTGCGTACACTTCTGTACCTGATCAGATTGTTGGTCCAGGAAGTCATGTATCCTGTTCCCAGTAGGGACTGCATCAGAGAAAGTGGAAACAACCCACAGGAAGAAATTACAAAATAAGCTGCCCAGGGAGGTGGTTGAGTCACCATCCCTGGAGGTGTTCAAAAAGTGCATAGATGAGGTACTCTGTAACATGGTCTAGTGGGCAGGGATGATGGTTGGACTCGATGATCTTGTAGGTCCTTTCCAACCTAAATGATTTTATGATGCTAAGCTGCCCATGAAGGAAGTATTCTCAAATACTCTTTGAACTCATTTGTTGAAGCACGGCCATTTATAAAGATACCAGTAAACTGTAAGATATTTAATTTGAAATTTAATATGTGTATCAGAAATTTCTAACTGGTTGTTCTTTTAACAGAAGTTTTTCCTTTTAAGAAACTGAAGTGCTTGTTCTGGACTGCTCTTCTTTATTATTTGAACAACATAGCAATTTTGTCAGTTTTAATGAAGCATCTATTCCTGACTCAAGTTGGGCAATTTTCACTCTTCATTTAAAGTTATGGCTACTTAAAATTACATAATAAGCCATCAATATTACACGACTTAATTGTTGTTTAATGGTCAACTCAAAGTGGCAACAGATAGTTGCACCAATTATCTTAGCTGTATCATTTACTGTATCTAGTAGATGTTGGTATAGATTAATTAAGAAGAAATTTTGTAAATTAAGAACACAGAGGAAAAAATAAATGCTGAATAGGAAAGGTAGTAAAAGTTGGTGATATGCAAGTCTCAAAGGTTCAGAGGATGACAGACATCCCCCGATTTGTATTTACACCATTATGAACCACTTCCATTTTTTTCTAACTTCCCTCTGAAACTCTTCAAATTACCAAGAACCGCTCCAGCTGCTTCTCTTTCCAAAAGCAGTTCCCCTGCAGCAGATCTGCTTTCTTACAATGTTCTTTTTACAGCTCCCTTACAAATTTTCTCATCCTTCATGATGGCTCCAGGGCATCACTAAAACGAGAATTCGTGTTATTTCATTGTCCTGGAGAGTTCAAGGACCTTTGTGTGAGAGGAGAGATGGGAAGAGCAGGAATCAAAGTAGTTTGGGGTTGCTTAATTTTTTTCAGATTATCTTCTGAGAGTGAACATTTAATGGCAGGCATCTTTGCTCAGAACGATAGTATTTTTTCTTTAAGCTGAAAATGACTCTAACCTTTGCAGTGATGGCCCAGGAGAACTTGGCCTGTCGTGCCACACTGTTAGTGTCCCCCTCCTCCAGCCTTCCCATGTAATGTCAGTACGAGTCTCACGGTGCGTTAGTGTCACTGTGAACAGTAATTGCAGTAGCAGGCAGAAATGTTGCCGTGTGCATCTGTTTCTCTCTCCTCGTACACGGAGGCAAGGCAAGAGAGTGAAAAACACCCCCACCCTTGCAGGCTGCAGTGCACTGGTGACAGCTTTCCATTTAATTTGGAGGGATGGGGGGGCAGTTCTGTGTGGAGTACATGGAAGAAATGTCGCAGGTGCTTAACACAAGGTGGGAGAATGCGAGAAGGTACCTCTGAGCCTCCACCGGCCTTTCTGCAGCAGCTGCAGTGTTGGTCTTGTGGCTGGCTGCTCTTGTGCAGCAGTGTGAGCTTCCAACTCCAGATGACCGAGCTGGATAAACTTTATCCTTTTTGGTATGTGTTTTTTGATTTGTCCTTCTGAAATGCTTCCTGAAGAGGCTAAACTGCCCCTCTGCCATAATAGTTTTTATTAGAAACTACTAAACCATGTATTTAATACGAGGTTTTATTCATATTCAACTAATAGTTTTCCACGTTTGTACTAGTAAGACTTGTGCCTATTGCACGCACCAGTCATTTGATTTCTGCTGAAATCTGGTGAGACAATACATACGGTCTTTAAAGAAAGGATGCTTACTCACCGATGTCCTTTTCAAGCTAACTGCAATCTGAATAATAAAACTTCTTGTTTCAGAAAATAGGATTGGTTGGGTTCTGTCAACCTTGGATAGCAGTCAGACCTAGAGCAGGTCGTCTTTCTAACTGTGTGATCGCCTCCTGTGTAGGCATACACCTAACAGGCAATAAAAGTAACTAAGGCAGAGAAGTAGAAGTTAGGTGGTAGAAGTTAATCTTGCATCCCTTGAAAATAAAACCATCAGTGTATTAGCAGTGAAGGAGGGTATTATAGAGGGAGCAAAGTAACGTTCTGTTGTAGAATAGGTGACCAGTATGGGAGCATTTGCTCAAGAGTATTGCAGTCTTGGTTTGCAAATGGACACCTTTCATTAGTATTTTTGAAGTTGTTTGTTTTCTGTTTATTTATTTTAGGATTTTTCGTTATGGTTAGTTCTCATCTAGCGTACATGAAGGGTTTCTGACTGCAAACTCTACTCACATGCCAACCCCATAATGGGCTATAACCTAGGTGTACATCATATCTTTTCTTACACCTTTGGGTTTGTAGGCTGAAGAAAAGCCATTACATGCTAAAACTAAATTCCCAACGGTCATATCAATTGGTCTGGTTATCAGGATGCTGGCACATGCTGTGGTCTCCATCCACTTGGTCTAGATGCATTCAGTAGCATTTTGGTGCCCTGGGTACCTCCCACTTCGTAATCTGCAGAGACACTATCAGCTTTTTTCCTCAGCAGGACAGGTCTAATACAGCGTGCTGTATTGTTTCATGGAAAGTGGTTAAGCTGTATGTTTGTATGTATAATAACACTGTTTACCGTTACTTATTCTCAAAGCAATGTAGATGATAGCATTAATTATTGTTATAATAAAAGAGTCAATGGCTGAGACTCAACTGATATTAAGAAGTGTTACTTGATTAATTTCTTTCCTTTGTGCATTTGTCTCATTTGCATTTTTAAATTACAATTCTTAAAGAGTGATATATGTCACTGTAGGGCATCATTAAAAGATTTATATACAGGTTTGGGGCAGCAGGAAGAAACCCAGCATTCTTATCAGCCGGTCAGGGAATCACAGCTGCATTGAATCGATGTGAGATGAAGCTTCTTGAAAAGTCAGACTGCGGTTAATGTCTGATGAAACATGAAAGCTTAGTGGCTGGAAGTGGAATTATGGTCTATTCAGGACTGTACAGTAAACCGTTTTTAACCTCTGTTAGGTAGACATTGTCAGAGACAACAGTGGCATGTAATTCCCAAAATAGTTTTATCCACTGCAGGCATTGTATTTATGAACAGCTATATGAGCATGTCACAAGCTATGGTTGAGTAAGACTTTCAGGTTTTGAAGTATATCACTGTACATTCACATTTTTTTCCTAGCAAATAAGTGACAGTAAAAAACCCCTCAAAACTCTGTACATCTTATCAAACGAAGATAAGGATTTGACCTGATGACATCTAATTTCTTCAAAGAATTTAGTTAACTTGCCAAATTTTACTCTTGAGGTAGTTATCACCTGAAGCATGTAGGCTGCTCTCTCCAGTTTGATGGTGTCCAGACAGTAAGAAAATTGCTGTCCATAAAATGAAGTGAAATGGCTGTGTTTTGTCCTCACTAATTAAAAAGCAATTATAGGAATAGTCACAATAATATATACAAGTAACTCTAAAGGAGAAAAGAAAAAAAAAAAAAAAAAAAAGGCGGTTTCCAGGTAGAAAAGACTTCTGAGATGCCTTCAGAACATATTGTCTGTGAGAGAGACAAATAACATGAACAACCTTTGACAGGAGGTAGTCTGGCCCATCCCAGAGCTTTTAAACACTCGGTGAGATTAGTCTGTCATGGAGGACAGTACATTATCAAATGAAACATCCCAGTCATTCAGCACTCTTAGCAGCTGGAACAACTGTAGGGGGGTTAGGGTGTTTAAGAACCTCCACGGAAAGCAGTTCAGTTATAACACCTTCCTTAAAATCCATTGTCTGGGTTATAGGTGTGACTGCTTAAGGATAAAAACAAATACGCCTCCATGCTGGATGCTAAACCTCTTGTTAAATATGTTCTTTTTAAAAACCTATTGTTCTTTGATTTGTTTATTGCTGTTAGTTGCTTACCAACTTATTTTGTGCAGTAAGACTCAAGAACATGAGGATCTGTTTTTCCTCTTAATATTCATATCCCAGTGTAAAATCTGGAATTTAGTGTGGGAAGATTTAAAAAATAAGTAAAAAGCCTACATCATCTTATTTGTTGATATTGTGTCAGCAGTCAGTGGGACATTCCTGCAGGTGGTTCGGATTTTTGATACAAATCAGTGACTGCTTCTCAAATGAGTGGGGTTTTTTTAACCTGATGATCCACTGGCAAAAGGATCTGCAATGTGTAATTACAGCTGTTTCTGCAGTAGTGTGTAGAAACACAACATTGGAGAGTGTGTTGATGAGGCTGTCTTAGCTCTTTTGTGGAAGAACATAGCCCTTACCTTTTGAGATTTCTCTCAACATGCAGAATTATGCAGAAAAGGCTAGAATTTAATTATCTGATCATCTTTCCTTAATATTTCTGATTTGAGTTATTACTATCAGCAGTCTGAAGTCTTCTTCATTAAAGCTGCATGCGTAATAAGAGTACTAGTTCTTGTTCAGTGTTATTCATATTAATATGAATGAACATAAGAATATGAACATGAACATGTTCATATGTTGTAGGCACATGATGGACATGCAGGAAATCATTTTTCTAGATAACCTTCTCCCTACTGCATTAGTTGCAGTGAAGCAAAGGGAGGTGCTTGTCATGCCTGTAATGAAAAGAAGAAAGCAGTGAAAGGAGATTTCCTAATTTATGAGACTCACTCATGCTTTAGCTCTTTGAACTCCTTTCTCCATGACAGTGGGAGGGCTGCAGCAGAAGCTTAGGAAGATCATGGAGAGATCTTACTGCTGTGTTGGTGGGAATTGTTCATTGCTGCGAAGGCATCAGCTGTAAGCACCTGCCCTGTCTTACAGGTCTTCTGTAATGCGATCCTAAATCTTCTCCCCAAGAAAGTTTTATATTCCCTTGAACCAGAGAGATTGTTCATGGCCGAGTGACGGGAAAGCCATGATTTCTCTTTGCTCTGGGATTTTTTTCTTGTGTGGTTGACGAGAAACTCAACATGACCC
Organism: Aviceda cuculoides; assembly: GCA_035590195.1. Lineage (NCBI taxonomy): Eukaryota > Metazoa > Chordata > Aves > Accipitriformes > Accipitridae > Aviceda > Aviceda cuculoides. The sequence goes on from JAVJGG010000059.1 coordinate 14,134,904, forward strand.
AACAACGTGTGTTTGCAGCCCAGAAAGCCAACCGTATCCTGGGCTGCATCAAAAGAAGCGTGGGGCCAGCAGGTCAAGGGAGGTGATTCCGCCCCTCTCTGCTCCGCTCTGGTGAGACCCCACTGCAGTACTGCATTCAGCTCTGGGGACCCCAACATCAGAAGGACATGGACCTGTTAGAGCGAGTCCAGAGGAGGGCCACGACGATGATCAGGGGGCTGGAGCACCTCTCCTGTGGAGACGGGCCGAGAGAGTTGGGGTTGTTCAGCCTGGAGAAGAGAAGGCTCCAGGGAGACCTTATAGCAGCCTGCCAGTACCTAAAGG
>JAVJGG010000059.1:14135327-14218475 GCA_035590195.1 Aviceda cuculoides
GCGGCGGCGGCGGCGGCTCCGCTTGAGCTTGCGCTTCTCCTTCCTCGCGTCTCGGCGGCTCCTGCGGTTCTGCTTCTCCGAGTCTTTCTGCAAGGACAGCTGCGGCTGGTCTCCGGCTGCCTGCACAAACTCCTGTACCGCCTGCCGCAGTCTGTCCAACTTCCCGCCGCGGCGAACGCGGGCGGCCGCCGGCCGCTTCATCTTCCTTTCAGCCATGCCGCACCTGGGCGCCGCCATCTTGGGCAAGGGCCGACCTTCCTCTTCCGCCGCGCGGCCGCCATTTCGGGCAGCAGCTCCCCCTACTGGGCGTCGCCCACCGGGCGGCGGGGCAGGCCCTCAGGCGGCCCCAGCTCTGACGGGATGGTCTCCGGCGGGCGGGAGGTCTCTTGAAACCCGTACCAAGGCCGCTAAATCCGTAGACATCCCCTCTTTTTTTTTTTTTTTTTTTTTTTTTTAAATATATTTGAGAAAATGTAAGGCTTCACCTTCTTCTTACAGAAGGGACCTCATAACCCTGGCTGCTGTCGCAAGGCCCTAATGCCCACTAGGCGTGAGGCTCTCGCTAGCACACCCGTTGAGACTGCAGGAGTTGAGGGACATCAGCGCTCCTGGCCTCTCCTCCACCTGCCCAGTCCCCCATTTTAAGCCCCTTCCAACCCTGCTAAGCTCAGGTGTCTCTTGCTGAGCATGCCGGAGACAACATCCACATCCACGGCCTTTCTCTTGTGCTCACTTCTCTTGGGGTGTTTCCATCCACAGCGGCACGCAGGACAAGGTGATGCAGCTGCTGGGACCAGTGGCCCTTGCCACTGGGACAGGATCCTCCCCGCTCTGCCTGACCTGGCATGCACAGCAGGTGACAACTCGTCTGTCATTTATGTGATCAGAGGGAATTAAATGTCCCACGGCAGTTTGCTGCTGTCAGCAGGAAAACCAATTGGTTGGTCTTATTTTTAGTCTCTTCGCTGTACTCTAGGCTTATGCAACCTGCTGGGTATGTGTGTCTGGCCCTGTGTCTGCGTCCTCTCCTCCCACCAACTTCGAAATCTCGTGCCAGTTTCAGTCATGTCTGGCGGATGCCTGGAGTTCCCCCAAAACACTGAATTTTCATCAAAATAGGTGGCTAGGTAGAGGAAAGAATTTCTCAGCTGAACAAAGTGCCACAAGATGAGCGTAGACCTTAGCAGACACCAGAAAACACAAATGAAACCCAGCACACATGACCCAGTTTCAGAAAAAGGGTTGGTCTTGAGTCTCCTGTGAGGACCAAATCCATAGGAAGTCAGGCTTCATTATTTTGTTCTTTCACATTGCACTCCTGGCCTCTCTTGAACAATGAAGTACTGCATAGGACTTATATTTTACCTGAAAATTTAATATGGCTTTATTATCCAGAAGAATTTTTTTCTATGCATGTTTCCATATTCTCTTATTACATCATATGTCCTAGATGACCCATGCTTCAGAAATCCAGCTTTCTCAAGGCTGATGCATAATGAATCTTTCACCCTCAGTGACAAAATATGTTGCATTGATTTGTCAAGGCATTCCTTTTGCTACATTTTAAACTATATATTATGCTATAATTTATTGCTGGGCTGCTCTTTATTCATGCACAGACAGCTCACATGCATTTTGCATCCTATTTATAGATTTATTGATAACAGTAATCCAGCAGCATGCCAGAATGCTAGATAAATACAGCTGAATATAATTTGAGAAAATATTAGATGCTTTTAAAACTCCAAGATTTGCATCTTCCTTCTGTCTCATCGTGTAATTTGTCATTCAGGGCAACAGAGCTTTCCAATCTCCCATTTCTTCAAAGAGAGAAAATGTCAATATTTGCCTTCTTCAGTACTTCATGTCAGAAAGCAAAATGGTGATCGCATGTATTTTGCTGAACTCCATAATCCCAAATTTGTGCGAAAACAGGTATGCTATTTTTGCAAAAAATACACAAATAGAATTATTATCACGTGTCTGTGAAGTAAAAATACTTTCTAAAAATTAAAGCAATATTTCAGTCAAAATATAATCATCAAGAAAATGTAATATTGAAAGAAATGTGAATCTACTTAATGGACTAATTCAGCATTCAAATCTAGTGATGCCAAAGCCAAATAAATACATTACAACAAATATTTCAGATAGTATCCTAGAATATTGTGGTTTATTATTTTACATTTACCAATTTGGCTTCAAGTACCTGGTAAATACAGTCTTCTTAAAATCTAAAATCTGAATAATTAGAAACCCCTGTCGACTACTCTTTCAACTTTCTTGTGTTGTCTAAGTAGCAGAAAAGAGAAGAAATCCAGTTTCCATTTTACAAATTTCACATTTAGATCTCTGCGTCATATGGGCATCACTTACCAAATAGGAATTCTGAGTTGAGGGAACATTTTGTAATTGTTCTTTGTTTTGACAGTGGTCCTGCAGCAAAGAACAAGCCACAAGGGCAGGTTTCGCATTTAGAATGAAACTGAACATACTGGCATGATTCACTGGAAATGAAAGTTCATATAGAATTGTTGCTTCAGTAAATTTTTGCTTCCTGCTGAGATGATCTTTGTTAACAGATTTCCTTTCCTATTAAATTATGTTCATGGGTTATTTCCCTGGCCCGCCTCAGCAGAATGAGTGAAATACAATTCCTTTAGCTGTCTGTCTGCTATTGTCTTCTGGTCACCTCCCACGTGCCATGAAAATGTGATTTAGTGACTATATAATACACATACGTAGATTCTGGCTCTTCTGTAATTTGCAGCTATTGAGAATATTGTGCTATTTATCGCCACAGGAAATATCAAAGCAGCACCAGAAAGACTTTTCGACTGAGCTCATAGGGTCATTCTTTGTTCTTATTAATGGAGAAAACAGCCTGATTCATGTAAGAATATTGCTCTACATCCGAAGCCTTTTTTGACTATGCAGACTGAAAGCTTTGTGCCAGAATGAATTTATTCCAAGCAGTGAGGGCCTCAGAACAGTGCAAGTTACTTGAAGACTCTGCCCTGAGTCTCTAGTACAGCATCCATCTACTTGAGGTATTGTTTCCCCCCCTATGTCATACTGTCACTGCGGGGATCAGCAGAACTGAAATTTGGTCTGCTGGGAGAGATTGTCTATGGAAGGATACTTTTCCTCTGGAAAACATTTTCCAGAGTCTCAAGGCAGTACAAAGTTGTTGGCTTTTCAAATGTGGTTCAGTTCCATCTATTTGAGAAGGTATTGGTAGGTGAGGAAAGTGATTTCCTTAGTGTTTTAAAGATACATCCCTGTTGCTCAGAAACTTGTTGGTTTGGTGGGGGGTTTTTGTTTGTTTGTTTGTTTGTTTTTCGCAGAGGGTATGTGCTAAGCAATTTCTGAAAGCTTGGTCCTTATACAGCTTAAGTCAAGCATGATGAAAACAGAACTACACAAATACTCTAGAAAAATCTCTGTCCTGGCACCCACTCCCACAATTTCCACAATCTTTGTACCTGACCTTGGGCTCGTCATTTATCTTCTCCATGCTGCTTTTGTACAAAATTAGTTATCTTCCACCATTCTGAGCCAAAGGCCATACAAATATATCTTCCTGTATCTCCAGGTTTGCCTGCTGAAGAAGCTACCATCCACAGCACCTTTCCTTGAGGGGGCTTATTACTGCCTTTTTTCTGGGGCTGCCCCAACGGATTTGCTGACTGAAAGCTGTTTGCTGAGTTTTTCATATAATTGCTTTCTTTTAGTCACTGAGATCAATGTCCTTTCAGTCTGACTGGTGATACTCATTAAAAGAGATCTACAGTTAGTTTAAGCTAATTTAGGCTATTTTGTCTGAGACAAATTAGGAAGTAACCATATGAGTAGAGTAGTTCTGCAAGGGGATGTCTGTAGCTCCCCCCTCCCCCAAAAAAGCAGCTGCTGAAAGTGGTAACCTCAGCTGGCAAAACAAGAGTAGGGAGAAGATGTGTATTCACTGACTTTAATATCTTTTAGCTCATTGGAAGGAAGGAGTGGGTACTAAAGGTTATTATTTAGATAAATGATTCAAAAGACAAGCATAAAAAAGACAGATATGCTGAGTGAAAGCAGAAACCCATTTCCCCAATCCATTAGCATTTTTAGTTTTAAACTATAAGGAGATTATCTAATACATGACACAAGGATGACTGAAAAAATGTAATCAGATTACTTTCTTGTTATTAAAAGGAAGAGGTAGGTTGCAACTAAAATGAGCTTTTAAATTAGTGCTTTGTGCACATCACAGTTAGAAAAAAAACCAATTATAAATCAGGATAGCATCATTGATCAAAGTCCCACATTATGGCACTTTGCACTTCCTATATGAAATTTATATAATCAAAGTTTCTGTGCCAAGAAATATAAGTCTCTATGGGAGACTTTATGCAGGACACTGACCTTATCTAAGGAACACTAGTATTATATTGTCATTTATAAGGCAGTTTTCATCAAAAAAAAGTAAGCATTTAACAAGGGACATTTCCTTTTCCCTCTCTTCTTTCTCCTTTGTTGTTAACTGCTTAGCTTTAACATACAAATTGTAATTCTATTCCCTGAAGATCTGTCTTTATTTTTATTAGTTATTTCTTTAATTCTGACAAGGCAACTTCACAAAAAGAATACTTGGATGTAGGAGTGACACTCCAGAATAAGTATCTACGAATGCTTGAATTCGACAAACAAATCCCCTAAAATTAACAGTTACTGTTACTTTGTTAAAATCACCTTTTACCTGTTTATCTATAGAAAGTCAAAACACTGGCAAGAATAAGTATTGTGCCATTGTTTGCCAGACAGACAGAAGCAATTGCACAGGTAGTAGTGTGCAGCACTCCTGTTCATCACACTGCTAACACTTTCTTTTTTATATACAGCGTAAGGTAATTGTTTTCAGGGACAATTAATTTACAGCAGCTTTTTCTAGCTCAGTGGGGTGCTCCTAGCTATTAACAAAAGTATTACTGCAAGTTTCCTGAGGCTTTGTTAAGCGTGCAAAACATGATATGTATCTGAGCCAAATACAATGAAGTATTTGGAGGTCTTTCTGGGATGACAGCAATCTTTGGATCTCGTAACTTGTACTTCAAGAATGATACCAATTTATACCTGTTGATTGCCATTCTACATCTTGGTCTCAGTTCCTGTAATGCATTGTGTTATTGTTTGTAATACAGTATTAATGTAATGTACAGTTCCTGTTCAGGAACTCTACTTACCCGTAGCCAGAACCAGAATGCAGCAGTGGACAGTGCATACCACACCTCTAGTTAAAGACCATTCTCTCAAAGTACTTTTAAACAGCAACACTGGTTTAAGCCCCACAGACAAGATGGAGTTCTTCTCCCTCAGTTTAGACAGACATCTACAGCAAAGTCAGTCACTCTGCTCTCTGTTTATAGTCAAATGGAGAGAAATAGTCACTTTTAGAGAAAAATCTCATCTCATCCATTTTAGGCTTCTGCTTCAGGACAAGATTGACAGTGCCTTAGACTCCATTCACCCAATGGTTAGACATCCACTGATTTAAAAGGGAGCATTGCATGACTGGCTTAGATGTAGGCAACTGCATTGTAGATACCTAGTTAGGTGTCTTGTATGCAAAGGACAAGGCAGCAAAACGAAACCATACACACATGAGCTTGAATAACCTCACGTTTACACAGTTTGTGTCTGGCACATATATGACACCAGAAACCACCCTAACCTACACCTGCTAACAACCCTTTCAAGCAATCACCATCTTTCAAGACTGCAGCTTTGCAGCTACTTTAGGACAACCTCAACCACTTGTCCAGGTAATACATTTTCTTATCCTTTTTTGCATTGACATTAGGACATGTGGCATAATCTACCAAATCCAAGATTTGATCCAAATGAAACTAGTAAACTTTTCAATTGGGCTGGATTAATTTTCTGATTCAGCTTCAGAAAGAGGTAGTTAGCAAAGGGAAGAGAACTGCTCCTTCCAATAGCAGCACAGACTAAGATCACCCTAAGTCAGTTATGAAACAACACCATTAGCAGATTACAAAAAATACTGTGTCAGAGGAGCCTGCTAGTAGGACAGTTATTTCCCATGCTGCTTTAAAGGAGAATTCATTACTCTAACAACTATAGCTGGTCCTTCTGTTGCCCAACCTGTAAGTGTTTGCACCTGTGCCCAGTATGAAATAGGTTTTGAAACACAGGTGAAAACAAGAACAATTACAAAAGCCCTTTTTGTGTAATTACATTCTTCATCATGAAAAGGTTTGTCTTTTTTGTTCTCTTGAATAATTTTGCAAAAAATAGCATACTAACAAGTAAGCTAACGTTAAGAACAAAGCTCCATATAACTGGATGTGTATGCTTATGGAGCTGGCTGGTTCTGTGCAGCTTGAATTTTCTTTTTCTCAGTGGAAATTTCCTCCTTGCTTACTGGTGGCAAAGGTAAGGTATCTATTTTTAGGACAATCCACATTTGTCTGGATGTGCTTTCAGAGTGGCAGTGTTAAGCTTACTGCAGTCCATCCTGTACATAATCATGGGAAAACACACACTTAAAATGAGGTGTGTGTTAGTATAATTTAGAATATTATGATTACAGAAATCAACTGAAGAGACAGTTTTATTCTTCATCTTATAATTGTAGTTGTAAATTCTTAACTGCAGGTGCCATATTTTTAGTAAGTGTTTAAATAAATCCTCACAATATGGAGCCCTGATCGGGGACTCCTGCAGCACCAAGATAAAAAAGAAACAAGAAGAATAATAAATAACTGTGCCCTTGCTTACAAGCCATGCCAAGATGTTTGTTTTAATTTCTAGCTCTTTAATTAATCCTGAGTCCTGCATGTGAGTGGTTCCAGTTCTAAGACCTATTACTACTGCCTGGTTTTGAGGTCTGCAGATGAAAGAGTAAGCTTGAAATGAAGAGAAGCATACCGGCAATTTGACCATCTCTATATTTTTTTTTTTCCAGTAGAGAGGATAATTACATGTACAGTAATATGTGGCAATAATGATGATATTACTTGTCTGCAGATGAGCTGCCTATATGCAGGACTCATTTCCTTCTTTAGCATTCACAGAAGTAGAAGAACACAGGCTATGTGATCCTAATGCTGCCTTGTAAATTGATCGTGGCTTCTTTCCATTTCAATTTCAGTACTGAAAGAAACTTAGTTAATGTGTTTGAACACAGGACCAAAGACTAGATGCAACTGAGTTCCAATCCTGATGTAGTGTAGCCTTGGGCAAGTCACTTAATCTTTGAATTTTGAAGCTTTGAATTTTGTTATGTAAAATAATTATGAAGATGTTATGGTGTTAACCTGAGCCATGTTAGTGGTGGGTGTTTAGATGTTCTTTGGAAAGGATGGTGAAGAGGAAGGTGCTAGGCAAGAAGTGTTGTTAGAGATACATCCGAGCAGCAAAATTCAGATTCTAAACCTAACCTGGGTGTCCCTAAAGATGAAGGAGCACTGGGTTCAATATGACCTCGATTATTTTTTTTTTATTCACAGAAGCAAGCAGTTGACCTGTTCTGTTAGAGATTCAGAATTTCTTATTCTTCCATAACTTTCACGTGCCCAAGTTCAATTGCTTTTTCCCATCAGAAGAAAAGGTCATTCTCATTAGGAGACAAATAACGCAAATTGGATGCATCCAATTTGCACATTCAAATATGCAAATGAACACACTTCTCATTTTTCTTCCCAAGTACTGACCTCTGAGTCAAATGGAATTATTCCACTCTAAGCTGAAAGTGAACTTCTATACAATAAAGATGATTGGGTGTCATAGGGCATCTGCCATATTTTATCTAATTGTGATTCGAGATATTTGATGGCAGACAGAAAGCCTGTGGCTGGATTTCACAAGAATGAAAAATTAGGAGTCAGCCTAGATTCCAGTTTTTGTGTAGAAACAGAGGTGATTAAGCAAAATTATTAGACCTGTTCAAGGCCAACATCAAAAATTGTTTTAAAGACCAGTGTTTAAGATTGATGTTACCAGCAGCCCCTTGATGCAGACTGGGAATGTAGCCATGGAACAATCCCAACCTCCAGCAATAAGGAAACAGATATTCAAGGTCGCTTGCAAGCTGAGATGCTTTATATAGCACATTTCAATGCTTGCTTACAATCTGGACTGACCATAGGTTCTTATAGTACCAAGGGCTATCCTTTTATTAGGTAATTGCTATGAGTGATTATCAGAGGAGAAAAATCTTGCCATCATTATTTGTGATGGACAAGGCACTATTATTCTGAAATAGAATTTAAAAACATTGCCGCATTTTATTCTTTAGTAACTAGGTTAAATAAGGGTGTGATCCAGTGTTACTTTCCAGTTCCTTAAAAAATAATTACACACTAAAAATTGTAATACATCAAAAATTTAATTACATTAAAAGTGCTCGCTAATGTTTTGTTATTACTCTGTTTAATCTTGGCATCTGCATGCTATCCATTAATTTATTTAATTAAAAACTATATGTTACATTGTCAAGTTCTTATTATATTTCTGTGTAGTCAAAAGTCCCCCTTTTTTTTCTGAGAGTGTAGCTTCAGTGAAGACATTGATTTGGGGTATATGGCTTTGTGCATGCAGTTATGCGTTTAAGAGAGGAAGATAACTAAGATAATGCTTTAGTTTATGTCTATTTCAGATTTATATACAATCATATTTTTTTCAGTTTATAATACTTAAACTTAATAATTCTTGTATTTAATTCAAGCAGCCATTGAAATATTTCCTCTACCTTAAAATAAAGAGTTTATTTGGGGCACAGGCTTTGATGCTCTTCTTAAGTAAATAAAATATAAACCACAGAATAAAATGATAAACTGAAGAGACACTCCAACAGTAATTAAACTATATTTTTCTTTCTTTCATATACATACTCACACAAACTCACATGAAAGAATACTATAAAATGCTGCGGCTTTATAAAGGCAAAACCAACATTTTCAGAAAAGTCAATAGACAGTTATTTTGTAAAAAAAAAAAAAAAAAAAAAAAGTTATACCAGTACCTTGGTTCAAATTAACTCTGCATACAAATTAGTATATTCTGGCTCTTGTAAAGAAATTCTATAGAGGACATTATGCAATGCTGTCTTCCGCACCAGCTTATTTTAATACTATGGCAGGGTAACTGTTTCAGAGAACTTCAAATATAAATAAAAATAAGCATGCACGCATATAAATAGATGTATAAATACACAGACATTATGTATAAGTAGTCATACAATATATAAATTCATTTAATGATTTGAAAATGTACACTTTAAAATCTATTGTATGAGTGAATCTTTAAACAAATTCTTCCAAAAAATGCAATAAACTTGTGCTGCTGGCATTGCGCATAAGTATTTCTTATTCCATAACGTAGGGCAGGAAAAACTATCTGAAAATTATGGTCTGTAGTTTTCTTGACTCATGAATCCTTTATGAGAATCGTGCGTGTGCAGAGTAAGAGGACAATATAGTTTCTCACATTTTCTATTACTCTCAGTACTAAAAATGGCATCGGCCAGGCAGAAGAACATATTTGTGATAGCTTTGAGTGTACAGTGTAGCTCACAAGCATTTCTCTCTGTAACAGTGGTGGCTGGAGTAGCTCTCTGCTCAGTTATATCATTCCTTCTGCTGTGTGAACACAGAATGAACTGGCTCAGAGAATTCATTCTGATTAAATTTTTTTTATTTTTGCTAGGTTATTTTCCTCAGTTCTGTCTGGCCATGTATTGCTGTGTCAATACTGCTGAAGGGGTAGTGGGAACAAACTGAACAAGAAGAAAGCTGGACAGGATCAGTGCTACAGCCCAAGAGGTACTTGTTTGGGTACTTTTACAAAGTGCTAAAATTAAATCCTTGCTTGGGTTTTTCAGAAGCTCTATGGAGATTATTAGCCTGCAGTAATACAAAAATCGATTAGATGTAGGGAACTTGGAGTTGTACAGTGTCTGCCACAGGATTGCTTCCTAAGTGCCAAATTATGTGATAAATTTTATAACACAAACAGGCAAAATAGTATTTGATTCAGTTATTCTGTAAGGTTCTTTAGGCCACAGAGAAGGAATTTGAGGCTTCCTTCAGAGCTATTTGGCAGGAAAGCTGACGTTCCCTCAAACCTGTCACGACTCAAGGTATGACCAGAAAATAGGAAGGGTAGAAGGATGTACCAGCAGATCCTGCTGCGTGGTGATGGTGCTGAAGGTGGGAGTCAGCAGTGGGGATGTAAGACAGAGGAAGGGAAGGAGTATGGCTGGCATTTCAGCCATTAAAAAATTATATCTCACTAAGGTGCTGCTAGTGTTTTACTGTGGTGTGTGGGGTGAAGAAAACTTGGGAAGGTTACGAGTTCACTGCTGTGCTACCTCTGCCACTACAACAGAAAATCCAAACATATGCCATACCATATAGTGTTATTTAGGACAACAGCAATGTTCAACAATGATTTCCCTCGCAGATTTGCTAGCAGCCTGAATGCATTCAAGACTAAATATCACTTTGGTAACAGAGTTGAAGTGTGACGACCCATCTGAGAGAGGTTTGTTGTTTTCTTACTTTGTTGATGATATCCAGGTGTTAATACACAATGAGACAGCAAATAGGTCTGAAATTATATTCCAATTATGCTAATTCAGGGAGCATGTGACTATAAATGGACCAAAGCATGCTGTCGGCTAGGGTTTAGAAAAGGCAATGGTATCAGGTCAGCGTATGCCCAGAGTAACAGCACTTGGATACCCACAATGATAACAGGACAGAGCATGGTATAGGGAGGTGGGCTGTCAGGCTACAGAAACAGTGTTCAGTGCAGATGTGACTACGTAAATAGTAAAACTCTGTCATATGCTATGTAGCGTTACTGGTACTTCAAAGAAAACTACACCCTGTGCAATACTTTACCAGTGGCTATGAACTGCAGAGTTATTTCCTATGGTTTGTTGTTTTTACTCTTCAGGATGAAGCGACTGCTTTGTATCCAGGTTTCCAGTGTGCCTTATAATGACTTTTAATGTAGACTTTTAATGTGTGTTTAGCTTTTAGCAAATTAACCAACAATACAAAAAAATATTGTTCTGTAAAAGCACATAAGTTTTGAGGTATCAACACACAAGATGCAAAACAATATGAATGTATCCTATGAAACCTTGGTAACTTTGTACTATTCCCACAATTTGAATAAGTGATTACTCACAGAATAACATGATTTAGAAACAAAAGACCATCTGTCTCGAACAGATGACATCTTTGTAACCTTATCAGTACTGAAAATAGAAAAACTAGATTCTGCAAGTTTATCAGTAACTAGTTTGTAGGGAATATGCTTCAAAGAAGAATGAATGGTGTACCTGCTTTTACATTGAAGAAACTTCTTGTCTCTGTGGTTCTCCAAAAACTCTGCAGCCTTCTATCCTCCCATTTATGATACAGAGGCAGCATATTATGGTGAGCTAAGCTCATCAACAGCTCTGAACCTGTCACATCATGGGTCATATGGAGCTCTATGCTTTTTTTTTTCCTCTATAAGGTGGGACCAGAATTTTGGAAAAGCCTGACTGCAACAGCCATATCAATGTGGAACATGTGGAAAATAGGGGATATTGGTTAGAGGTAATAAATCTGAAGGACACCTATAGTGAGGCCAAAGGTATGATTATCATCTTGGGCCAGGGAGAAGATGCACTCCTATGTCAGGTAGTAGTTATTACAGGTTGAGCCATGCATGACCACATCTTTGATGAGAAATGGGGTCAGTGACCATTATCACACACTGATGGAGATGAAAGGATGAATATTGATACTTTTAACCTTGTGTGGATAAGGCTAAGAGTTGTCCCACTCCTCTCACATCAGCCATTAGCAGCATGTAAGAGAGCAGGGCGCATCTAATCAGGCAGAGAAGACATCTTGCGCAGTTCAACAAGTTCAAGATGCAACTTGAAAGCTGGTAATGTAGGCAGACCTTCTCCTCTGCTGCTCTTCTGTTGAAAGACCAGAGGACACATGCCTTTTCTATGTGTAGGATTCATCTGACAGTAAGAGGGCTTGGGATGACTTCATCCAGGCCATGGGTGAAATTTACTGAGGGAATGGCAAACAGACAGGCCAGAGAGTAGTGGCATTGTCATGAAGAGTTTTGACCCTGCCTGCACACCTCTGGAGCATATGAAAACCTGAGACAGAGTAAAACGGTGGCATTGCATATCTGTGGTGGCATACGCTAAACCTGCGTCATTGGGGGGAATTGACAGGGTCTGCTTCTGTAGTTGACCTGTCTCAGATTCAGGTGCCTCCATGAATTCTCCAGTCTAGGAAGCAGCCTCAGATATCAGGCTGTTAAGAGGCTTTCAGGTATCAAAGCAATTTGACTAGACGATCCAGGCAGAAGATGGGGCAGAGAGAGCATCTGCAACATTTCTAACGTAGTTGGTGATTCCCAGCTTTATGAGATCAGGGGAAAGAGATATGCTAGGACATCACAGCAACTTACTGATGCATATACTCTACCACTCTTAAACTGTTATATTGGACTTCTTAAAAAATGAGAATGTAGACTGGCATGTCCCTCATTTAGAATTACAGTTCCTATAGAGCTGTACGTACAGGACCTTTCCCACAGGGTTGCCCACAGCTCCAGGTTAAATCTAGAATCCTGGTGGATACTAAGCCCTGCCACAGAGGCAGATCACAGTCCTGAAGGCTTCTGCAACACCCCCATACCCAGAGTAATTCCTGTTCCCCAGCACCTTCCGTGGGGAGCAGGCAGGGTGAGGGTTTTTTTTAGTTGGACATGGTTAATGTCTGCCACCTACCCAGAGGTCAGTGGGTAGATGTGGCATAGGTGGAGGTTCCCAGTGGAGCTGGTCAGGGGCCTATTGGGAGCCCTGACAGCCTGCCCCAGGGAACAGGCTAAGTATGGTCTCTGCTTGTACTTGGTCTGAATGTACTTTGAGAGATTCCAGGTGTCACAAGGAACACAGGAGGATAGAACTATGTCTTTCAGTGTCTGATAAGTGTCTGCCTAGTTTGAGCTGGCTTCAGGAAGAAGGCCTGACCTTTATGAGGTATTTTCTCTTGTGGTTTTTTTCAGGCTTCTTTTTAAGTGTGGCCTGGCATTTGAGGCACAGTCTTTGGCAACAACCTCTATGCAAGTCAGAATAGGTGGGAGTGAAGAAAGCGGATGACAGATGAGAAGTGTGTGGATAGTAGTCTCTAGACAAACCTTGGATTTGGAGGGTTTGTAGGACAGCTGCATGCTTTACTGTATGTTGTGTAGATTGACGTTTCCCAGGCCAAGGGCTACAGCTCAATAGAATTGAGAAAAAACCTAAGCAGGTGCAGCGTGATAGTGACTTTCAAAGGGGTGCCTTATGGAATGGTATGAAGCTGCATCACGGGAAAGTTCATATTGGACATTAGGAAAAGGTTCTTCACTGAGAGGGTAGTCGGTTACTGGAACAGGCTCCCCAGGGCAGTGGTCACGGCACCAAGCCTGTCAGAGTTCAAGGAGCATCTGGACAATGCTCTTAGTCATATGGTTTAGTGTAGGTAGTCCTGCGAGGAGCAGGGAGTTGGACTTGATGACCCTTGTGGGTCCTTTCCAAGCTGAGATATTCTATGATTTTACGTGACACACCACATGTAAAATATGTCTATACTACAAGGCACATATATGATATTTGACCATATATGGAACATGCAGCATAGGGTATCTCTGCAGTTGCGATCACTGGCAGGGTGGGTATAATTTGAACCAAATGTATGGCTTACAGGACCTAAAATTAGGAAGATGAAAATATTTTAAAGAGTTGGATGAATCACGACTTACTCCTTGTTCTATCCTCCCACCTTCAAGACAGTATGAAATCTCTGGAGTCTTCCATTCAAATACTTAAGACATACCCAAATGTTTAAAGTCACCTGAGATGGCTTTTGCTTTTATATGAGGGCCAGAGGACTATATATCATGTCAGGGGTTGAGGATACTGCCATATTTTTGTTACTTGGAGGTGTAATTACTGTAATGTAATATCTACTTGAGATAGGAAGTTAAACTTGGGAAGTAAAACTCCCAAGAACAAATCAGCTAATTTCACATTACTGGCATGATTTTTGTTGAAAGGCCTGCTAGATCTGAGTCCAGCTTCTGAAAATAAGTATTGTCTTATATTATAAAATAATCTGTTCTCATGATATCAGCATTTTCTGATAGACCACTGGTGGAATGGGTAAGTGCTATATGTTCTATGGGTCTAATACTGATCATTAGAGCTCTACTTAGAGTGTAGTCTTTGATGTAGTCTTTCAAGTGGAGACCAGTGATGAGTGGCATTCCTCAGGGGTTGGTATTGGGACCAGTGCTGTTTAACATCTGTATCGGCAATATGGACAGTGGGATCCTCGGCAAGTTTGCCAACAACACCAAGCTGTGTGGTGTGGTCGACACGCTGGAGGGAAGGGATGCCATCCAGAGGGACCTGGACGGGCTTGAGAGGTGGGCCCATGCAAACCTCATGAAGTTCAACAGGGCCAAGTGCAAGGTCCTGCACATGAGTCAGGGCAATCCCAAGCACAAACACAGGCTGGGCCATGAGCGGATTTAGAGCAGCCCTGAGGAGAAGGACTTGGGGGTGTTGGTTGACAAGAAGCGCAACATGACCCTGCAATGTGCGCTTGCAGCCCAGAAAGCCAACTGTATCCTGGGCTGCATCAAGAGAAGCGTGACCAGCAGGTCAAGAGAGGTGATTCTGCCCCTCTACTGTGCTCTCGTGAGAACCCCCCTGGAGTACTGCATTCAGCTCTCGGGTGCCCAACATAAGAAGGACATGGACCTGTTGGAGCGAGTCCAGAGGAGGTCCATGAAGATGGCCAGGGGACTGGAGCACCTCTCCTATGAAGACAGGCTGAGAGAGTTGAGGTTGTTCAGCCTGGAGAAAAGAAGGCTTTGGGATGACCTTATGGCACCCTTCCAGGACCTAAAGGGGGCCTATAGGAAAGCTGGAGTGGGACTTCTTACAAGGGCATGTAGTGATAGGACAAGGGGTAATGGCTTTAAACTGTAAGAGGATAGATTTAGGTTAGATGTAAGGAAGAAGTTCTTCTCTGTGAGGGTGGTGAGGCACTGGAAGAGGCTGCCCAGAGCAGTTGTGGATGCCACATCCCTAGTAGTGTTCAAGGCCAGGTTGGATGGGGCTTTGAGCAACCTGGTCTAGTGGAAGGTGTCCCTGCCCATGGCAGAGGGGTTGGAACGAAATCACCTTTAATCACCAACCCAAACTATTCTATGATTCTATGAGTGTCACCAAATACTCCCATGTGATCCTTTCCTCAGTCTGTTCCTTTCCAGGGGCCAGGTAACTTCTTCCACTACATCGTTGTTTCAGACAATAAACAGATAATGCTCTTGAGCATTTGTATTTTTTTGTTCAAAGCTTGAGTGTTACCTCCTGCACAACAAGGACTGAGAGTATCATTAAACAACCTACAAAAGTTTCAAATACTCCAAGGGCTTTTCAGCCCTCTGACGACCTCATTCAGTTGACGAGACAGTGCATAGTTTCTAAGGGTGAGAGGAAAGGGCTGCAGGAAAGCTTGTGTGAAATACTGAGCTCTCCAACCTGCTCAGAGATGATAAAAGCTTTGGCGTTATGGCTTACTGGGTCCTGATTCTTTTAGTGGGTTGTTCAAGAGTGGAGAAAGCATTGCATTTTTTTCCCTCGGGACCCAGGAAGGGGGAGAAAAAAAAAAACCCTTAGGGAAGGAGTTTCCACAGGCCCTCGGGAGGTTGCTGCTGCTTGAGCCTCCTTCATCCCTCCTCGGCACATTCCCGGCAGCCGCGGCCGGCTTGTGGGCAGGCAGTGAGTGCCTTGTGCTGCCTCGCTCAGTCTCCTCCATCGCTGTTAGTGGTGATGTTACCTCCAGCGCTCCCGAGCCCAGTGACTGGCTCTCATTCCCTGACGGTCTTATGTTCTATGGTTCATTTAAATGGGGTCATATAGCAGCAAGGGAGTTATTTTGAACACAATTAGGAGCTCCCCTCGTTGCTCCAGAGAGCAACACGTTTGTTCCAGAAGTAGCTCCGGGGGAGGTAAGACACCACCAGCAGTTTCATAGGAGTAGGGAGCGGAAGAGCTAAATCATGAAGATCCATTGACCTTGAATGACTGTCACCACCTGGTAAGAGAGATGTCCATCAGGAGCATGGAGGTGGTGGCAGAACAAAGACGGGAGGTGAGCAGTTGACACTGGGACAGCAACTGGGCACGGGCTGATACTGCTAACAGCAACGAAGGGTGGGAGTGGAGGCACGCGACGGCTACGCTTGGCCGCAGCACGTACAGCCAAAAGATGACATTGCTGCTGCTTTCTCAAAACCTGAGATGAGGGCTTTGAAACTAACTCCTGACATTGCTTGTTGATCATTTACAGCAGATGCTTCTTGGCAGCAATGTCATTAAGGTTGATAATAAATTCAGTGTGCGTTACATATACAGGAAAATAGATGTAAACTACAGCACTTTCACGATTAAGTGTCTTCATGGATTGTACTTTCTGCCCTGATCAAGGCCTGAAATATATATTTACTAATATTCCATAAAGTGTAAATAATGAGTAGAGAAGCTTTTTTCAGAATACTCGGGGAAAATTTAGGGAAGCCTTCTTTATTTTATCAAATGCTAGCCATAATCTAATTTTTTCCAGAATACAAGTGCAGATTTACAACAAGGGTACAAAAATGTAACTGAAGTCACTGTGTGTTTGCGAGAGACTGCTTTATTAATTTCCCTTCAAGACAAATTAAGCCGCTTTATTTAAACTGCTCACTCTATTCCACACCACATTAAGGCTTCTGGACCTGTCAGGATGATTGTGAGAGAGGGAGCTGGTGGGAACAATACACAGGGGAACTGCCCATTAAAAAGGTGTATAGAACTGTAAAAAGAAAAATAAATTATATACAAAGCTGAAACTTTCCCTTCTGCTGTAAGACGTGTTTTAGAAACGTTCTACAGCTTTTATTAAGGTATACAAAACTACTGAATTATCAAACCTCAAATTACTCATTCAGAACAGCTTAATTAAAATTAATGTAATCGAGACTATATTCCCACTGCTACCTGTACTTGCACAGCATTGTAAATGATGTTGGGATAGTTACACCCAAGCTACCACATTGCAAACAGCTTTATAGCACCCCAGCGCATATGCCAGCAAGGAACTGTTTTGTGTTTGCCCTGTTTTTCATCATATTTTTTCTCTAAGAGTCTGCCAGGCTTAGAGGCAGCTTATGGGGCTAAATGGACCTTTATTCTGGGCCAGTATATATATATTTTTTAATGTTCTTTTTGAATTTACATAGTAGTTTACATTTTCCAAACACTTTCCCGTCATTAACTCCTTAGGCCCCACAGGTTTCATCAGTTAATTAAATGCATTCAGCAGTGCTGTTGGGTGCTGAAACTGGCTGGCACAAACAGCCCACTTCTGCGCTAGAAAACCCTTAAATTACAAGATGCCAGCCAATCTGTTGGGAACGGTCCCTAGACCACTTAAATGCCCAGCAGCTCCTGTGCCCGGGAACTGGTTGGGTAGGTGACAGGACCACAGTCGTGCCAGCAGCAGTCTGGTTTTTCAGCGGCGGGGGTGACCGCCCTGGGCACACGAGGGTGCCCTCGCCACGCTGCGGTTCCCAGTGCGGCCGCCCTGTAGCATCCCTGGGAGGTGCTGGCAGGGCCATCTGGGAAACAGCATCGGTTCATGGACTCGCCCCCAAACCAGCAACCTCGATGGCTTACTGGGGTTCTCTTTGGTGAAGGTACCGGGTCGAAGTAGCGCACAGTTGGCTTAGGTATCTGTTGATCTGCTGGCGTAAACGAAAGCTCTTCGCCAGATTTGCGCGCTCGCTTCTGCATCCCTAGTTTGATTCTGAATAACGCGAGCGGTGGTGTATCTGCACTGTAGTCTTGGTATGCCAGATCTAGTGGTAAATTACGAATTAGCCGATGTACTGCTACTGACGGCAGGAATTCAGCCAGAGTAGTTTCAGTCTCACTTTCAGTGAATTTTATCTTCATTCTTGCTGTAAACGGCGTTTGTCCAAGGGCCACCCTCAGCAAAGCCAGGGACAAGATTAGAAGCAGCGCATCTTCCTCAGTCTGGTTTCACAGAAGAGAAAGATGAAAATGCAGTTTCCTGGCCAGATTTGGTCCGAGACAGCCTCTCCTTTCTTTCCAGTTTTGTTTAACGTTCACTTCTTAGGTTACAGACCAGTTGCTGTGTCTCTCTTTTGGTGTGGTGTGATGGGTTTGGTGTGTAGCCTCCCTTGTCCCTGCAGCGTCCGGGCAGGTTTTGCAAGCCATGGTTAAACTGCTCAGCGGGGACTTGCGCCGATGGTCTCATTTCATTAACCATGTGAGAAGGATGGCTTTAGCAAAAAACGCGCCACGCCGCGCGTTCCTAGCCGGGTGCCGTTCCCTGCTGTTTCGGAGGTGGGAACCTGGGAACATGCTTGGCTGGGTGAGCTAGGAAGGCTCTACATCTCAGGGCATGGCTGGGATCTGCTTAGGTGGAAAGCACAAAAGTTTCATTGTGGGTTTTTTTTAAAGATTTTTTTAGCAGTAGCTGAGAGTCGCCTGTTTTTTCCTGGGCAGAGCTCTTCTCTTGGGGCTGCCTGCACGCAGCCCAGCTGGTGCATCGAGCAGACAAGGAGGAATTTCAGGTTCTTATCTCTCTCGCAGTGCCTGCGGTGTGAAAGGCTGCGGTCTTTTCTGACAGCACTGCTGCAGCCACTGATGCTGCCCTTTCAAGTGCTCTTGAGTTCAGTGCCTTTGAACGAAAGGAAGTAACACTTTAGGACTTCGTGTTTTTCTTTTGGATGATTGATTGTCAAGTTTTGAGGGCTTTTGCGCAGTGGAGTTTCTAACATACTTCTTTTTCTCTGTTCTTTTCACCAATGAGTATAATCTTCTAGTTCAACTTAATGTCTTTGTGAGTCTGGTTATTTTTAAGGTGTAAAGCTGATCTATTATTTTAATATTTCCTCCTTACAGCTGACTTGAACAACGTCAGGTTCTCGGCGTACAGGACTGCCATGAAACTCCGCAGGCTGCAGAAAGCCCTCTGCTGTAAGTATGTGCCTGTGCCTCACCTGCTGCCGGGAAGACTTCATGACCAACACATAAGTTTACTTGCAACTTTCAGAAGCAGAAAAACGCCCCCACACATATCCCCAGCTCTGCCTGCTGCATGGAAACCTCTTAACTGAAAGGTCTTCTGCTGCCACCGGTTTGCACATTCCTCAGAAAACCAAACTGCTGGGTGGTCTGGAGATCTGACCCTTGTAAGACAGAGCAGCAGATCAGAAATAAAATCAACATCCCCTACATATTTCTTATCTTTATACTAGTTAGCCGGTATTTTCACTGTGTTCATTACTAGAGCCACGTCCCGTGTCAGCCACAGCTTTACAGCTCAAGACCAAAGGAACAGGATTGTAGTGTACGGGGAACAGTGAGAGTGTGGGTGAAATAATTGCTCCAGAGCTGGAGTTGCTAATGGTTTGTATCTTGAACCCTGAGGGGCTGTTGCCTTGCAACGAGATCATCACAATAAACATTTAGCTTCATTTTTCCCCAGCTTTTGGTTATGTTCAGAAGTCTCTCATAAGCCATACATCAGTGATGTGCATGTTCTAACATTTTAATTCTCTCAGTTGGTGTATGGTATTCTACCTGTCACTGGAGTTATGTTTCCTCTACAGTTTATTGTAACCTGATAGCTAAATAATTTGCTCATAGTTTTCTTGGTAGGCCGATCAGCTGCCAAAGCAAGCAGTTTATTAGGTGGTACAATTTGGAGGGTTATTAAAATATTTTAACATTCACTATTTGGCATTTAATTACAGGGTTAAATTTCTGACACAGTTGCAAATGTCTCAACTGTTGATTTATCTCAAGTTTGGATTTGTGCTCACATGCTTTCTGGAACTGTGTCAAACCTCAGTATTTTTGAGCATGTTTACTTTTAGGCTTATAAGCATGGGTGAATTCCACTGATGAACAGACTGAATTTCTGAATTTATAAAAAGAAAAAGGAAAAAAAGGGAAAAAAATAAACAATAAGTGAAAAGTCTTGTAACATTATGAAAGATTTCAGCATGAATGAAGTGAGAAAGAATTGAGTTATGATGATCAGAAATACCAACATCTTTCCATGGCACAGCGCTCCTGCCACTCATTGTGGAAAGGTATTGTAAAGAAACTGGAGCCATATGCAGTGAAAAGTATTCATAATCAGTGCAACACTGAAGTAAGGGACTAAAATTTTTGGAATTACAGGTTTCTGTAGCTGGCAGTGCACAAGAGTAACTTGTAACAGGTTTTTATGGCTGAAAGTACAAAACTTTGCATCCTGTTTTATCTGTATTACGCCTATTCCTACCACTGAATAATTCTAGACTCATCTTGGACTTTACAGTGTGGAATTGTAATTATGCACCGAAGTCAGTTTATCTCTCAAGGTCACACTTAGGTAGATTTTCTGAGAATGAATGTTTTCAGAGACATGCAGTGGCGCTTACACTGATTACTTTAGCACATTCTTCATACTTGTATCTAAGGAGAAGTATTTAAGGAATTTGGTTAGAAGTCTTTGTTCTTACAAATATTTTTGCTTGGAGACACCATCGTTGTATTTGTGTATTCTATGATTTCAGTGTTGCTTGTGAACTCAGTTTAATTAGATTTTTTTTATAAAACCCAACTCATTACAGAAATTTTTTTCTGCAGTTTGGCACTAGTAGAAATAAAGCAGTGCTGGGTTTCAGGGCTCCTACGCATAGTCCCAAATCTCTACATTCCACTTGCAGTAGGTGCTGCTTTCAGCTCTTACTTTTTATTTCAATTTTAAAATTGCAGGAGTTTAAAAATATGTATATATATAATTCTTTTCTGCAAATTTCATAAAAAGCAAAGCAGTTTTGTCTGATAAGGAGCACTAAAGATGTGTACACAATAGAAGGCCTGCAGAAGTGAAGGTACCACCTGTTTCTCGGTGGCAAGAATAGAAATACTTTTAAAAATGAACTATACATAGACTTTTGTTCTTTTCAGTTTGTAAATCAGCCCTATGAACATTAAGACACTAGGATATTAAACCTAAAGAAGAATATGGAAAATGGTAATCCTTAACAAATAAATGCTTGTGTATTGTGTTACCTTAGAGGAATCTAGTGTGTGGCTCTATCATCCCAGCCTTCAAAATTATTGTGGGCATGCCAGATGTAACTATTGCACCATTTTTTTTTTAAATATATGGTTTCCTTTGATATTCACATCAAAGCATGTTGACTTTCTTGTATGGCTACTTTTAAAAGATCTAATCTTCAAGTGCAAACCACATCTGAACATTGTGATGTCAATAAAATGAGATGTATTCACATACTTTTCTTGGAAATGCAGCAAAAGAAAATACTCAAGAACTTCTGTTAGGGTACTTTTTTTCCTTTAATTTTATGCAGGCTAGATTAAATACATATTTTTTTTAACGTATCAGCCAATAGCAGGTTACAGAGGAGATGATCTTGCATTCTGGCAACACCGTTAATACTTTTTATCGCCAGCCATATGTTGAGTTTTCCCTAAGTTCAGTATGTGACCTCCACAGCATACTTTCTCCTGCCTGTTAATTGTCACTTCTGTCCTTCAGTTGGTTAGTTATTCCAAACATCCTAACATTTTTTCTCTTGCATTAGAGGCCAAAGAAATATTTATATAGATGAATTAGATTTCAAAATAAGCTAGGAGCTACTGCTCACGCAAATTTTGGAGTCAGTTTTGGAATTTTAAGTAGAAAAGAACAAAAGAGTAGCAGAGAACCCCCCAAAAGTACAGAGCATAAAGTAGTATGGTTTATTTCAATTAAAGCTTTGCAAGTCACAGAATGGCAATGAATATACATCTCTTCAATACATATCTGGCTGTTGGGGCTTGTCTTTTGAAAGTCCGTCATTCATGGGACCTCCATATTTGCTTTCAGGAAAGAAATACACAATTCCTGGCTCTGGGAGAGGACCCTCCACATTTCTTTAATCTTGGTGGGAAAGGTGCAGGAGGAGCTTAATGTGGCGAAGGCCAGAGCCACTCTTCTTCCCATAAAAAGAAGTTCCCTAAAGCAGAGTGTGGTGGCAAGCACTTTTTGCTTGTTTTAAGATGAACGTGTGTTATTAACTTCAAGATAGGACAGGAGGTTGATGAAGAACAGGGTGAAAGGCTTTTCAGAAGTTGATGCTTATTAGTGGGAAAAGCTTTCACAAAGTGGAATGACCCATGTTTAGCAGTAGCTGCATATATAATTAAGCTGCCACTCAGATGCCTGAGGGGTTCATTTAATTACCATTGATTCATAGTCTCAAAGGAACTGAGAGTTCAGCCTCAAGCTCAGAGTTCAAGGTGTTGTGGAGGCAGTGCTCTATTTCCAATTTGACTAATAAATTATTAGAAGAGTTTTTCTGAGACTTTTAGGAATGAGTCTAATAAATATGCTTTTGTGGGATATAACACTGACTTTAGAATAGCTATATTTTATATGCCAGTAGCTTAAACATAATATTCCAAAAGATTTTCTTTTAATAAGTATCTATATGCTAATGTGAAAACAGTAAAATTCCAATAAAGCTCTGTATAAAACCACAGATTCAAAGTTAAATTTCTTGGTATAATAATAGGGATAACATTCCAAGCCTTCCTTACTCACTCTAGCACTGGCTATGTCAGGCTCACAGTGTGAAATTTTCAGAGGTGCTTAAGGGATTTAGTAGCAGATGTCCCTATTGATTTCCAATGTAATTTATACTCCTGAAATTCTTTTGGCAATTATGAAGTCCCAACATACTGTCCATGCAGCATTACCAAGCAGCCCTGCATGCAGCTAAAGTATTTTTCATCTCCACTAGGACATCAAAGGGTCAGTTTATCCTTGGTAAAATAGGATACTCAAGTGTGAATTTGGCAAATGCGCCCTTAAGCTGGATCAAGTTCTAAAAAAAATTCCTGTATGGGGTTCTGCGTTTAGCCTCTGCGCTTTTTTTTGCTTTTTTTTTCTTTTTTTTTTTGACATTAACAAGAGATGTTGCTTACCAGGACTCCAGGAAGCACATTTTTATTCCAATGAGAGAAAAACTGCTCTTGCAGTTGGGTCAGTTCATTTCCCAGTTTTGTGAAGAATTTCCTGGATGATTTTGGGCGTTTCATTCTGAGCCAGATGCTACTCCCTTGAGTCACGTTGAATCGTGCTGCACTTTGTGACTGCTCATGGTATGAGCAGGACTAACAGCATCTGGTCTTTAATGTCCCTATTTCTCACACCCTGGAAATTCACTGCAAGGAATTACAAAGGGTTTTCTTGTGGCAGCAGGAAGATCTGCATTAATAGTCTCATTTTTCTGATTTGTTCTTGTTCCTGTTTTACTTTGTAAACCAACATCCCATAACTCTCTGATGTGATGTCCCCCAAAATGTGATGCTGCTGTTGATGTTAGTATGCAGAGAGTAAGAGCTGAGAAAGGGAAATTCTGTTTTGCCTTGGACATCTGAATTTCAAAATGCAACTGACTTAAATTGGAATGAAAATCAAGTTTTTAAACGTCCATGGAAAAAAACCTCTGTTGTATGTTGACTGATAAGTTTAAACGGGTCTTACTCTGTAATGTCCTAGAGGTATTATAAATGTAAATGCTCTGCAAAATTAAAAATGGATAAATTTCATTAATAAATATTAAAAGAGGTCATGTAATGTTCCTGCAACCTTCTTTTCCCCATTCTCACGAGAGGAAAAGTAACAGAGAGGTTAATCCCAGTTCAGCTGTGATTTGTGTGTGTATTCCTTGTGGAGTTTGGTTCAGTTAAGATTGCTCGACTTATATAAGAAATGGATGGCACGTCTCAGGAGAGCTGATGACATGTACTATGGTTCGAGCACGTTTGGTGAATGCAGTAGTCAAATATTAGCCTATCTGTAGGAACATAAAACATGAAATATGTAATTTTTACTTACATAGTAATTTGTGTAATATTTCCATAGGATCCAATGGCATAATAGGTACTTTACAGCTAAAAATGAACCAAATTTCACTTTTATAAACACTGCCCTTCAAGACCACAGCTGAATAAACAGTGCACCTGTAGGAGTCTTGAAACCAGTCTGGCACGTGACTTTCAGAGGACATAAAATGTCCTCTAACCAGGCATGTAAGCCAAGTAAATAGTTTTATTTACTTTTTGGGTATGGGTAACACAACCAGTGCTCCTCTTTGGTCTTTATTGTGTGGGGATTTTTTATTTTAACAGTGGATCTCCTGAGTCTGTCTGCTGCCTGTGATGCCTTGGACCAGCACAACCTCAAACAAAATGACCAGCCGATGGATATTCTGCAGATCATTAACTGCTTGACCACCATTTACGATCGACTGGAACAAGAGCACAATAACCTGGTCAACGTTCCTCTCTGCGTGGACATGTGCCTCAACTGGCTGCTGAATGTCTACGACACGTACGTATGGGCGCTCTGAACATGGGCCGCTCAGGAGCTTTCCCAGCAGCGCAAGGGGAGGGCGGAAGGGGTAACGAGCCGTCTGCCTCATTATAAAGTGGATGGTTTGAAACCAAAAAAAAACGGTAGTTGAAATGAAAGTTTAATAAACCTAATGGTTTAATGGCTGCATTTAGCTGAATCAATACAGCCCTTGATTAGGTTTACAATCCTAGCTTTATTAAGCTAAGCAATGAGAGAGCTGGAAAACAACTTTTTAAACAAATTTCTGTGTTCAGAGCAATTCTGGGACTACATGTCCTCAGTAGGTCATAGCTTTGCATGGCTTTTTAAATTTATTTAGGTAAAGAAATTCAAGAGAATTACCCAGAAGCAACAGTATGAACACCATCATATAGACTCTTGCATGTGTCTGTACTTCTTCATGTTAAACCTTTTCAGAGCTGTCCGTTTTCTATAGCTTTCAATCT
The DNA here is from genome assembly GCA_035590195.1 of Aviceda cuculoides. Taxonomy (NCBI): domain Eukaryota; kingdom Metazoa; phylum Chordata; class Aves; order Accipitriformes; family Accipitridae; genus Aviceda; species Aviceda cuculoides. The sequence continues at coordinate 14,160,352 of JAVJGG010000059.1, forward strand.
ATAATTTTTTGTTCAAAGATGGAAGAGGTTCATCTCTAATCTAACGTGCTTACAACCCTTGGCAGTCAGGAAATTTGAGGAATACTTAATCTAAAATTTGTTTTTTAAAAGTGTACCTATAAGTATAAATACAACAGAGTAAATTTACCTTAAGCAAATTTATGAGTATTCCTATTCGGTGGGTTAATGATGTTGCTCGTAACGCATAGATAAATTCCAACACACATTTGTAAGCTAATTCAAGAATAAGACATTGTATTTGGTGAATTTAGTGAAAAAAATGTCAGTGGAAGTCTTTATTTGTGTTTTCAGTGTTCATATCAGCCACCCTCAGCCAGACACATATTTCCTTTGAAACGGTTCCATTTTGAACCATATCGAAGTGAAGTGCCATAACATTGTTCTTGCATCCACCCTTTATCACAGCACTGAAGCTTCAGTGATCACCTACCAAAAAAAAGTGCAGATTTGTACAGACTCTCTTCCTGCAGGATCGCCTCCAATAAGCTGGTTGCTTATAACATCCTCTGCAGCAGCTGCAATATCCTGTGGATTACCAGATTACATTATATTCTTGTGTAGTGTACTGGTAGTAGGGAATGGGGCTATATTCATTTAAGAGCCAGGTTTTATTTCTTTACTCTACTTTGGCTTCCACAGAAGTCTGATCCACTTCTGAATTATCATCAACTATAAATAACATATAGGCGAAGATACTCGGTTAGCGAAAAACAAAAAAAGATTTGCTAGGGATGTTAATCCAGATCAGCCACGTTAGAGGCAGAGAGGGAAATAAAGGTCGTTCCACAGGCTGCTCCTAAGCTGGACCGTCCGGTTTAGATTTCCCGTGTCCAGTCAAATTCTCTTTATGTTGCGCTGTGCTGAAAGTACAACATTAGAAATTACAATTGGCTGCCTCCAGGCAATTCCCTAGGTACGCTAGGGAACTGTGTATTGCAGGACACAATGTTTTATGTGTGAGGAAAGCTCGTAGCTATTTTGCCGAAATTCAGGTTTGAATTACGCTGGTACGAGAGGTGACCTTGGGGTTACATGTGTTTAGTTTTCATTGTAAACTTAATAGGCAGAGATCACCCGAAGTGCATAGCAGTACTGGAGGCATTTAATTAAATATACTGAATCTTTACTTTTCTTATAATTGAAAACTGTCATTTGTAAAGATATTAATCAAATTCACAGTCAATGACTGATCTAATTATGGGCACAGCTCTGCAAATCCAACACGTTTCAGATTTGCTTTAATTGATCAGTCACTCATGCTCATTTGCAGTAGCATGCTAAATTATTGGTTTGACTTGGGAGGAGAGGAGAGTGAACTGAACGACTCATGATTCGTGCAAGTTTCAATTTAATATGCCTTGCAGGGAAATCATCATTCTGCAGTCTTCTCCTGTATAATTTGCATGAGCCTGGTATTCATCAGCAGGAGTTTCTCAGGGCACAGATGATAATTAATTTGGAAAAGATTTGGGGGAGAGGAGTAAGAGGAGCGGAGTGTGGAAAGCATAGGTAAACAACAAATTTTTATACATGATGAAAACCGCAAGATTCTATAGTAAAAGGTTGCAAATTCTAATTTTGGCTTTGCCACTGGTTTCTGTCTGCACCTTTTATAGGGTTTGCAGGGGAGATGCGTGGGTAAATGAGCACGGCTGGCCTCTACAATGCTTTCATAGGATTAAAAAGACAACATGCATCTGTGCCAAACAGTGCAGCCTGATGCATGACTATGGCACGCCTGTACATGATTTATCTTATTTCCAGTGTGTTCTTACTGGTGATGCTTCAAAACTGTTGATAAGGCTCTGCTTCAAAAATGTCATTTGTAGGGATTAGCTTCCTACGTTGTATATGTCTTCGTTTGCAATAGATGTTATATATTTGAAATGCTATCGGAAATAAAAGTCTCGGGGGAAGCCAGCAACTGGAAGTAAACTGGGCTAAACCAGATGACTGAGAGAAGATGTGAAGGTTTGTCACTGTGTCGCCTGCAGCGCAGAGGATGATGTTTTTCTCACAGTCACGCTAAAAAGCAGAAACAATAGCGTGGGCACCTCACAAGGCAGGAGCGACTGTGAGGGGAAGGCTGACCAGAGGCAGCGCGGGGACTGAGGGGGGGCATACCACCCCCTTGGCACTGGGCAGGACGGGTTTGACTGCTGCGAGGAGGAGCTCAGAAACCACGCTGTGGCGTTAATGGCGTAACTACGGCCTGCCTGCCTTCTCCTGATCACCAGGCGAGCTTCATCAGTCACCAGAATGTCTCTTGCAAGTGCCTCCGTCGCTGCTCTCTGCTGGCAGAGGCTGCTTTTTTGTGCTTAGCTCCCTGTTGCCTTCTCCAACAAGTCGGGGCAGGACTGACAGACAGTAAGCAGACTTTCTAAAAGCAACCGCTACATCGCACTTCTCATGAAAGTGAAGCTGTGTTGTCTTTGCCAAAAGAGATGGTTTGCTGTTCTGTCAGGGACCACGTCTTGTCTGAGAACAGCTCAGCAGCAGTTCATAGAGAAGCCCGTTCAAATAAGTGTAAGGTAAAGACTCTTTACTCTCACTTTTGTCATAAAAAAGGAGGTGAGTAATTATTTCCAAATGAGGCCATTTCTGGTTGAATTGATACACAATCCGATTCAGCTATGCCTGTGAAGCCACAACCGTATTTTATATTTCATTTCTAGCTTACCTAATAACCAGCCAGCGTATGCTGTGCAGTGTGGTTCTGTGTGGGATTTCATTTATGATGACTACAGTACTGCAGTGAACTTCATTATAGTAAACAAATTATGACATGAATGGATCATATTATCAGCCAATGTTTCTTTTTCATCAGGGGTCGCACAGGAAGGATTCGTGTCTTGTCTTTCAAAACTGGTGTTGTATCCCTTTGTAAAGCACACCTGGAAGATAAATATAGATGTAAGTCAATGTAATTCTTCCGGTTTCAGTTTATGTTTATATTCTGGTTTTATTCCTCCTATTTATTGCATAAACATTTAGATAGTATACAGAGACATTCTTTTAGATAGTCCCGATACAAAGTGTGTTAATTTGCTCCACCTTGTACTTCTAAGTTATTTGTTCAGTAAGGTTTTAGGTAGTTGAGCCCAGCAGTCCCCAAATTTTTTTGATTGCACCCCTACCAGTAAAAAATTTTTGAGCATGCACCCCCAATAGGTGTATATTTATTTATAAATTATATACATGTACCACTGTACTAATAATTATGTAGATTATAAAACATACCAAAACCAGAAATTAAAAGATAAAATAACAATGAAATAAACACTGTTTTAAAATTTTTAAATTTAATCTATTAACAGTACAAAAAATATTTTCTTACTGCACCCTAATGGATTGTCTTGCATGCTCCCCGGGATACAGGAACCCCTGTTGGAGACCACTGGTTTAGTACACCTTCAGACACAAAAATGCATGACTACAGGACATCTAGCATTACAACATTTTGAAATATATTAACTTTTTAAGATGTTTTCCACAATGTGGTCAGGGAATTGTTATTTACATTGTGTTTAAATATAGCTGCTACCTTTAAATAGATATGCAAATTTTGCATATCTTGGTACACCAAATCCTGAAATACTTGAAAAAATTCCAATTGAAGTTATCTGACTAATAAATCAGTTCATTAGTGTGTCTAGATCCAGAAAAGAACTCCTTAAGACTAGTTCTCAAGACTAACTTTCTGGTTAAATTAACTGGTATCACTCATTCATGCATTTAAAAAAAACACTAAAAACCCAACCCTTAGGATTTGACCGAATACCATAGCAGTTCTTCATCAATTGTTATTATTCTGTTCTTTTACTAATGAAAGTTGAAGAACACTGAAGAGAAAACAGTTCTGACAGCAGAGTCTGTGCATGACTATGTATAATTGGATCAGATTTTAAGGCAATCACTATTAATGTCACGATCTCTAGATGTTTCATGTGCGTGTTGTGAAAAAGTATTCAGAAAATCTTTTAAGAAAATTACTCAGTATGGATATTTTTCAAAATGATATTTCCTTGAGGATTAGCAAAGTTATAAAGGAAAACATTTATCCATATTTTATAGTCTCCTGCGGTGTGTGTGCACGGTGATGCGTAACCCCCCCTTTTTAAGGTTGTAGAACACTTAATGTTTTAATGATGGGGAAATGGAAAGCTGAATCGTTTGTGGGAGAGGAAGGAATTGTCTCTGCCAGGCTGTGGTTTGGCTTCACCATCCATGCCAAAGTCGTAGTGCAGTTGCTCTTCGTATTGCTGCAAGTATTCTGTGAGTTGCACCCCTTAATTTTTTTTCTCTCATTTGTGCAGCAGAGCAGAGTTGGTTGTGCTAGAGCACAAGTCTTCAGGCTTGCAGAGGTTAATGAAGGATTTATCCCAAAAATTATTTATTACAAAACTAGACTCGGAAAGAGTGAAGTTCATGTAATTAAAAAATAATCCTTTCTCTATCCGTTCCTTTTTTCCTTTGGAAGAAAACAGGTGTCAAAGCAGTGTGAATGTTATCTCAAGCAGTGCTGAAGCACCTTTATAATTGTATCCCTGGTGTCGGGTGAAATATTAAGATGGCTGCAAAAAAAGGGTGTTATTTTATTCTAGCTGTCTCTTGGTCTGTTTTTTTTTTTTAACTCTTTGAAAATAAAGGAGAATTTATTCAGGTCATGTACTGTCAACAGGGATATTACCAAATAAATATTTCAGTTAATGCTAACCTGATTTTTCTTCTTACTATGAACTCTAAAACCTTCTCAGTGTATACATAGTATAACTAATTCCCACCAAATTAAATTGAGCTTACGAAGGGATAATAAGTCTGTCCTGTAAGGATTCTATTCTAGAGTGATGCAGTAACAGAACATGGCTTCAAGTGACATTTCTCTTCAGAAGTGAAAACTTAGTATATTAACTATGATATTAACATTCCCAGTGGATGGCAGGTTCTGTCGTGCTGTAATGTTTTTCTTTCATTTTAGAAAAACTCTTGGGTTGAAAGATTATGATCTATTGAAGTTAGGGAGCTCTTGTTTTTCAGATCAACTCATCTGAAAGAGAAATGGATTCTCCACGTTGTACGTTGAATGCTAAGACTTGAAAATGTGCTGTATGTTGTATGAGATTATTTTACTGTGAAACAGTATTTTTGAAACATTTTTGTTGTTGTGGCTCTAAGATCCTGCTGTTCAGTTAGCTGTGTTACAGAATCAGCGCTGCTATTGTCGGTAATGCCGCAGGTGCTGTGTTAGAATGGGCTTTCCTCCCAGGTACAAGCCAATAACGCTATCAAAAATTTTCACTCGACTGCGTATTTAACAGAGAAGAAACAGCGTTTATGGGAAGAGAAGCACCCAAACTGAAGCCACATTTTTGTGTTCATGTCCGCCAAGGCTGTTGGCCGCACTTGCGAGCCTTTGAAGCTGTGCAGACTTCCCCACTATTTGCTGCATCCCTGCAGTTGATGCTTTAGCTCTGGTCTCCTTTTCCTCCCTCCAGACCTGTTCAAACAAGTGGCAAGCTCCACTGGCTTCTGTGACCAGCGCCGGCTGGGGCTCCTGCTGCACGACTCCATCCAGATCCCTCGGCAGCTGGGCGAAGTGGCCTCCTTTGGGGGCAGCAATATCGAGCCCAGCGTCAGAAGCTGCTTCCAGTTCGTAAGTTTGCGTTTGCTCGCTGTTAATTTTCTGATTTGTATTTTGTGTCAAGGTAGCCTGTCCGTTCTGAAGAGGATTGAAAATCTGGAAGGAGGATTAGGGTATCGAGGGTCGTTTAATGGTGGTGTTCATTGGTGTATTAAACCATTCCTTTGAGGAGATGTATTTGAATTAGCCTGTTTCTCTGGCTGTGGTGGAAGAATCCCAGATTATACTGTTATCCAGACAGCAAATAATTGTCATCAAGGCTTATATTGTAACTGAACCCTGCAAACAGTTTAGGTCTTTGTTACAGCAGCTCCTGCTTTTACAGTTTTGTATTGCCAGCGGTAGATCACCATTTATTGCTGCCATGTAGGTGAACAGAAATGGTTAATCTAAATTTTGGGCATATACATGCCTGTGACAGCCAGGTGCCCCGGGGAGCAATAGGAAAGGAGCGACTGCCTGCAGTGCTATCTAGGGGCGAGGAGTGCTCAATATGCTCCTTCCACTGCTTGAATAGATAATGCCAGTTTTCTTTAAAGAGTACTGAAAGAATTCCCGTCCTGTCTGTTGAGGAATGCATGGCAAACTGTAGGCTCTTTTTCAAACTTGTAAATTATTTAATCTGGGCAGGAAGAGAGTTAAGGGAATTATTCATCCTTCTCCTAACCACCAGCGGAATGCACAAGATGAAGACAGCTGCTTAATGAAAAGGTAGAGGAGGGGAGGTAATGTATGGTCTGTGATTAACTCTCAATGCATCTTCTACATTACAATGGAAGAAATGCTCTTTTCCCATCCCCTGATGTCCCTGGGGGATTTTTTGTTTGTTTGGGGGTGGCGGAGTTGTTTGCTGTTTTTGCCTGCTGCTCAAGTTTCATTATGTAGTAGTTTCAGTTCTGTAGTAAGCAAAACACAAAGTTTTTTTCAATGAATATTAATGCTTGGAAGTGATTATGAAAAGAATCTAATTCTAAAATCACCACAAGCTTCAGTCGTGATGGGACGTTTGCTTTCTGTATTTTTAAAACTTCTTTTAACAGACTAATTCTACAGGGTTCACATTTTCTCATTTCCATCATTCATGTCTTGACCTTTTATAATTCTAATGTGTATTTGATGCCATTTGCAAATTATAGGGCCATATCCTGGGGATAACCCATGCTGATAAACTATGCGTAGTAATGTCGATAGCTGGGTTAGACCTTGCTGTGTCTTTTGAGCCTCAAGTTCCAGGTTGGGTTTTCAAGTGAGACCAGCACAAAATGGTGCCACAGCAAATCCGTGGTCAAAAGCTTGTTTCTGCAAATGACCTTCCTCAGAAATTAGGACTCGCTGGATCCTATTGTTTTCCCAAGTGAATGGCAACAGCGCTTAGAACACTGTTGAAAAGCTGATAAGGAAAGTGACCTCAAAATCTGACAAAAACATGGTTTTTTGGAAAGGGGGCTGACATTTTGTGTGTTTATACTAGGGAAAAAACCAATAAAATTCATAGTGATGGAACACACAAAACCAGTTTCTATAAGGTAGGAGGAAGACCTTGGAATCAATGTTTATTTGAATAAAATTAGTTAGCAGCATTGTCATTACAGGTGAAGACATGCCAGTGGCTGAATGCTGTACTGCATCCAGCTGCCGGCATTTCTTTAAACAGCCCAAGCACAGCTGGGCACAACCTTTGACATGTTCATAAATCAGAACATCGGAAAACCTGAGGTTTCCTTCTCTTCCCTGCACCAAGAGGAATTTCATCCTCTCTTTGTCCTTTGGGCGAAGCTTCATTTCAACTTGCAGAGTGGGAGGGTGGCTTCTGACCTGGGTTGCAGCAGAACAGGTGACCTTCTAGGAGGACCAGAAAGGGGGAGGGAGGCTCAGCCGAGGAGGGGAAATACAAAAATAGGCAGGATGGAGTCCTAGGGAAGAGGAGCCCTGATGGAGGGGAGGGAGAAGGAACTAAGCAGTGGAAAAATAAGGGCCGCCGTTAGGGAATGATGGTGGGAACAGTAGTGGGAATAGCAGCGATGAAGGAAACTGAAGGTGGGTAGGATGAGGCATGAAAGAAAGGAGCAGCCAGGAATGGAGATGGGGGGGAAGAAATAGGAAGATAAAAGACCTTTCCAGGAGCAAGGGAGGAGGGGAGCACAGAGACGTCCTTTTGGTGTAGGACGGTGGTGCGTGGGGGGCACAAGGGTTCCCGGGCTGAGGGGGCATCGCAGAGGTGCTGGGAGGCTGGGGAGGGGAGCAGGGAGCAGTCCGGGAAAGGGAGAGGCTGGAGGAGATGGACAACCGAGGAGGATTGCACGGGGCTCCTGGCAGCCTCCTTTTACTGAAGTGAGATAATTCAATTTTAAAAAATATTGTGGGGATTCATAGTTTACATTACTGTGTGGAAACTAAATTAAGTCTTTGTACACCCACGGTGAGGAATGCTTTTTCTTCAGGGTTTGTTGGGGTTTTTTTTCCCTTTCCTTTTTTTTTTTTTTCCTTTCTGATGATGATAAGCCAGCAATAAATTTCAGTCATGTCAGAGTCTGCAACAAATGTGTGCTTCAGAAATGGCTCTCCCAGCCCCTTTAGGTTAGGTGCCCTGGCAACGGCCTTGTCTGTCTGCACAACAGCAGAAAAAAAGGAGATGTTTACTGTTCCCGGCGATAACAGGGGAAATCTCTCCTGCTTTTCGGTTTGAAGTGCGAGTCCTTGGGAATGAGGGCTGGGGAGGGAGGGGAGGCTTCCCAGCCTGGCTGTTGGCAGCAGCCTGCCCGCTGCCCGCTCCTGCCGGTACTGCCTGCTCCCCAGGAGCGGGTCCCCTTACCCCAGGCTGCTGCTTCCCAGTTACTTTTCATTCCCCCAGCACTGACTCTTGCTTTCCATAGTTTTCTTCATGTGTGGGAAGGTGCTAATAGTAATTCTTGGGAGAAAAAGGAAATTACGGGAATCGTATTTCCTACATGGGGCAGGGGGATGTAAGTTCTGCTTTGAGATTTTAATGAAAACATGTTTTTAAGTGAGAGCAAGGAACTTGATCTAATGACCATTTGAAGACTGTATAGTTCTGCCTGGGCTCAGACTGCATCAAAGCAATCTATAGATCCATGAAAAATTGAGTGAATTTGGTATTACTGCAGTGTGAAAGAACTTTCCTTTTAATTCTATGATGGGTACGTTATTTTGAGTAAACAGGATAGGGAATTGATAAGGACTGAAGGATACATGTGCTGTGTTTTAATCACAGTGGAAAATTATTAATATGCTTTCCTTGTATAGTGTAAATAGGGCCTAGGAATTCATATCACTGCCTTGGATGAGTTACTGTGGCATTGGGACATTTAAGAGATGTGATGCGAAAACAGAGTGCAGCTTGGATGAAAATGTCTCTTGCTGTTTCTCAATAAAATTCTCGATATCTAGTTCTTGGTTATAAACTGCTTTAAGTATGCTTTCTTCTGAGGGTGTACTTGGAGTACTTGTGGAAAACTAGTACCGATGAAGCTAAGGAGTAGTAAAATATGTACGGTTAATTCATATCTGTATTTTAAACCTCCTTGTTTCATTTCACTTTGAAAGAGGGAAGTATTTTAATATTCTATGTTGTATAGTCTTGGTTTCTAGGTTTCTACTTGACCAGTGATAAGGCAAGATCAGCCTGGTTTTTACAACCACTTCTATGTGTCCAAATCCGGTGTATTTACTCAGACAAATAAAAGCCAAAATAGGGGCCTGTTAGTCCTTTTAGGTGGGGTTTGGGTATTCCAAATCCTGGGCCAGGACCCTGATAGTGACTTGGGCCGTGAATGCTGTGATTTGAGTTGGTTGGGCAGTTGTTTTGCGAGGGGTCGGTTGGGTTTGGGTTTTTTTTCACAGGAAATATCAATACTGTGTGCAAATAACTATATATAGTTATATAGAGGTCTATATGAAAATAACGTACAAATGCAGTGTTACTGTTAAGGCACTCAGTCTCTTTTGGGAGATCGAGACAGCCCTTGTTTCTATTCCTAGGGTATTTCTTCTGCTTTTGGCTCTGATGGGAGAGCTGGCCTAAAGGAACTAGCAAATCCTTCCTCAAGCTGCTATGCTGTAAATGTCATAAAACAACAATTCTGGTTTTATTTCAGCAGGATTTTGTGAACCTGCGCCTGACTTTGGGAGGCACTCTTCAAGAGTCCTACAAGTGAACTGCTTTAAAGAGCTATTTTCAAACAGTTCAGGGGATGGGGAGCAAGAAGATGGTTTTTTTCAAGTGTGGATGATATAAAACTGTATACTAATTCACTTCTGGGTTCATGGTTTTTTATTTTACTACTCTCTGCCACAACACTAAACACATTGACTGGAGTAGTCAATACAATCAAGTGGAATGCAAGGGGTCAAAGTAATGATCTTAAGCATTTGCTCCAAGGGTCGAGGCAGATTTAAGCAGTTTGTACCACCCAGAGTTACCTTGATAATAATCCTCTCTTTCCTGACCTCGAAACAGCACTCGTCTCAGAAACAATAAATTCTTGACTTTTGTTTTCTTACCAGCCAGCAATGGGGAGAACACGAATGTAATGAGGAAGTCACTCAAGAGCGGAAAACAAGGTTGAACAAGGGTTTGGTCTGACTCTGGGGAGACAGGGCTGCTGTTCATGGCTTGCTCTGCATTTTTAAACTTCAGCAAGTCATAAGAATCCCATTCCTCAGTTTGGTTTGTCCAAAATAATATATACCTAGACTAATGGAAATGTTTTCATCCCAGGTGAAAAACGCCATTAAATTAACAATGTTAATTTATCTCCAATTAATTTCCTACACTGCAGATAAACAGAATATAGCTCATCAAAAATGTTAGTAGAAATTTGTGCTATATTGTCTGACTGTCCAAAAACATATCACATTGTTCATGTAAAATCACGACTGTATTTTGGAGTATATTTCATATTATGGTTAGATAAAGTCAATATAGCATAGAATATTTTTTAAACTACTAGCTGGAACAAGAGGGGGGAAAAAAGAAAAATGGAAAAATTCAGCTCCCAAGTATTGTGTAAAGATGCTAGCACCACCCAACTTCCTATTCCCCCATTGTTTCTGCAAAATAAATACTAAAAAACAGATGTCTGGGACATAATGGATTTGAATGTCCCCCATAACAAATTGTTACTTGTAAGCTGGAAAGAGCTTTATGAATTTCACTTTACGATTCACTCTGTCATTACCATAAAAATTGGGAGTTGCACAGAAATGTGTTCAAGAGAAGAACCATTAATATTCTTTACAGCTTGATCTTGTTGGTTCAGATACAAACTGTGTGAATTCAGACTTTTTTCCCTTATGTAAAACCTTCAGCTGCTGCCTTTACCGGATTTAGAGATTATTAAAAAAATTGTAATAGCATCTCAGGAGACAGTTGAGAACTGTCTGTCCTATACGGTCTGACCCTGACCAGCTTTTCTCCATGTGGCTTTAAATCTTCATGTAATATAATTCGGAACCAGTTCTGATACATTTTAATGCACCTAATCTCTCTGAGCACAGGTTTTGTACAGTCAGCGTGCGGAGCTCTGGGTAGGCAGCTATTGGGACTGCCGGCAGTTGACAGTGACTGCAAAATTAAAATAGATCTTTGGGTGTTACAGAAAGTCTTTCAATGCCGCCACATTTTCCCTGGAAATTTAAAGCAGCCACAAGTGGAGAACAGCGCTTTTGAGCGGCTCATTCTTATTCTGACTGCAGCTTGCACTGCAGCATTTCTGTACACTTCATGTTTTTCTGTTATACGTGGCATATTAAAGAGATCCTCTTAAAATTTTTGGGAGGCTTAGAGGACCTCTGTATAGGAAGCGTAGTCTGCTAGGCAGGGTAATGGTTTGCCAGCGTAGTTCCTGGCTGATGCTGGCTCACCAAGCGATCCACAGAAAGTCTCTCCCCAGCCCCTTTACTGCCCTGGCTGCTAGCTGAAAAATAGACATATAGATGATCATATTTTATAAATAAGCCTTTCTCTTAGGAGAGTTCTAGAATTAAATTAATTCTATTGAATTCCCTGATATCCTGCAGCAGAAGACAGTATCCGCTGTTCTGAGCAGATGCTGTTGCCAGTGTTGGCTGGATTTTATTGTACTTTTGATTTTCTCTCTTTTTCCTTTGGGAGGGGTTGCTAAACTCTATAGCTACTTGAAGAAACAGAGGAGTAGGATTTAATGCAGAAGTATTTCAGTGGGTGAAAAAAAAGGTTATTCCATTTCATGTAAGACCTGTAGTGAATATTAAATTGTGAGGGACTTTATCTGAATAACTGCAGATATGTTGTGGTTTGATGGTTTAACCCTGAACATCCAAAAAAGATGTGTATGACTGTACTAGAAATCCATATACATGGATCTTAAGTGCAGTCACAGGAGTCTTTAGATGGTTTCCCAAATTAGCATCTCAAGAAAGCCCTGACCAAAAAATCTCTTTGTTTCTAATTAACTAAAGTGTTGCAGCAGCATTTTAAGTAAATTTTAGTGCAGTGCATTATTCAGGAGGTATTCTGGGGTTTTTCTTCCACATCTTTCTGGTGGCCAGGGATTCTGTCTGAGAGACTTGGCATTTTTCTCTGTCTTCAAGTATTGATCAGTTAATTTGTTTGTCAAGATTATAAACAGTGTTAGCTTAAAAAAAAAAAAACAAAAAAAACAAAAAACAAAAAAACCACACACAATGAATTGGTTTTCCGTATAGCTCTCTCTCCTTTAGATCAGTTGTGATATTTTTTCTCCAGATTCATTGCTAGTATTTTTAGTTGAATAGGGTTTTAGCTAGGTCATACTAAACTCAGGTTTCATGAGAAACTGGAAAAGTAACTGAGAGCAAGCATAAAAAAAAAACCCCAGCACTCAATCCCCTATTCATCTTGGTCCATGTACACGATACATTAATGCTTATTATTTATTTAAATGCTTCAAATAAGTTTGGAACCACAAAGGAAGACGGTCTGCCTTGTGAAGTTTGAAATATAAAAGACTGGCCCGCAGAGGGCTGTATGTGAAGGCCCAGAGAAAAAGGAAAACAGAGGATTTAAGTATATTCAGCTCATAAATACACTGTTTCTGCTGGGTAGGGTGGAAGGAAACGTTTCAAGGAATTTGAATTAGCACGTAGTGGTGGTTTAGAGAAATGGAGCGGGATGGTATCCCACTTCATCACTTGGGCTGTTCCCTGCGGGGACCTGTCCTCCTCCCTTCACTGTTTCCAGCTGATCCATCACTTTGCTTTCAGCGCTGAAACCAGCTCCCAGGTTCTCAGATAACGAGTTTTGTACTGGCTTCGCGCCGTCCTGCACGCCAGAGAGACGTTCCCTGTAAACATTGACTCGGTCACTTCACTGTTTTCCTTAAAATCCCTTTTGATGCTCTTTGCCTTTATTCTACACTGTTCTTTGCAGTGGCCAGCCTGCCGGTACGGCGTGACCTCTACCCGTATAGATCATTTGCGGTTGTCACCCGTTGCCTTGTGTTTCTCATCTCTTTGCTGTTTCTTTTTCCATACTGTAGGTGCTGCCAGGTAGGGGTGATAAATGATTTTTTGGTGTGTGCACGGTGCCTGGCCCAATGGGATTGAGCTCTGTGGCTGCGCTGCCTTGAGCTTACTGCAGAAGAGATGCCTGAAATAATCACACTGGTTAGGATGTGATGGGAAGGCAGCAGAGGAACAGGGCTGCCGGGAAGTGTTCATAGGCTCTTCTGCTGTTGGCAAAGAGGCGAAAGTGGGAAGTAATGGAATATGAGGCTAAATTGATCGTATTCTGTGGGACAAAACTGCATTGTGTTTGCGGGCAGTGACGAGAAATTTAGAGATTATATGGTGGGAAGAGGGATTCTGAGGCATTTAAGGAGGCAGAGTTTACATATTGAACAGCAGGCTTGAGAAGGGATTTGAATGGTTTCCTCACGTGCATTTTAAAGAAAGGTCAGTGTGATAATGAAGGATGTTAAGGAGGAAGAAATTTTGATCAAAAGACGTGCAATTTTTAGGGCTCAGATAACACAAAATGTTTTTAAAATAGGTGAGAAGCAGTGCTATGCAGGCTCAGATGAGAGAGATGGGAAATATGAGATCAAGCATCAAAGGTGATCCTGTAAGTGGGTGATTTTCTCTTGTGACAGAGTACATGGTAGCGCTGTCTATTGTAATAGGGAATAAGAGAAAGACAGATTTGAAATGTTAATAATAGTTTTCAGTTCCTGCCTTGAAGGCAGGATCCTGGAGATTTTTCTGATTTTTTTTTAAATTTTGTTTTTATGAATGGCTGGACTGGGGGAAAAGCTGGATATATTCAGGGAAAAGATATGAAGTAGGCAGGAAGCGAATGGCTTGAACTGTTAATTAGCTGGTAGTAGACACATCGCTTGCGCTCAGCCCGTATCTTTCTTCCCCCTGTGTTGCAGGCCAACAACAAACCGGAGATCGAAGCAGCCCTCTTCCTGGACTGGATGAGGCTGGAACCGCAGTCCATGGTGTGGCTGCCTGTCTTGCACCGGGTGGCTGCTGCTGAGACCGCCAAACACCAAGCCAAGTGTAACATCTGCAAGGAGTGCCCGATTATTGGATTCAGGTACAAATTCGCTGCCTTTCTGCCATGTGTACTACTGCTTGGTGGATCAAGAGCTCTGCCTGTTTCCAGGCAAATCATGCGCTTGATTTTATGCATGTTGTTCAGGGAAAAAATAATTGTGATGGGACACAAGGGAGGGTACAGGGATGGGAGAGTTGGAGAGAACAAAAATCATCTCTCAGTTATGATACGGCTCTTCCTCTGTGTCCCAGTCTTTCCATGCCTCAGCCAAAGCATTGGTGGATTGCACAACTAAGACAACTTGCTTTACATTCAGTGTGTCCTATACATGCGGTTACATCTTCTGAATTGGATCCTAATGAATTGTTTTCTGTCATGGTATAAAGCAAGGAAGTGCCTTGAAAATTCACAGACGTGTAAAGCTGCATGTTCGTTTCTCAGAGAAAGAATGTTGCTGGTGGAACATTAACCTGGAGTGGGGGAAATGTTGCTGGTCTATTTAAACATCTGGATCGACACCATGGTTACTATGGCAATGAATAAGTCACTGTGTTGTAAAATGGCTGTGTGTTGGTGTGCCTGTTGAGAATCCACTTAACGACTAAGTAAATACTCACTTTCAATTATGCCTAGACTTGTTTTATCACTTTGCTTCGCAATAGCTGCTTTGTATGGTTTCTGTCCTTTTTAGGCACAGTCTTCTTTTACCATTGGCATTTCTCCTTCTATGATGTTGTGTTGTTTACAAAGAGCTTTCTGTAATTTTGTTTCTAAAACCCAGATAGACAACATCAGCAAGCAGTACCACATACAAAAGCCATCATTTTGCTCTAACCTGGGAGAGTATGAACGTTGCTTTTGTGCATGTAATGGGGCAGTGCTTTCTGCTATGCAGTTTCACAGGCAGTGGGGAAACAGGGGAAATAATGAAGCTGTTGCTTTCTTTTGAATGTGAGTTTTTCTTCAGTGAGGCTGTTCCTCTAATCATCCAAATTCTTCTCCTGCTTTTATTCCCCTTGAATATCTTAAGAGGGAAATGATAAATGTTACTGAGGAAGAGCAGGGATGTGAATAGTTCAGCACATCCACAAAGTCTAATTTTCCTGTTCCCAGATACAGTTTATGAACTACTGAATTACTTACACAGTTTTATATAAACAGCCAAAGACCCGTAGGTGGAATTGAAAAATGCAGCACTTGGAAAATCAAAGGACGGCAAGTGAATGGACAGTCTGTAGTGAGCATTGAGAACTCGGGAAGTGGACACTGGAGCTCTGTGTTTGCATCTAATTTTACTTGACTGATCTCATCTGTCTCTTAAATTTATATAACAAATCTATTATCATGATAGTAGAATCTGTCTGTCACAGATTTTTTCTCTGGCTTTGCAAGTCATTGAAACCCTGTGTACACACTTGACAAAAAGATACTGTATTGGAAGGCTTTTAGAAAGCTAATACTGTGTGGCTCAGTACGTGTAAAACAATGTTCTTTTGAGGTCATTGTGACTGAACTGCTTCACGTATTTGGAACAAGACAACCCTTATGCCTCTGGCTCTTTCAAGCACTTCAGCGTAGCAGATACAACAGTTAGCTGTCTCATAGAGCTGACGAGATTAAATGATGGCCCGAACGTGCATTCAGAGTTTTGCATGGATGGAATGCCATACAGGAAAATTGTTTTGATAGAGGTGCTAGGAAGGACACAAACAAATTCCTGCCTTGTATGCAGCACTTAGGAGTTTGCTGGAGTGACTTATTGAGGAGGACATTACTTGAAATTTACTTCCTCAGGACACTCTGTGTTAGGAACTGTGAGGAAGAGCAAAAGAACTGAAATCAGCATTATGGAAACAAAAAGTGTGGTGGTGTCTTTCGCAGGTTAAGAGGGAGTGATTGTGTAGAAATCTCTGCTGTTGCCCAATGTTAGAATTTTTTTGAAGGTTCAGATCTTTGATAAACGTCTGAGGCAGCAATACCTGTCCCTCAGTGGTGGAGGAGCATTGCCCGGCATTGCACACTGTGTGACATCTCAGGGAAGAGAACTTGCTAATGCAGAAGATTTGACAAGCTGATATAAGGCATTCACGTACAAAGCTCTGAAGCCGTGGGGTTTTTTTTCCTCCTCTTGCAGGTACAGAAGTTTAAAGCACTTTAATTATGACATCTGCCAAAGTTGCTTCTTCTCTGGCCGTGTTGCAAAAGGTCATAAAATGCACTATCCCATGGTGGAATACTGCACACCAGTAAGTAGCTGTTTTACTGACCCTTACTGTCCCTTCTTATGTAGAAAGGAAAAACTTCATTTCCTATGTGCAAGGTAATGGAGCATTTGGGTGGCTTTTCTCCCCGCCCCCTGCCCCTAATTATTTGCCTTTTACATACTAAACATGCCAGCAATTTCTGATGCTTAGTAAAGGATACTCCAATGGTTTGAAGTAAATTGAAGTTCATTGTACAGTGCTGTGTCATAATGTATTCCTGTGTCCTAACGACTTGTTCGTCTTCAGTGCCATAGTTCACTCTATGGATCCAGCAGGAAGCCTGTGATTTGTGCAAATATTCATTCGTATCTTAGGTTGCAATGTTTTCTCCATATCAGTATGAGATTTTTCTTCCTTTCCTCAGTAAGTTCCCGCTTCGCTTGTTTTCTCTGCAACACTACGATTGCATTTTTAAGTTCTTTATTATTTCTATTGTATGGTCACTTGATGATACAAAATACCAGGGAAGTTCTCAAGAGTAGCAAGTCAGATTTCATTTCTGAAGACTGGAAGCTGGGGTGTTCAGTGCAGCACAATGCAGATGCGCTGCATTGATGATGCGGTGAGGGTCTTCACCCTTGTTTCACAGCTCTCAAAAGGATCGCTTTTGCGTAAACATTTCTTTCATACCAGACAGCTGGCAAAGGAAATCCATATTACTCGCTCAGTGTGCTCCTTTTCGGCCACTCATGACCAGCGCAGAGGGGCATAAATTAGAGGATCTCTCAAGTTGACCGTCCATGATGCAGCACAACTTGAGCTTTCAGCTGCCTTTGCTATTGTTTGTGGTGGTCTTGGAGCAGTGCACTCTCTGGTTGTCATTTCCTGGTGTGATGGGATGTTCTCTAGGAAGGAAATTATTCCCCTAAAATATTACAGTAAAGCAAAACCAGTATTTTTGTTAGGTTTAATTTATGGATTTTTATTTACATTACCTATCAACTTTTTACTGTAGCATTTAAGTGGCAGTATTTAATCTGAATTTCTGCGAGGGCAACTAATGTGCATTTGCTAGCTTTTTGTCAGTATGCATCGGCTGCTGCTTTTCAGCGTCGTCCCTCAGGGGTTGAAGTTACTGGAAAGGGCGATTTGCCTGAACTGCTGCACAATTCAGAGGGAAGTGCTGGCGCTGCCTGGGCAGGTCTGAACAGACTTCTCCATCGCAGACATTCCTAGAGCAGACTCTCATGATCCCAGTTGTAGGCAGAACGAGCAACCGGCCGACCGTGCTAGAGCATTCCTTCCAGCTGCTGCTGAACACCTACCTCCTTGCTGAATTGGCTGCAGTTCTGTTTTGCAACTTGCCGCTCTTATTCTTGCTAATAAGTGACGTGGGAGATGTGTGAATGGTGCATATAGTGCACAAATCAGCATCTTTCTACTATTTTCTTAACCTGTTCATAAGATGTGTTTTCAGGAGAGAGAAACGAAGGAGGATTGTGAGACACCCCCACAGCCTGCAGCAGCTCATTGCAACATGGGGTCCAGCAGGTTTCTGTTCTCCCCAAAAATACAGATTACTAATAGGCAAACACGGTAGTGAGCAGAAAACCTGCAGCCACATCCAGATTGCTGGATCAGAATAAAGAACCATTCACAGCCAGTACATTTTTTTGTGAATCCTGAACTCCAGCAGCCCGTGCTAATGTGCCGTGCTTGGCTGCGCCAGCAGCCAGTTGAATTAGAGAAGGATTAACTGGGGCGGGGGGGGGGAGCGAATGTGACGCACAGCAAGCCCTGATCTTTTTTGTGTTGCTGCTATTGAAAAAATAAACGCAAGTACTGTGTGACTGAACAAGACATCCACTGAAGCTATCATGTCTAGTATGTAATTGTTTTCTAAGTGAATGAAAAGGGGGTTGCAGGTGGCAGAGCATTTTTTCCTCTTCCTCCAGACAAATCTCTCACCTTAAAATGCATTTTGGCAGACAGAAGACATGTGATGCCTTCTTTGATATATCTTTGCAATAGCTAGGTGTGCACAATGAAGTGTTTTGATATTTTTACTTCCCCTCCATCTTACTTCCAGGAAATTTTGGAGCACTGCAGTCTTTAATTCTGCTTAGGGGAGATTTGAGAACTCATGCTAAATATCTGAGAGATGTGATAACTTTTCCTCTCCTGCAAAAGGTTGAGGTAAAATAAGGGCAAGGCAGTTCCCTAATTTTCATTTAGACAGAAAAATTGCAACAATTATTCCTGAAAGCAACACAGCTCGATTTATTGTTCAGAGAGGTGACTTTTAAAGAGGTTTCAAATAAAGCGTAGAAGGCAACTTCGATACTGGGATTTAAATGTAGGATCTTTTTTCTGTTTGGGTTTAACGAACAGTGATACACCAGCATAAAACCCACCTTGTTAGCAGGAAGCATGCCAACCCAAGGTACCTGTGCACAGCTAGTGTTTACAGTCGGGGCTGAGGTCTGGGATGGCAGCTTGGCAAGGCGCTTTCTTAAACTCAACTGGGAAAAGTCAGATGGCGGTCAGATTCTTCTTATGTGAATAGAAGAACTGTTTCTTAGGAAACAGTTTTGGTTTTGGTTTTAGAATAGTTTTGGAACATGCTTGACCCAGCTGCCTATGTATTGCTTTGATTTAAGAGAGCTGGGATGCTGAAACTCCACTGTTTCTTCCTCGTAAACCAGTTCTGCTGAGAATTTTGGTTTGGATGATTTTACTCTGAAAATCGTGTTTAATAAAACATCTGTGGACTAAATCAGAAAGTTTGGCTGAAAATATCTTCAGTTTATCATTTTGTCCACATAATAATCACATTCTCTTTGCCTTTTTTGTGTTCCTTGAACATTTTTTAAATGGCAGTTGGATCGTGTGAGAGGTGCCTGGTGCTTCTAGTTGTCACTAGAAGACATTTTCTTCTTGAGATTCTTGCGCTGCCAGCTAGATCAGGATGTTTCTGTGCAAGCACACCATTTTGCTGTTTGGTTGTCTTGCAGAAAGTTCAGGGGAGCAAGGTGGGGTAACAGTCCCAGGTAGGTTGAAGCAAAGAATGTTTTACTGTTAAATGTACCTGAAAACACTTAATCCAAATTACAGTCAAATGCAGTGGAAAGTGTTCACAACACTGAAAATAGACAAGGCAGGAATAAATGGTTATAAATGACACCTGGGAACAAACTGGACAGACAGCTGTGCTTAATCCATTTACACCGAGACTAAATAATAAAAGTTTTGCTCAGTTCCCACCTGATGTGCTTTGTGTGCTCTCCTGATGCCGACCTGGTTAGGAGCTCTCCTAGCAGGCAGTGCGGATGGCATTCAGCAGAGGGAATTCCCTCCTGCTGGGGCATGCCAGGTCACCTCGGTAAATCCCCTTTCCGGAGTCCTCTGGGTGGTCTGGGCTTACTTAATCCCTCCCTTCCCCAAAATGTCTTTATTTCTGATGTGTTGAGGAAGTGATACTTAATATTACTGAGAATTATCTCAGCTTCTTGAAAATACAGATGCTGCTGTACTGGCTTGTAGGTTCTGCTGTGTCACTTCTCTCCTCACACTGAATTTTCCTACCAGACAAACTGACCAGAAAGCGAGGCAAATTCTTTCCAGCTTTACATGAAGTTTGTAGGTGACGTGAGTAGGGATAATGCTTGTCCTTTCTCTTAATGCATTCCAGTCTTTCTGCAGATTATTTTTCAAGGCATCCTTAATTTTTCTACCCAGGCAGTCGTTAAAAATATATACATCTGTGTTTCAGCAGCTCTGTGAAGGTTGGCTTGACTGATAGGTCCCAGCACCTCCTTCCTCTCTAAATAGAAGGGATAGAACTCATTAAAAAATGTCAGAAAGATTAACTTTTCCCTCATTTCTTTCCTTCACATTAGATACACTGGAGAAGCAATATCGTTATATGGGTCAGGAAGAATTAATTTTACTGTAGAAGAGCAGTATTTCAGAGTCGAGTGTCTCTGCGAGGTGCAGAGAAGGGAGTGCAGCCTGACTAACTGAAGTCTTCCATTAAAATTCTTCAGAAAATCGCCTGACTCTTAATCAGGCTCGCAAGAAGTCTTGCATCTTCCCAGCAGACATCCTTTGAACTCTTCCTAGCTCATTCTGGTCTTTAGGAAACTAATTCCACTTTGCGCTCCTCTGCTGGTTTCTGCAGCCGCAAGGAAAGCCGACTGCAGGCGAGGGAGTAGAAAACTTTGTGCAAATTGTACTCTCCTCAGGGTATTGATCTTAAATGCTTGCTAGCTTCAGATTAAACAGGCGCAGGAAGAAATAACTGATCTAAGAGTTTTCAGCAGCTATCACCTGCTTTTTGTTTCTCTTTGATCAAAATATTAATGGCAGAGGAGGCTGAGAAGGGAAGCTGGAAAGAAGAAGTGCCAAGAGTACGAGTCTGACTTCCGTGGACTGACAAGTCCATGAGAAGTAGGTGACGAGCGTGTGGTAGGAGTCAGGATCCAGCCAGTGAAGCAGCTAGCTGGACACACAGACCAGCTGTATGTCCTCCGTTACAGCCATTTTAGTGCTGAACAAAAAACAGGCAGAGAGTCCCCTGAGACAGATGAGGAAATGACAAATTCTTGTCTAATGATTGCTTGTCCTCTTGACATCACCTGAGATGAGGCAAGAGCTTGTCAGGGGGTTTTGGAGCTTCCCTTTTTCCTCCTTCCTCACCAGTAGCAGTGTCGCTGTGTGGTACGTTAAGGTGACAGTGATAGATAAAATGCGCAGTTCCGGAGGTCAAGCTGTTGGCGGCTCTGCTTGGTGTGGCCACAGCTCTTCCAAATGACCCAGCAAAGGAAGAGGCAACCGAAAATCCGTAATAACCTCATGAAAGATGATTTCATTGTGATTTGTGGCTTTCAGACAACTTCAGGAGAAGATGTCCGTGACTTTGCCAAGGTACTAAAAAACAAATTTCGAACAAAAAGATACTTTGCAAAGCACCCACGAATGGGCTACCTGCCTGTGCAAACTGTCTTGGAGGGAGACAACATGGAAACGTGAGTAGCTCTAAAGTGTCTAAGTAGCAATTCATTTGGTATGCTCTTTGAGCTCCCCAGCTGGTGCCAACTCCCCTCACTTCCTAAATGCATAAAGCCTCTTTATTTCTTTCATTTCTGCTAACCTTGGCTGGCAGGAAAACACAAGCTGGGATTCCAATTGCCATTGCCTTTATCTGTTTTCACCTGTCCTTATACAGGAGCTTCAACTTCAGTTAGTAAAAGAAAAATACTTACCGTCTTACTGACAGCCTTATAAACATCTAAGTTTGATATGGCAATTTGGAGACTAATGATCTCTTCATTAAATTTTTATTTTCTTCCAAATGAGTATCTGCATGTTGTTTTGTTTTGTTTTTTTTTAATTAGGCTACTGTGTTTGCAAGCTTCCCAGCTGATTGCTTCTTTTCTCACCCTATAAATTTAGTCTTATTAAATGGCTTTGATGTCTTTACAGAAAAAAAAGCAATAATGATGCACATGGAGAAATCAATGAGTTAACCCAGTTCCCTTTGGTTTTTTTTACAAGTTTAATCAGTTTAATGGCAATTGCACACAGCTTGTTCTCGCTCTCTCTCTTTCTCTCTTTTTTAATTTTAGATTTCAGTTTTTTTCTCACTTTTTGGTTGGTTGCTCTTCATAGTCATTCATGTTGGTCTGTTGGATTTCTGTTTTTTAGTTGTTGTGTTTGTTTTGGTTTTTTTTTTAAAAAAACCTTTCTGTAGTTATTTTGCTGCTGAGTTTCTTCTGCCTCTCTCTTCACCTCCTCATTTTTTGTCTTGCAGTCCTGTTACTCTGATCAACTTCTGGCCAGTAGATTCTGCGTGAGTACTTTTGCTGAAGTGTGCTGCTGCTGCTACTGCTGCTGCGTTCCCTCACATTTTTGTTTGTTTCTTTCTTTGTTTAGTTTTACATAAGTTCATTTCCTTCTTTCTTCATGATTATTTTCTTTGGTGCACTCTCTGAAGGAATGTTTTGATCCCAGCTGAGTAGAATGGGATAAATCCAGGAATTCCCAGCAGTTGTGGATTGTGTACTGTATACTCTTTCTGGAGTATGTATTTTCATCGAATTAACAGGGATTTTTGGTGCAGTCCTACTAATGCTTATGAGAGTTTGTCCTTTAAAAACCTGTGTTTCTGAATAAGTGTCGATCCCTCTGAATGTATACTAAATGCTTTTTGAAAGATAGAAATTGAACTGGGTGGATTTAATTCAGTTTCAGGAATGACATTGTTTTGTAGATAAAGCTATTTGCGCAACCACGCACACTCATGTGCCCCAATTACTTCGAAGCTCACTGGATATGTTAGTACAGTTTTTTAGATACAGTAAGATTTGTGAAGGCAGGTTGAAATGAGGAAATGTTTACTGTATTTTTTTTCAGAAGTTAAAAAAGCAGGATTTTTCAGCTATGAAATGGATTTTCATTCTTGCACCATTCCTGCACGTGCATTGTCTTACTGTTGTAGTAATACCCTCAGCATAAACTAGAGCTATATATATACTTACCATTGTGGCATTTGCTACTACTAGTGTTACATGGATGATTCTACAATAATGTTAAATAAGGATTATTTTTAATTCACATATTGATAACTAATGAGAAACTGATAAATAGAATTTTATATATTTCTATATGGTGAAATGTATATGGCTTGCACCTTCATTGAATTTTTGGTAGAATAAACAATAGTGAAGTGTATACATTGGAATATTGATTTATAATTTTCATTTGGAGCACAGACCATTGGGAAGTCAAGTGAAGTGCTCTACCTCTAGGAAATTTAAGCAACCAAGAAACACGCCTGGTACTGCAGACCTCATATGATTGAGGATTCACCCACAGAAAATGCCAAAAGGCTGGAGCCAGACTGGAACAGAGGGGCTTTGAACTTTAGGGTGCACTTTGTTTATAAATGCATCCGTGAATGACTGGAGCATACTATACAGTCAGCTGTGGATCTAGATTTCTTACCCTTTAAAACAATTGCAAAGTTAATAGTAACATTTAAGGAAAGCTTGGATAATACGGAATGCCGTTGCTGTACCTGACATAACATGAAATTAAGCTGCCATAACATGCTTAATTCTAGTTACTTACAGTAATAACATCACGGTATGCCTACACCGATAGCTTCACACCAAAGGTTTGGTGTCGTATACTACAGGGAGTTTAACTCGCATGTAATACTTAAGAAAACTTGAGAAATGCTGAGAAGCAGGACTTGTACGGAGAGGTTGCAGCCTTTATCAGACCAACTCGGGTATCTTCCTGAGCACAATCCTTTCATCTGGTCTGACAAGAAACCAGAAAATGAAGAAATGAATGGTGGCTGGAAAGCATTGCTCTTCATTTTGTTCTGCTAACTTTGTTCCTTTCCTTTGTGCAAGACCACCAGTCTTACAGCACAAGTTACTGAGCTATCCGGGTTTAAAGCTGTTCCTCAGTTACAGGGTTGATTCCAACTTTGGGAGTCAAAACTCTTATGCTGGTTATCATAAAACTTTCCCATGTTTTCTAAGATCTTGCCCTTTTCTGGTGCTTTCATGACAGTTTTCTGGTAATCTTCAAAGTACTCCAGAAGAGCATAACCTGGCAGCGTTCAGCAATGCCAGTGCTATCCTGACATCAACATGGGGTATACATGGTACTGTTTATAAATGCATACAGGTACATTTTTTGTTTAGCAGTTAGTGATTCTGACTGCTTATTATCCAGTATTTTGCACAGATATTCTGCTTGCCAGGCGCTAAAGGGACAGCTCACACTTTTTGTGAGCACTTGAGTCTTTTCACTTGGACTATGGGCTGTCAGTGGCACAAATACAATTTACGTGATTGAAGAAACATGAACTGAAATGCTGAACAGCAAGAAAAGTGCCCTTGTTCTGCCAACCAGGTCTCTGGGGGTGCAGGGAACTGCAGGAGATGGTATTTGCTACTCAGTCACCACTTGACTTGTACTGGAATTCCCCAGGCTGTTCCCGCGGTCCCCAGCCTGAGCAATGCAGCTGTGGAGCCCTTGTGAAGGGGTGGTTATCTTGGCTAAATATTGGCTGTGTCTCTCAGCCTTCATGCTGCCTGTTCAGACTGATGAGGTGGGCTGAGTATGTGTGCTCAGAAAGGAAGGAGAGCGAGCTCTAGCACAGATGGTCGTCTAAGAGTCTGTCTGCACAACAGCCTGCAACGCAGCGGTCGTTCTCAGGCTTGCTCAGGTACTGGCAAAAGCGTACCTCTGAGCAGCTAAATTCAACACAAAGACGGCAGTGCTTCTCAACAGGTTTGCTTTCTTAAGCAAACTTCTAAAAAGCTGTTTGAGGTAGATCTCCGTTGCAGTATGTTCTGAAGTGGAGACAAACCTGGAAATGTAGCTTCATCCCCGGCCTGCAGTTGACGGAGGGACAGAATCAGCTTCAACAGGTTACACAACACTGTATTGTCTTTAAAATGTGTGTGTATATATATATATATTACACACCTCGTTCACTTCTGAAGCTTAGTTTCAAGGCAGCAAGTATGCTATCATGCAGTCAGGCCTGTCTTTTGCCTTGCTCTCCTGCCAAAAGGGACATCTCTTCATTGCCCAGTTGCTCCCAACCAAGTGCTGTCCTTTCCTTCATGCTGGTACAAATACAGGTGCAATACCAGGCTAAGAGGGACTAGGAGAATGATCCAGCTCAAAACTAAAGCTGCTTTTAACACAGATTTCCCAGTCTATACAGGGTATTAGCAGCAACATTTGTGTGTGTTGAAACCAAGACCTCTTCTTTCATTGAAAGTACCAGCTTAGACCAGCTTAACATCTACTGTATGTCAAACAACAAAAAAAATAGGGATAGCATCAATTTATCAGAAAACCATTGTTATCTTGCTCCATAATCCACTGGTCTAGATAAATTGCATCCTTTCCCCCTCCCTCCCCTTCAGTGTAGATGTTCTTACACAAAATAGGGTATCAAGCTGCAGAGAAGCAATTGCCCATCCTCGTGAATCTGCTGTACTGAGGAACTCTGTGAACTGAGTATTTATCCTCTGGTGTGCTGTGGTAATGACTGAACGTGTGATGGGTAAAAGTACAGTTGGAGGCCAAAGCTCGTTTCATACAAAATGAGATTCGTGATACTTGGCCTATAATGTCTTAAAGAAAAAACTTTGCTGTTCTGTGAGAAGAGACATTAATGATGATGAATTTTGTGTATCCAGCACACAGCTCTATGAATTCGGAAGGATCCTAATTTCCTAGAGCCCTTTGCAGGCTGATTAGAAAACTGGCAGATGACCAATCTAGTAGATTTACTGCAGGATTATCACACTCCTAACACGGGAGCATTACAAACCACAAGATTATTACAGTTTTGGTTATAACCAGTAAATACAAAACTTAGTTGCTCTTGCAGTGCAGTGCAGTCCCCATTGGGCAGACCCAGCCTGAACCACAGTATCGAACAATTTAAAATGGGGGTAAGTCCTTCCTCAGTTAGGAGTTCCAGAAGGACAGTCAGCAGAGACGGAATAAAGAGAAGTGGAAATTTAGCTAAAATACAAGATTGTCATACAGTTTGGGAAGCTGCATCGTTTTTTGTTATTCCAGCACCTCCTGATATGTGTAGATCAGCAAAAGCCCACATGGCAGCAAAGGGTGCTCTCTGAACTGTGTGGGCAACGTAATTCAATGGTGATGTTTCCCAGAGTTGAGGCTGTAAGAAACAATACTCTAATTGATGGGGAAAGTCCTGTGAATTGTTTTCATCAACAAAAAAGTGATGAGGACCTCACACCATCTGATTTGTAAGGCAGAAAACCCCAAATGGTTGGCAGTGTCCTCCTGTATAACACACTGATCTATGGTTCAGATTGCAACTCTGGAAAGACGCTAGGCAAAATCGTCAGTGTCTGCAGTGTGTTATTAAAGGCTCATTTCAGACATTTTATGTTTCTTGTATTTATTTCTAGTTGCTCGTGGAGTAGTCCTTGAGGGCTCTTTTAAGTGGGAAGTGCTGGAAGGAGGCACTGGAGCAGGGCGGGAGGCAGAGGAGAGGTTCCCAGCAGGGCAGGGCTGTGTGTGAAACAGAATTACCAATGAAGGAGGCAGGTGTGAAGGGAAAACTGGGATGAAAGCTCTTCTGTAAATCCTTTGGAAAAGGGTTCTTCGGGTATTGGCGTGAAGAAGAGTCATTGCAACAGACGGATTGCAAAATGGTCAAAATCCCCGGTGTGGTACCGCAAAACATTGCACCGATGGCTTGAGGAGGCACTCGCAGCGCCTGGAGTTGTAACTTGCTGTTTATCGAACATAGCGTAACCATAAGGCATAGAGATGTGAGGGTATAGGCATAGCTAAGTGTCTTTTTACTTTTAAAGGGGTATTGTTTGTGATTAATCAGTGTTTTCTGCCTTATAGGCCTGCCTCGTCCCCTCAGCTTTCACATGATGATACTCATTCACGCATTGAACATTATGCTAGCAGGTATGAGACCAGCTGGACGTTAGGCAGGTCGTTCTCTGAACAGTCATTTTTAACAAAAAAATCCCAGAGGCTAGCTGCTACCTGAGCACTTCTTACAGAACCGTAGGGTTTGGGGTTCTGCTTGCCAGGCTCTGGGATGCAGAGCATCGTCCGTGGTTGCCGTTAACCAGCCTGTCGACTAACTTGCATGCCAGAGCACCTGTGTGGTCAGAAGTGGCCTTTAGGTCCTGTGGGGTCTTGGTTAAGCTGTGCATCCAGGTTACCCACTTTTTAATAGGGCCTGTAGCGATAGGACAAGGGGTAATGGTTTTAAACGAAAAGAGGGAAGATTCAGACTAGATATAAGGAAGACTTTTTTTACGATGAGGGTGATAAAACACTGGCCCAGGTTGCCCAGAGAGGTGGGAGATGCCCCATCCCTGGAAACGTTCAACATCAGGTTGGACGGGGCTCTGAGCAACCTGGTCTGGTTAAAGATGGCCCTGCACATTGCAGGGGGGGTTGGTCTAGATGATCTTTAAAGGTCCTTTCCAACCCAAACCGTTCTGTGATTCTATGATTCTGCATAGGGTTTTGCTTTTAATATGGACCCTGGTGTAATCATCCAAATCATAAGAGCAGAAACCTCCAAACTCTGTATGAATCTCAAGTGCCGTTTTAATGTTAAGTAATTCACCTTGTGGAATACCACAAACAGGATTTTTCCCTGATTTGGAGGATTAAAATAGTCGTATATCACTGCTTGAGTTCACTTGTCTGCTTTCATACTGCTCTTAAGAATCAAAAAGTGGGTTAATTGTACTAATATGAAAACGTTTTTCCACCAGACAAGCAAATTTGCAAGGGTTGAGGTAATGAAAAATGGTTATTCCAACCTCCTCTTCTCCAAAATCACTTGATCAGGAGAGGTATTTCTGAATTATGCAGGATGTATAGGAGGGGCTGAGTGTTGAAAACCAATGAGAAATGACTGGTTGTTACAGTTCTGATGATGACATTGCCAGGTACAAAGCAATTTCTGTTATCCCCTGGCATCTTAAGGCCTTTCTTTGATTGTGGAATTAATCATGAGGAGTGGAATATAACCTCAGAGAAAGGATTGAAAACTTAGAAGTGAGTTTAGCCAGGTCATTGTAACAAATAAACAATCCTTTGCGGTAGCTTATTGTAAAACTTTTTGGCAGTCAACAGTGAATGCAAATTAATTTGAGTTTCAAATTCATGAGAAACATCACGCTCTTCAATTCTTTCAGGAATGTTAGAGCAGATAAAGTTTCTGGAAAACTTAATTGATTTTAATGAGTCTTTATTTTTCCACAGGCTAGCAGAAATGGAGAACACCAATGGTTCTTATCTAAATGACAGTATTTCACCTAATGAGAGCATGTAAGTAGAGTATTTTAATATTTGTGACGTGTTTTCCTGTGAAGGTTAATAACTTGTAATGAAGTTCTGTAGTGCTGAATTTGCATGGCCATGCATGTACCACATCTGGTTCAATTTAATGATGAACTCATGTTCTTTCAATTTGTATTGTAGTGTCTAAGATTTATGGCTTATAGCTTAACACCAAATTTATGCAACAGATGATAGATACCTTCAGAACTAAAATTACTAATTTCTTTCAACAAATTACTGATTTATTCAGCAAATAGTTCCCTTATTACTTGGGAAAAAAGGTCATCATCTGATGTGTTCTAAGGACAAAGATAGTAAGATAACACTTCTATCTGTACTGCAAGCTTAATCATGGTTAAATTCCTGTAAGCTAGAAAATGATGATGTGGGCCAAGTGTAATTCAAAAGGTTAGTGGCGCTAAACAGATCTTTGGTCTACAAATACCTGAAATAACATTGCAAGTGTAAGCCAGGAATCCTCACTGTGAAATATTAGAAAGTAGTAAACTTTAAGTTGGACAGGTCACTGACAAGCATTCATTGTACTACTTTAAATGTAAAGTCATAAATAAAAGTTTTACTTTTTAAATATAGTTCAGTCTAATGTCACACTGACACCTTTTTGTGGTTTTCTGACGTGATAATATATTTCTCCTCTCTCATTATTTTCTTGATCTTGTTTATTCTCTGAATGAAAGGACATAGAACTAGAAAACTAACTGTGAGTAATGTTTCTGAAAACAGGATGGAAGCACATAAGTCATTGTCATACTTGAAAATTTGGTCTTAGTTAATTAACTGTGTAGGAGAAGCCATAGCAGAGATTCTAAGTCAATCAAATACAAAAAAAAACCAGATACCATCTTTTCTAAAAGTGTTTTTTGCTGTTCTACATAATCTCATCCTTACCACAGTTTAAGGGGTGGATTTTTTTGAACATCCAGACAGAATCTTCTCTTGTTAAATTTGTAGCAATCCTTTAAAGCACAGTACTCTGGCTAGTTTTCATTCACTTAAATTGAGATTCCAAATCATTAGTATTTTGTAAGGTTGATTGTGAGCCTTGAGATGTTCTTGGATAGTAATAAAGCTGTTTCTTTTTTTCAAAATAGTTTCTCTTTTGACTTGGTAGGATTGTTACCTACCAACTTTGAAAGAAAATCCCCTGTACAACCCAAGTACGTTGTTCTAATGTATTGGTTCAAAAAGAAGAAAGTTAAAATAACACCTCAAAACTAATGCGTACGTGGTGCCAGTCTGGTTTCACGTAGTTAATGAAAACTTTGTTTCCAGGTTGTAAGACAATGTTGTATTGTTAATGGATAGTAGTAATGCTATTATATATGGAATTTCCTGTTGTTCCCACTCTAATATTTCAGTGTCCTTAGTCACAAAATCATATGTAAGCAGTATCTTTTGTATTACACTTTGGTCTTCCTGGTCAATTCATTCTTTGGTTAATTAAAAGTTGTATTAAAATGATTCAGCCAATGTGTTAACCACTGACTATCCAGTTTGTTACTCAGTTTGTACTATTAAAATGAAAAGAAATGTGTACATTCTGAATTTTGGAAGAAATATGATCCAGATACAGATTGCAGCAAAATCAAAGCTCATCATGAATTTGCAGCTGTAATTCTTTCAGTTTTGTTTGTCAGGTTATGCTTAAGTATTATTTGTTGACGTTATTATGGGCTTTGGTTTATCGAGCTTATAGTTGAAATTAGAGTGATAGATGGAGACAGGGAAGGAGGGAAATGAAGAGATAAAATGTACATTTACAACAAAACATTTCAATATGTAGTGTCATTGCAATTATGTGTATAATAAAACGTGCAGGCTGAAAATCACACAAAAAGAGTATGTCTTGCAAAGAGACATTATATTGCAATAGTTATGTCACTTTTTCACTGTTAATTCACTTAAGGTGCATCAGGATATTTATAAATACAAAGCAGTTGTTTGAAGGAAATCCCAGTTGAAGTGTTCCATGAAAAGTATAAATTTAGGAACTGGCAAGCCTTTAAAATTCTGTTAAGGAAAAAGAAAGGATGCCTGTTGTGAAAAATTAATATTCGCCTTTTATGAACTAATGCTAATGTGCTCTACGTTGCTCTAGCACTCCTGCCATCTGTAAAATGGCATCGTTAACATTTACAGAAACAAAATGGAAACAAGGAAAATTCTAATTTTTGAACAATAACAGCTATTCAAAATGTCTGTTAAAATTATGGATTACAAACGTAACATTAAAAACTAGACTGAATTATTTTGTTGTAAGCAAGTGCTACCAGAAAAACAAGATTCCCAACAGCAGTGCCATTTTTTTTTTTTTCTCTCCTTGACTTGTGGTGTCAAGAGAAAACTTCTGTGGTTTCTCACAGTTACTGCTGGTGTTAGCTGCATAGAAGAGGGCCTGGATATATCTCCTTGGCACCTAAAACACCCACGTAATTCTGGGAGATGGTCAAGATCTTCAGAATTGGATTTGCTTTTCTCTTCCAGCGATGTTTCTGTTTCAAATGCTGGGGAGCTTTGGTGCAATAGAAATAAAGGAAGAGATCATATGTATTAAATAGAATATATTTGTATTCTGACAAAGTACATCACTTGTAATTTTAAAAAACAAAAAAACCAAAAAAAACCCCACCAAAAAAACCCCGCCAAAACAAACTCAGTGAAAAATAATGTAATTTCATTAGATTAAGTTGATATTTTTTTATTTCACCTCAATTACAATCTTATAGAGAAAAATAGATAAATAGAGGACACCTTTATTATATAAGGAGAGTTTGTAGGTGTAAAAATAAATGCCTTGCCTTTGCTTGAATGACTCTTCCACAGCACAAATCAGGCAGCAGAAGATGGCCTTTTTTATCAAGCAAATTCCTAATTGAAGGTAGGCAAAAGAAGAAAGCTGAGGTTGTCAGCTGTGGCAAAACTTGGCTGTAAGTATCTGAGAAGCAGAGGGGAAGAGAGATGGGCTCTGCAGAGAAGGAAAATTATCAGAGAGCAAGTGAAACAGTTCAGCAGATTTTACTTTAAGGTACATTGCTCTGCTGTTTGTTACAAAGACTTCAGCAAATCTCTTCGTAAGTAGTGAGAGACTGGGAGTGAATCATCTCCTCATATTCACTGCAAAGTTAAAAACGAGGAAGGGAACAGCCTGTTTTATCCTCCTCTGTTTTCCAGCGATGATGAACACTTGCTAATCCAGCATTACTGCCAAAGTCTGAACCAGGAGTCCCCCCTGAGCCAGCCCCGAAGCCCTGCCCAGATCCTGATTTCTCTGGAGAGCGAGGAAAGAGGGGAACTGGAGAGAATCCTCGCAGACCTGGAGGAGGAAAACAGGTGGGTTATGCCAGCGACGGGGCTGGTGTCCCGTCACCGTTAACTCGTTCCCGCTTCCAGTGCGGTGACGAGTCAGCACTGGTTCTTTCACAAAACTCCAAAACGACAAGCTTCAAAGCCATGGGTGGGTCACCTGGTACTCATGGTGCCACCTGTGACAGGCTCTGCTGGCTGTGTTTCATAATATTTCCTTCTGTTCTACTGGTTTCCTTTATTTCCGTGGTAGTAATGAGCTTCATACCAGTGTTACTTTATTTTGCCGTTAGGTGAGGGAGGGGTGTGCGGATTTCTGCACCCGTTTCTGGAAAAGACAGGTGGAGGTTCTTGGAAAGACAGGCTTTTCTCAGAAAGGTTGGTCACTGGGATACGTGAGGTTTTGAAATGATCTCAGTTCATTATACTCAAATCATCTCAAACTTCATCTGAACTACAGAATCTGGGAAGTAATTGTACTGTACAGTTAGATGGAATTCACTTTGATAGCATTTTTAGGGATAAAATGAGCTATGAAGTTGCATTTTCTTCTGACTAATGAGTACTTTTATAGTGGTTAAAAGTTGGGTCATCTTTTTTTTCTATTTGTTTGGTGTTGCTTGTTGCCATTTCTTTAGCCTTTCAATACCAAGTATCATTTACTATTCTAATTGAATAATTGAAGTTATCTTCATTAATCACAAAAAACCCACTGACTGGATTCTCCCAGCATCACAACAATGCAATCCCCTTTCTATGGTACTCTGGAGCCTTGGGCCATCAGCATAAAAACTGGTAGATCTTGTCCCTGACAGATTTGTAATTGCAACCGTGGACTACCAAAATTTGACTGTAAAATAGAAATAATTTAGATCTACAAAAAAATACAGTTTCGTTTGCCTTCTGCTGTCTTCAGCTTTTATGGTACAGTCTGTTGGCATTTTCATGCTCTTTTTTCTTGCTTCTTTAAGAGCTAGGTACTTCTGTTTACATTGAGAGTTTAATGCAGTAATCATTTACCTTAGGCGTGTCAAGAAAGTAATGCAAGAGTTGGCAATGTCATAGATCTTCTCTCCATGCATAAGTCTTCTTTGGATGGTACTAATCAATTACAGTGGTTCCATCACACACTTCTTATCAGGAGGATTTGTGAGAACGTAGAGGATCAGTAGGCATCAAGGATGAGGAAAGTGTTTCACGAAGAAAGCTGTAGTAAACAAAGCTCTTGCTCACTGAACAGCAGTGAGATTTTGTTTGAAATAAACCCTAAACTTCCTACTACATAGCACACAAAGCCCAAGTACTTTCCAAAGTGGAGGAAAATCAGTATTTTGAAATAAGCCATCACACTTTGCATTTTCCAGACTTCCGTAGTTAGGCAATATTGGGTAATGAGTACAGTACAGATAATAAGATAGCTTAATTTTCAGGGGAGGGGTGTTATTTTTTTAAACAGCATTAAGTAGTGAATCATGGAAGAAGAAAAAAAATCATAATGCTTTTCTGTCTGTATACAAGATAAGCTGCCCACCAGAGAGGAGGATGGCTTTTAAAGCAGCCTAGTTCTAGATGAGAAAGGTGCTGTATGAAAACTAGTATAACATGGAGTTCGATAGCTAAATAGGCTAAAAAATTCCTTTTCAGGGTTTATGCCTTAAATGTTAGTATGAACTTTATTTAATATAACAACTACTAGCGAGGAATAGCGTGTTAAAAGATCTCTGACAAGAATCACACCTTAAAAATGTCTGTTTTGAAGTTTGCTAATCCTGAATTAAACAAGAGCTGTAGACTGTAAGCTTGGTTATAGCCTGTTGTTTTCTCTTTTGTACTACCGGAGGCACAGCCGTGGACGGGATGCCACCACAAGCAGCCTTGCCTTTTGTGGATGCTTCAGGTCTCAGTGGAGCAGGGACGAAGAGGTCTGTTTGTGTAGGACTGCATGGAGGTCACGCTGCTGTGATTGTCATTGATTATGACAAAATCATGACTTGTGTCTCTGCAATCTGCTATAAATAACTTGTACTTAAAATGCGAGGTGGATGCCCAAAAACGAACAAGTTCTTGTTGTTCTGGTAGCTTGTCACAGCCAGATAACTATGATTTTATGGAGAAAACACTGACTCCTGTTCAGAAAAGTGAGCTGTTCAGACAGGGTCAGTCAGAAGCCATTCATATAACTTACATACCTTTAAAAAACGGTCTTGTTGCTTTAGATTTCTTTCTCCTCCTTTGAGTTGGTGCAAACATTTTTTGGCTGTCGCCAAAGGTAATCAACAGCCTGGGACCCAATTCCTTGTGTGAACCTGGTTCCAATGGGTGAACACATATTCCTTCCCACGCTGATCCTAAAAATGCCCTCCAAGTAAGAGTTGTTTATTGCCGCAGCATGAAGACTCAGTGAATCTGTTGCTTGGAAATGAGATGAACATGATGCAAATGATGTCGTGACCGCTCGGTGCTCAGCCCAGCCTTAAAGCACCTGAACTGTTTCATCTCCACTGTAAATACCTCGGGTCTCGCTGCCGGAGCGCGTCTCCTTGCCGGCGCTGAGCTGGATGTGGTGCTTATGGCTGGGAAGGCAAGTGGCCGGGCAGCTAGCGGTGGCGGATAAACAGTCATCCTTTCCTGCCTGTGTTGACACAACTTTTGTTGCAGACACTTCTGATGGGTTTTGACAGTGAAGATTTAGCTCTCTCTGCCGTACCTTGTACTATTTTACAGTTAAGAGTCAGCGCATGCGGTCGCTTTGCAGCAGCTCTTGGGAAAGCTGCATCAAGTACCAACAAGAAGCGATACTATGATATTCAAAACACTTCATTGTCATTTCTCTTTTTCTTCTGCTCTCCGCAGTTTCCTGCTTTTCAGAAAAGCCCTTCACTTTTTTGCTTCGTGTTTTGACTTTTCTTCGTCTGTTTTGAGGTGTTTATTGAATTCTGACCTCCATTTGGTTTTCGGCTGCAGTTTCTGGTCTCCAAATATTTCCATCTTGAGTTGTTACTTAAATGAAAAAGACTCTTTGAAATTGTAATTTTGAGGTTTTGCTCTTGGACGGTTTAAAAAGATCTGTTGCCTGTTTTGAACTCTTCTGAAATGTATTATCCGACTTACAAACTAACCTAGCTGTGACACAGTTCTGACTGGGGTTTTTTTCACTTCCAAGGACCTCTTGTTAGATATTCATTATTTATCTGCTAGCATTTTGAGACTTTGGTGCTTTGTGGCTTGCAGATATGACTTCCTTAAATAATTTATAGCTAAAATTTGACTGTTAAATAATTTATATTTGCTAAAATGTGAGCATTTTAGAGAATATTTTCAATTGGTGAAAATATTTCGTTCGAGTGTTAGGCCTTCAGACTCATGCTGAGTTTTACATCACACGGAATATTGTGATAAGACCATTTCATATGTATTCAATAGACATAAAGTAATCTTCCTATGGAAGGCACTATTACTATATCACAGTATAAGAGAAAACCCCAATTATAAAACTGTCCCCAAAACATTTTGAAATTTTCTTAAGACTGAATATATTTCAGAAACAGAGAAGACAGATTTTTGGTGTCCATCTAAAGTAGTACATTAAATAGATTATACTGTACAAAGTGTTATCCTGACTAGGATGTATTGTACTAGCATTAAATAGAAAGCATACAGTTTTGCAGTGACAGAGGCTCAGAACTTTTTGCAAAGAATTAAAATATTTTCCTGCTATTTTAATGACTTAAGGAAGTGATTTTTTCCTAATATTTTAGTTGAATCAAGATCACCGACATGCTTCTGTAAAAGGGAGACTTCTCTCGCGTTCTCTTGTTTTCCTCCCAGCTCCTAGCTGTACTATAACAAGAACTTAGTAAATGAAATCTCCAGCCAGGGCTATTTGCCTTCCCTTTGCTTTCCTGACTTGCAGGGGGAGCGCAGTGAGCTCTGTGCCACTGGAGAAGCGCTAAATACTCTGAATCAAAAAACTACGCTGTTTTTGTGCAGCTATGGTGTTCCTTCAAATCCGAAGACGGATGAATGGCCTCTGCAAATAAGTTCCTTCTGTATAGTTGCCAATAGTGAGAAAGTGATGCATTTCTGAACGTGCTGTGGCTCCTTTTGGTATTTATTTTGGCATCGAAGAAGGGGAACTAGATCTTCTGAGTGTGAAGCATCGTGAGTAAACACTGGCACTCTAGTGAGGGACAGGGGTAGGTGATTCAGTTACCAGCTTTGTCTGTTTCTTCAGACCACTGATTTTCTGTAGGCACATGAAAAATAACACAAATTCACAAATTCTCAATTGCCTCTGAGAGGACTACTCAGCAGATGGGGTCCACTAGGATTTCTGTCACCAAGCAATTAATGCTGCCAGTGATAGATGTGATTAATAACTCATGAGCTCTTTACTACCCAGCTCTTTACAGTTGAATAAATTAAGGTTACATTGCATGCTTCCTCTGTTATTTTTCTTCATGAATGCTTTAAAGACGTGCAAGCGTAGTAAATGGAATGTATGGCGTTTTTCTTTGAATATATGTCTTTCTGAAGTAGAATATATTTTCCCAGTGCTCAGAAGTTGCAGCACCTTTGTGACAGCCAGATGTAAAAGTCACCCAGCTTGAGCTGTGGTGGAGGGAGCTAGGTTTCCCAGTACTGCCCGTGCTTGCTCCGTTGCGTTCATTTAGAGAGGATTATGCTTTTATGTCCCCTTTCTCTTGCGTTCCTTTTTATGCTGAAAATGTCAGAGCGCACCCTTCCTTGGGACACAGAGGCTTTACACTGGGGGCTGGCTGTGGGCAGTGCCTTGGATGCCTGGCTTGCAGCAGCAATCCTTTTTCACCGCACAGCTTCAGACTACTCCAGAGGTAGGAAGAGCAGCCAATCGTTCTCTCCTCTGGGATATTCTTACAGCAGGTTTCAAATTATTTTTCTTCTTAAGTTTTCAGCTTTTTTCCCCTCTGTTAATACAGATCTTCATTCTGGTATGTTTAGATCCCAATTATTATGATACTATTGATCATCTGCACTCCAGTCTTACGGCTCTGAAATCGGTTGCTATTATAAGTCTCAATTCTCTGGACTAAGGATTGTGTAGCTGGACTGAAAAGGTGCAGCTGGAAAACGCAGTGACACTGGTGCTCTGGGCAAACTCACATGCAACCTTAAAAATGACATTCTTTTGTTCCAACACTATTACTGTATTTAATTACAGAACTCGCAAATTCAGACATATCTCAGCTTGGATAATATGCAATATCCTTTACAATTTTTTTCTTTTTTTTTTTTTTTTTTTTTTACTGTAGGCTGTCAGAAAGAGTTTTGAACTATTTTGTATCAGACATCAAGGCATTGTTATCCAAATTACTCCCTGGTCCTCACTTGTTTTTCAATACCATACTTACTGGAAGGACTTACCTATATCGATAGCGTAGGCGATAATTGTAGATTTGTTTGTAGCATGGTACCTGATTATATTGTAAGTACGACCAAGTGCATTTATTTAGTTTCCCTTAGGGTGATATTTTATCTTTTGCTTTACAGCACTTCAAACTTTTGAGTCTGCTGTTGGTAGAGTATTGCCTGTATCATACATCTGGGAAATTCCTCACGGGGTAGCGATAGCCACTATCTACAGACTTCGTGAGAAACAAGGTTAATGATCAATCCTGTATAAACTTCAGTCTGCAGTAAGACTGTGTGTGATACTGTTGTCACGCTCATTCCTATTCCTGTTTGTATTTTTATTATTTATTCACCAGTTGATTCAGCTAGAAGTATCAGAAGACATTAAGTCATGTGGAAGGCAACACCCAGTATAGCCCTTCTTTTTTCCAGATAATTTTCATGGACTCGAAACCCTGTATTTCATTAAAACACAAAACTTTCTTTGAAAAAACCCTCTCCGTAGTCTTCCCTCTTTGTGTGGGTATTACAGAAAGGAATCTTGAATTTTGGCACAACCTGAAGTTAAGAATCATCAACTCCTTTTCTTAACCTTTTAAAACTTCTGCAGAGGAGGGATCACGTAGGTCAGACATCCCTAAGGGATCGTGTTCTGGGGGGGGTGCCACAGTCCCAGGGTAGGACGTGTCCATCATGCAGCTGCTGAGGGGCACAGGTACGTTTGCAGAACAGTCAGCAGCCTGTCTTTGTCCTTGGCATCACTTACTTGTCCATGTCAAGTGATGCATACTGCTTTAGTTCTTGTTCTGGGCACAATAACATCCCTTTAGAAGTGTTTTAGAGCTTAATAAAGTTTATTGGGAGGTTTCTGAGGTGCTATTAAGCCTCCAGACCAAACTGTCAGTGTGTATTGTGGTTTTCAGGCAGAACTGGCAAAAAGTGCCTGTTCTCACAACCTCAAATAAGAGCGAGCTGGAAAAAATAAAATCTGGGTCACTGCTTGTGATGAGTAGGCAGCTACCAGAGTGTCGAGCCATTTTTCCCCCCTCTGGGAAGCTGTAAAGGAACATCATAGCAACAAAATCCCAGTGCAGTTTATTAGGCCACCCTTGTCTACAAAGTTTGTGTTACAAGTTACTATTTTTGCGTCTTTGGACTGTGTTATCCCTAAAAACGTTTCAGTTTCTTACCTTCTGTACTCTCCCTGCTTGGTAGATTTTTTTCGTGTGGACCACTATAGATCATATTAATCTAAGGAGTGTTTTATTGGAGTTTTACGGAATAAAAGCACAAGCTTAGCAGTGCCATAAAGTTACAGTAGACTGCAGCACTCTAAACAGGGCAGTCCAAATGAAGATGGAAATTACAGCCCCAAAAGTTCGTGCAGCGCAGTTCAACAGATTGGCTAATTGGTCTTTTCCTCATCTTAGGTTAGTCATTTTAGAGCTAGGCTGGAAATGCAGTTGCAAATATGAAGAGAGGAGGGTGACGTGACCTGACTGACGACAGCAGAGTTGCAAATGAACTCCTGAGTTCTGCGTTTTGCTCTGACTTTTTGTGTGGCTGCCTTTCTGTCTTAGCCTTCTCATCTGTAAAACAGATAGGTCGGCCAGGTGGCGTCCGCTTTGATTAGTGTTTGTAAAGTGCTTTGATCACTCAAAGTCCTCTTTTAGCACTAATTACTCCTCCAGTGTATTCATGCGTGGAAGCAAACAGGCAGTCCGACTTCTGCTAGGAAGGATAAAGCGCAGGAAGCCGAGGGAGGGCTGAGCCCAGGACAGACCGTACCCGGGCTTCGGCAGGGTGTCTGGAGCCCAGCCAACCTTCTGCGTGGCGTGCCCTGGGAGAGAAATAATTCTGAATTCTGGTGAAGCAGAGAGCCTTTAGGCCATGCTTGTATCACAGGTCCCTGTAATACCAGCTCCGTGCAAACCCTCGAGGTGCAAGCCTACACGCATGCGGATTCAGCAGAATGAAAGGCAGGTGCTGCAGGTGAGCTTCTGCCCCCCGGCAGTAAAACACATCACAGCCCACGAGAGAGGGTGCCTGCTGGCTGCCCTGCACGCAGGATAGCCCGCACCAGCCTGTTCGGCTTCGTAAAGCTTTTGCCTCCTTGTTACTTCTCAACAGAAACTTGCAAGCAGAGTATGACCGTTTGAAGCAACAGCACGACCACAAAGGACTGTCCCCACTGCCATCCCCACCGGAGATGATGCCGGTTTCTCCACAAAGCCCCCGGGATGCTGAGCTCATTGCAGAAGCCAAGCTGCTTCGCCAGCACAAGGGCCGCCTGGAGGCCAGGATGCAGATTCTGGAGGATCACAACAAACAGCTGGAGTCACAGCTGCACAGGCTGAGGCAGCTGCTGGAGCAGGTGAGTCCTCAGGCCTTTCTTCTAGGTCTCTGTAATTTTCCAAACAGGGTGTGAAGCATTATCAATAACAACATACCAAGAGATCATATCTGTAGGGGCTATTCAGAGAAAAAGACTAGATTTTTCTACAGGCTGCAAGTGAGAAGGTGAAATCATGTTTTGGTGTTCTTGGTCATCTTCCTTTTTTTATTCAGAATTCAAGTCCATTGTTTGCATGGATATATTTACTTAAAAACAGACAGAAAATTGTGTGTATTCATGGAATGAATAAAAAATACAGAGATATAAAGATTTGTGCAACTGTACTGAGCTGTTAATAACAATCTCGTCTTTTTTTCTTCCATTTTCAGCCACAGGCAGATGCCAAGGTGAATGGTACAACACTATCATCTCCTTCTACCTCTTTGCAGAGGTCAGACAGCAGTCAGCCAATGCTTCTTCGTGTAGTTGGCAGCCAGACTTCAGAAACCATGGGTAAGATAACAAAGTTCAGATTGTCATAAAAAATAGTTACAGTCCCATCTTCCAGGAAAAAAATCCCTAAAGACAGAAAATACTCTTCTCTCCTGTTTAGTTCAAACGAGAATGAAGTAGACAGTTGCAGTGGTCTTCGATGTCAGCTGGCTGTTTACACTTTACATCTTCATTATGGTTCAGGCCTTTGCTTTTGATCATGATGCACACAGTAACATGGATGTTTTGACATTAAACAGAAAGCTCAGCCAGAGCTTGACTTCTGAAAAAAAGTATCACTAAAAAGCTAACTATTTTATTCAAACTGACTTTCAGCTATTAAGCACGACATGGCTGATTTAAATGTACATAGTATTAATTATGGCTAAGAGACTAAATATATGATTAATCATCCCCATGTTAAGTGATGTGATCTTATTTTTAATATGTCATGGCTCAATCAGTAGAATTGAGCTGTCACACATAGGCAGTGCTCATCTAGTGTCTTTTCTAAATATCACATCAGCTGTGATAATGAACATCATATGAGTTGTGGAGTAAAGTTAAGTAATAATATTCTCTGGATAGAGGCTGGAATTATTATTTTGGTGCTTTTAGTAACTGCTCTGTAGCATTTTCCTAATTTCATGTCTGTTACGTAATTAGTAAGTATTTATTACCAAGTAGTAAGGATTTTCTGCTAGTAAAAAAGCAATCAACCATTGCAGCATCTTTAAGCAAATGTCCTTAAATTACTTCAACAAGAGAGTATTTGAAGTCTGATGATAATATTCAGCTTCCTCTACAGAAATTTATTTAGTGCGTGTTAGAGAGAGGCTTTGCGGGAGAGTGAGACGCATAAGTGAGAGCTTTTCACTGCGGTTAGTGAAAGAGTCGATGACAGCAAGAAATTGTAACGGGAGGGGACGTTCTGCTGTGTCCGAAGTGCCGTTGATGTGGGAGATGCGGTTTGTTCAAGGGCTTTATCTTCCATCCCGAGCGTAGGCAGTAGCATCAGCCTCTGCCGACACCAAACAAGATGGGTTCTGTGTGCCCTACAACAAAAAGAAGTGGAATGAGTCGTACCTTTAGGAATGCTTAATTTAAATCCTGGGGGTGAGAGTACAGTCGCAGGTAACAGCAATTTCATTTGGAGATTTCTTTAATCCTATTACTAGTGAGTAAGTATTTTGCTATGTATGGCATACACGGAGTAGACGAAATGTATCGGTGGAGTAATTTGCTTCGGCTTTCTGAAGAAATGTCATGAATTTCATCACATAAAATATGTTAATTAAAATACACAAGAAAAGATAGGAAGAGAATGGTTCCCAGCCATCTTATTAAAAGTCTTGTAGTTTCATATTTTTTTCTTTAGTGGGACAAAATACAATAATGAACTTCTTTTCATTTGACTCCATATAAAATTATTCCCATTTCACTTGTGAGACTGGAATTAATTAATTAACATGCATATAATCATATAAACTGCTAAAACTTTTTTAAAGCAAATATTTAGACATGACTTGGGGGGATTTGATGGTTCAATTGAGCCAGTATGTGGAAGGACAGTGAGATGCTGAATCGTTATCAGTATGATCATGTTGAGACTCAGCAAAGCAACACTGTTGGCAGCATGGAGCAGAGCTTATAAAAAGAATTACTAACTGAGCTAACAAACTGCAACTAATTCAGTTTGTCGAGTCTCCTTTCACACCAGAAAGCTTTGCTTGCTAGCCTGCGAGTTTTCTGAAGCGCAACTTAAAATGTTCTTGAATTGTGAAGGGAACCAGAGCAGTGTTGTAAATAATGCTCCCATGCAGCAAGCCTGTGCCCAGTAATGAGGGAGTCATAATTTTCAAGAAAATACTGAGGTTCTCTAGGTCTCTCAGGCAATGAGGTAGCTTTTATATATTTTTCTTTTTGAAAGGAGACCTTAGGTTTTTCTTCTTTGAATGTAGACCCACTGCACTTCTCTGTCTCCACTTTCTTAAGGAAAGATTACTATAAAAGTTTTTCCACCAGCAGTGTTGTCCAGCTGCTTGGTAAAAGCAGCAACCCACTCAGATCTAATTTACAAATAGAAGAGCTTATTCTTCGATAACCTGAAAGACACCTGGGCAAGTGGAAGGGTTCTGCTTTTCTTCTCAGAGAGTCCTAATGGGAAATTCCTGATCTTTGGCCTCTCTCACCCAGTAATGTAGCAGCAGAGGAGGTTCTCTGAGGCGTGTGAGCCAAGAGGCTGTTGCTGAACTTTAATTCATTCAGGTACCAGCACAATATTTGAGACCCACCCAGCTCTCCAAGCCTTTTGTAGAAACGCAAATGGGGAAGACTGTTTTGGGTAAAGAG
Source organism: Aviceda cuculoides (assembly GCA_035590195.1). Lineage (NCBI taxonomy): Eukaryota > Metazoa > Chordata > Aves > Accipitriformes > Accipitridae > Aviceda > Aviceda cuculoides. The sequence continues at coordinate 14,202,546 of JAVJGG010000059.1, forward strand.
AGGTAACTGAGGTCTTTTGTTGGGTTGCTTGGCTGATGTCGTATTTTGTCATTTACAAGGCAATGCTCAGAAAAATTATCCAAATGAGAAAAAATAAAATTAACACATTTTAAATAAAAGATACAGCAGTCTTGAGGGTCAGCGTAGTTCACTTTGTATCAGCACTTCCCAAGACATTTGGAAATCGGTACCTGTCCTCAGTCCTTCGTGGCCAGGACAGCCGAACCACTGCCAACTTCTTTCAATCTTTAAGGCCCGGTGGCTTTCCGCAGGCGTGCTGATAAGGTCCTTAGCCTGGGTAGAAGCGTCAAGGTCTTGCTCTGAGTTTTCACCTTGACGTCCAGCAGAGGCTGGGAGGACATTACTTCTGCTAAGGCGCCTCTGTTGGTGCAACGCTGGACGCGAAAGTAATTCGTGGTGTGAGTTGATTTGTGTGAACCCAGCTCCAGTCGAAAGCTGAACAGACTGCAGGAGGTCTCAGCAGCTATTTTTAGACCATGAATGGAATCAGAGAAGCTGATAGGAAAACCATCACTTATATGAATTAAGTGCTTCTTGCAGACACTTTAGTCCACTTCTCGTACTGCAGTGGGAAAAATTACTCTTGGCCAGTCATAATTCTTGTGAAACTCCTGGTCCAAAGGTGAGGCCAACACTAAGCCTAATAATGGAAAATATATGCAGTCCTGAAGTGTTCCTTTAGCATCTCTTGTAGTAGGCTTTCCACTAGCGTGGAGCACCTCAATGTTCAAAGAATGTAAATGCTAACAGAAGATCCAGCAGTTTATTACTTGAGTAGGGTAAGACATGTTAGAATAAAGGGTCATATAGTCATTTTCAAAATAAGGATGTACCTCTCATGGTTATTACAGCAGGCAAAAATTGCTTTTGTGTTTTAATAGGGATAAAAGAAATCCAGTAAAAACCAGAGAATCTCACTCAAAGCATATCCTTTAGATGTATTCTTTATTCAGGTGCTTTATTTGTATTGGAGGCTAGTGTCTACAGTAAAATCAACATATGGATTTTAGTTATCTGAAACCATGACCAAAAAAACCCTAGTAAAAATAAAATGTATTGAATTTCCCATTAAGCTGCTGCCCTATAATCAGGTTATTGAAATTATTCAGTGAGAGAAATGTATTTCGCTTTATTAAAGTGCTGCTAAACCCTTTTACAGTACAATTGAATGTTCTTGGAGCACCAATCTGATGCAATTAAACTGTCAGAAATATTAATACTGATGCAGATGAGAATCTGGGTTTCTACTGATTTACGCAGCCAGGCAAAGCAGTGCTAACATGAATCCAGCACTATTAGAAAGCTGCTCAATAGCAGCACTCACAACAGCAATTTCTACTTCCATTAATAGAAAAGCTGAAACAACGAGTGTCATTTATGGAACTAAATGTTCCTAGCAGACATTTTACCCCACTTCTTTTACCAGAGTAGATTATTTCTTAAATCGTTTTTTCCAAATTAAAGTCAGTGTTAATTGTTTAAAATTCATTGTTTAATTTCGCTTAGATCCTTAAAAAGAGAAACATAATAGTCAACAAAATTCACCTTTAAAATTTTGATTGTATACTAAGCAGAAAAAGTGTTTAAGTGAACAGCCTCAGCTTCATGAAGGACATACGCAATAGCAAACGGTTAGCAAATGGTTTTATACTGGCTCTCATGCAGTGGTGTGGATTTGCTTTCCAGGCGAGGATGAGCTGCTCAGCCCTCCCCAGGACACAAGCACAGGTTTGGAGGAAGTGATGGAGCAGCTGAACAACTCCTTCCCCAGCTCCAGAGGTAAGCGCTGCTGCCTGCGGCAGATGAGAGGGAAGAAGATAAAAGTGCTTTCTGTTCCTTGATGTTTTCAGGAGGTTGTGTTTTGGTTTCAGGTTTTTTGCTGCCCTTTGGTTTTGTTTTAACAATAGTTGTAGAAAAGGCTGTCTTTCTTAGAGTGGAGAAGCATTCTGCTCCTCCTTTACCTTAAGCTACCTCCACAGGTAGTCCTTGCTAGATACGTGGATGAAACGATGTCTGTCTGAGACTCTTTTTTCCTGAGCATTTTCTTCTCTTCCCTTTTGCCATGTTCCTTTTCTCACAGCTTCTCTCCTTTTCAGTCAGTCCCCTTGCTGGTTTATTTTTAATACATGTCTTAGCACATTTTTCTTCTGTCCTTACCTTTCTCCAAGAAGAATCTGGCTTGAAATAATAAGTACTGAGTCGAAGTTCTTGACCTTGTAGCACTTGGATCCGGAGTGATGGAGGAAAAACAAGTGGGCTGCTTGTTTGTGCAGCGTAGGCTGCACTGGTGCGTACAGCCACAGCATTTCTTTCAGTGCTTCTGTTTTTCTCATTCCTGTCGTTTGCTGAAGATAAGCATTTGTATTACTGGGATTTATTTGTTCAACCTTTTTGCGTTTAAGAAGGTCTTTTCTGAGCCCAGAGGAAATACTCTGCTGCCAAGAAAAATGTCTTAGATTTGTAGCAGGAGATGGGAAGTTTGGGATATTACCTGTTGCTGTGAAAGAAGGCTCAGACATAAACCTCTTGGCAAAAGAAAGTCCCGGTGTCTATTGACAGCCTGTTAAGTGGATTTCAGTAGGGGCATAGACTTACCACAGGGCCCCTTGCACAGGTTTCACACACCACCCAGAAGTTCTTCTTTGGTAGATAAATGCATTAACCATCACGCTAGACTTTCAGTGAGGTCAAGTTTTCTCCATCCTTTGATTTCAAAGCAAGGTCAGCTCTCACTAGGCATCATCTGTGAGCAGTGGAAAAGGAGAAGGCAGTATAAACTGCGTAAGATCTCATGCTATAGATCAGAAGATGGAATCGTTTAGAAAGATACTACTAAAGATAATCTAATACAGTGTATTGTTAACTACATTCATCTTCACCTCAACATTATATGAAAAAGGCGTATGTCCAGCCCTCATTTTGCCTAGATATTAATTGTCAAAGACAACAGATGAAAAATCTTTCAAATATTGGTATGTGGATTAAAATGGACTTATTTTTAAAGTTGCTGTGTAAACAAGGTTGCAACAGACAGTGCTTTCTTATCAGTGACCATCTTTTGTGTAAATAGGTTGTATTTAGGAAATCTTGCATAGTCGTATGTGTCTAGATGTAGACACCCCATGTGTTAATATATTCGCCAAATGCAGTATCTATAATTCGTGATCATAGCTGGTGACACTGACAGTGTTCCTTTTTAAAAACAAGCTTAGTTTTAAGTAAAATAGGGCCAATTTACAAAAGAACAGTTAATGAGGTGTTTGAAATACAGTGGTTCATTTCCTGTGTATAAATAAGTAGAGATCAGTCTGTTAGATATCACTCCCTACTGACTGAGAAGAGAAAAGGTTTTTAGTTTTATTTTATTAGTGAAAAGTACAAAGCTTCATGAGTCAAACTGACAGAATATAAAGTTTAGTGGGGGAAAAAAAGATGTGAAATTGGTAACATCAGTTAATATTTTAATTCCATAAGTTAAGCTATAACTTCACATTTTCATTCTGGTGATGCAAAATGTGGTCATTTAAATACAGAGAAAGAATGTATTCCCTTATTTTGTTTCTGCATTCAGTAACTATGCTAAAAGTGTAATACGTGATCACGAGAATCCCTAAAAGAGATTGCAGTTTATATGCTTTCCTGCCTGACTAGCAGCCGTAGAGGACAAAAATGCTCTCTAGCTGCGTGGAGGGCTGCGAGTGAGGTGGGGGCACAGCCTTTGTTTGACAAGTGTCTTCTGTCCCCCCGAGCCAAACTGTGAGAGGAGCTTCTGGTGCAGCGGCCAGGAGCAGGCACGGGCCATCAGGCAGAGTCGAGCTTCCCGCAGGATTTATCTTCTGCGCCTGACCACGGCAATGTCGGGCTGAGCCAGAATCTGCCTCCTCCTCTGTCTTTGGCTACACGAAAGGATTGGTCCAGCTGGGAGAAGAAGTCGTTCGCTTTTTGGAGAATCGTACCAGGTTTTGGCTAAAGAGATTAGGACCTCGATGAGGTTTCTCTGTTCTGCAGGTGTCTTTTGATGCATTTGCATGAATGCCAGGTTTGTATAGTTGCTTTTGGTTGGGGTATAGGAGTGGTCAGGCCCTTGGTGAGAAACAGTTTGTCCTACAAGTGCAAATGGATTTCCATTCACTGATTGATACAGAAGGCTACTGACATCATCAGTTTTGCTGAGATCTCATGCAAACTTCAGTTATTGGAGTATTCTTCTACTCCCATTTTAACTGTTAAATGATATTCAGCTGATACCCACATAACAAAACTTACGTGCACAGCTAATTAGCCGCAGCCTCGTGTAGACCTTCACTGTGAGATGAAGGATGCTGTGGTCAGTCAGATTCCGTGGGTGTCAGGGACGTGACTTAGGATTTACAAGACCGTGGGAAGGAGAAAAGAAAGCAGGGTTGTCTGGTCCCAACAAACCACTGAATCAGGGGCCTTTTTGCTGTTGAGAGGTGCAAATCTGTATCTCAGCTTTCCAGGCTGTAATAAAAGATCAAAGTGTAATTGCAAAAGAGTGAAAGCAGTTTGGCAAAGCAGCCTGAAAAGATGGCGTAGTGTAATGATTCAGATATGGTGCATGTAATATTTTATTTTGTTGCATTACAGGTTGTATTGAATCTCAAGCTATTTGTAGGTATTCAGGAAATCAGGAAACAGAACAAGGAGCCCAAACAAGTGACAAGCGCAGATCTAGAAAGAATACATTTTCTTATATTAATTCTTATTAAGGAGAATTTAAAAAATGTCAGATGCAAGAAACTTGGTCATCCCAGTCTGACATTCAGAAGTATGTTGTGATACAGGAGCTTATGAAATATTATTTGAAAGGTAATTTCAAACTACTTGGGTAAAGTGGCACCACATGGGATGCATACTATCTTCAGGAGTTAAAACTAGAAGGAAGATGGATTAAATGCCCAAGATTGGCTAGTATTAGAAATAGCTTTGTTTATTTCTATACTAGTGCTGTAGAAGGAGAAGTCTGCTACGATATTCATAGACCACGCAGTTCCAGAATTGCTGCAGAGGACACAGGGCAGTCATCAAAACCTACCTAGATTGAAAGTGAGGATAACAAAATGAAATCCAGGAAGGGACAAACATCTATACAAATAACCTGAAATGTATACATGGAATCGATTGAGGAAATCTAGGGATGTATTAAGAGGCCTGGGAAGTTACTGGCAGGACATTAAGTGTGGGTTTCCTTTGTGGCCTGTAAAAATAAGCACGTTAAATTTCAAGCTTAGTGTCCAGCTCCAGCATGTCACAACATGGGGAGTGATACACCTTTTGAATCATGGACATAATTCTGGGTATCCTATTGCCATTGGAATAACGACAACTTAGAGGCGTGCAGAACAATAGGACAAGAACAAACTGGACTCTGAAGGCTTTGGTTCATGAGAAAAGTTCAGAGGTGAATAAGCAGTGAAGAGAGAAAAAGACTGAATTTCTGCGCTTGGGTGCACAGATGTATAGTTGCACATCATAGGGTACAAATTAAAAACAAAATATTAAGTCTGAATATCATCGAAAGCACCTGAAGCGTAAGATTTGCTCAGGTTAGGAAAGTTTTCTAAAGCAAGTAGTAGTTCTTGTTTTGGACTTCTGAAACAAGGCAGTAAAATGTAGTAGTAATTAATTGTCCCTCACCTGGAGATGGATTCATTTTGATTATGATATTTTCCAAGCTTTTGCTGCATAGAGTCATTTTTAAAAGGGTATCAAGGCTTCATAGAATGATTTTGAATGTATTTTAGAGAAGCGTATGTTAAACAAATCACATCATAGACCTTCATAAGCAGGTAGACGCGATAACTGGTGTTACTGTATACCTTTTATAGGGGTTTTTTTGTTTCTTCAGTTTAACCTTTTGCCAGTTGGTGGCATTTCCTAAGGAGCAGAGGACCTCCATGCTCCTTGCACAGCTGACTGTTGGTGCTGAAAGCTGTTTAATTTCTGGAGAGGGAAATTCTGCTGAATACCTGATGATTGCTGTCCTTAAGGAATTTTTCTTTCCTTTTAATCTACAAGGTTTCCCATCCATTCCTCTTTTACTCTGCTGCTCCCAGCAATTTCGCAACTGCTGCAGCTGCTTCAAACAGCTGCTGTGCTAACTCGAAACAGATGTCAAAGCCAGAGGTCTGACATGTAGTGGAAATCTGCCATTAAATACCACCTCAGTGGTTTATTTGACCCTGCTTGATAATGGGCCACAGAGGAAAACATTTTCACGCTGTATTTGTGCCCAAGCTACTAAATCTCCAGGGAATTGGTTCACAGTTAGAAAGTAAGATTGGCAGGCCAGTATTTTTAAAGCCAAATTCATCTCTCCTGCAGCACTGAGGACAAACAAGTTGCACCGCTTCAGGTGGATCTCACGGTGGACCAGGCTGTGTTTTGCAGTTACGGTTTTGTGGCAAATGCTTTCTATGAAGGAAGCTCAGAGAGGAATTTGGGGGCAGAAGTTCTTGAGCTGACTGAAGTTGGTGAGAGGGCTTCCCAGGCTTTCAGTGCAGAGCCCTTGCTGGTGGATAATGAGGAAGTGGGAGCCAAGAAGTGGTTAGAAATGAGACCGTGAGGGCTTAAAAGAGCCAAGAGGCCATGACATCACATGAAAACATTTGGAGAGGGATAGGTACTCACTGTTATTATTTAACATAGCATTGCTTAATACAGATGTTGTCCTGTGCAGTGAAATTACGAGACCCCACAGCAATAAATAAATGCCACTAAGAATAGCACCATCTTTTACGAGTTTTGTTTATTTTTATCTCAGTCACATAAAACCACACCAGACACTTTCTCTCCTGTCACTCTTGCATCAGCCAGGCTCTGTCAAGAATTGGACTAATGTCCCAAGTGGAACTAGCAACTTCCAGCGCTGCAAATAACGCAGTTTCTCTTACTCTGTCAGCAAAACATCTTACGATGCAGACTTTTCTTTCCACACTTTACTGAATCAGTGGAAGAGTACCCTGGAGTTATTATACTGTAGGGTATTCTGGAAATACTTTTCCGACCGAGCTACCCTGGCCTCTTCTGCACTGTATCCCCTTCTCTGTGCTATGGTCCTACATCCCACATCAGTGAGCCCAGATGAGCGAGATCCCTTATCACTCCCCTGTGGCACAAGACTACTGAAGTGGCTGAGCTTCTCCGCAGGTTTCTGCTGGGATAGTGATGGGGAGGACTAGATCTTCGATGAATTATAATGCTCAGTCCTGATGTAAACTGAGAATGCGTTAATGAATTGAACAAAAACCACAAGGAACATTTTTTTAACAAAAAAAGCTGTTTGCAGATCCAGATCTCTCCCCTCTGCAGCCCGTCCGTCTCCTGCGTTCAGCGAGAGGGGCAGTGCGGTAGAGGCTTTGCGCTCTCTGCTTGGATCTGAATCTGCATAGATGCATGAAGGTTTTATTAGTGCCTCTGCTTTCAGGTGTGGTTTGATCACTCTCTGTGTAACTTTGCCTCTGATACAATGTCACGTAGACTTTCAAAAAAGAAAAAGAAAGACTCTTCTATTTTGTAAGGGCAGGAAATCTTGATTTGAGCAGGAATAATAGATAATTAGGCACCCATGGATCATGTATCAGTATTTTGATGCCTTATAGAATACAGATTTTCAGAACTGCGGCAACACAGACAACCTTCGTCCTCTGCAATTTATGCCAAACCATAGTCCTTGCCTTAAAACTTAGAGATGCCCATTCATACATATGCAAAGAAGAAAGTAAAATCCATTAAACCCTTTTTAATATTCCTCCAAAAGAAATTAGCTGTTACTGTAGTAGCGCTACTCTTTGTTGCATTTAACAAATTCTAGGGCTGATTACTCACCGCAGACTTTCCTCACCAGCTGTTTTGTGTGGTGCAGAGCTGTCCCAGTTACCTTTAAATACATTCATTTTCAAGCAGAATGCAGTTGTCTCATGTAGATAATTTAAATTAGACACTGTATAGCTGCAATTTCAGGTGCTTGTGCAGACAGGTAGGCATTTCTTAAGACCTCCGAAAGGATCCAGTATTTTGCATGTAGGCGGTTCCTTCTCTCCTCTTGACCCACGATCTTGACCCTCTTCTGCGGGATCTCATTCATGCCCCAGGAGTCTCGCACACCCAGCTGTACCAGGCTGCAGTTTCTGGACGCCTTAAGCAGACCACCTACTCACTGAAACCTTGGGGCTCTTCCTCAGAAGAAGACCGAAGCATGCAATGGATTTTATACCTTCATTTCCAAGGATTTTCTGTTACATGATTTGTACGGGTGAGAGGTTCTCATCTTCCCTCCGGGGAGGCATTTTTTAGGGATTTGAGGGCCAGAGGAGGTTGCAGGCTGCGTAGGGGCTCACGTCAGTCCTGGCCAGTCGGGCAGACCCGCCGGGTGAGGTCCGTGGGCGTGCAGGGACACCTCTGCCGGCCGTGGGGCTCGCTCCGGTGCCTCTGCGCCCCGCCAGCACACGTGGGCCGTGGGCATCGCCTGAGCCGGGGCTCCCCTTGGGAGCAGAATAAACACCCGCATGCAGAGCGTGACTTCGAACCTATCGTTGTCATTTCTAAGAGTAAGTATGCTGTTGGGGAGAGGGGGAGGAAGGGAGTCAAACTTTCTCTGTTGTGTAAATGGTCACCTTTGCTGTCCGGGCCCTTCAGAGGTTGCCCCAGCCGTTTCTGTTGCCGGGAGTTCGCCGTCGAGCGGTGGCTCTGACCCGTGGTGGTCAGTGATGCCGTTCACCTCCTCGGCCCTCTCCTCCTCCTCTCCTTTACCACCTCTGCTCAGCTTTGCTCTGTTGCTGACCCTTGTTCTGCTCCTCGTAAAATGCTTGTGAAGCTATTTATTGTCTTCCTTCCCTCCTCCCGCAGGCTGCCACACCTAGAAAAAAACTCGACAGCAATTAGGTTACTGTTATGCTGACCGGTGTGTTCTCCCGTATGTATCTGTCTCTCTCCCCGTTGTCCCATACGTCGTTTACAATTACATCGTTTACAACAGCTCTGGGCAAAGATCTTCCTCTTTCTTGAACAGCATCTACAGCAGTGACTTTCTCACCTAAGGCTGCAAGTCTGGCAGTACCCGTGCTGGCAGTAGTGTGACAGTGGGACGCTGCTTCTGGAGACAGCGAGTGTCTTGTCGTCACTGGTTGTGTGATGGGAAGGGGGGTGAGGGGGTCTTTCTGCTGTTGATTGGCACCTGGCTTTCTGGTTTTTAAAAATAAATGTGGTATGCTAAGTGTTTGAGAAGGATCAGTATGATCAAAGTAGGGCTTCCATGAAGGCTCAACAGGAACATCTTTTCAGCTAAGCCCATTAATGACTCCTCCCTTTGGGCAGTACAACTTGAAAGTTATGAGATACTTTCCCTTTTTTCCCCTTTTACTTCAATTTTTTTTCTCCCTTTCTCCCTCTGCCCCCTCAGTCTTACCATGCTTGCAGATCAGCTTGTTGGAAAAATCTTTTGGAATATATTTATCTTGAATGGGAGCATGTTATATTCCAGTGTACAGCTCTTTTACATGTGTAAAATATGTGTGTGTGTGCGTGTGTACACATACGTGTATATATGAATGTATACCTGTATATGTGTATGTAGGCCGTAATAAAATGTAAAGCATCTGGATGAATTAATTTGATGTTGGGGAAACATGATTTTACTACTAACACTGATTAGTAGAAGTACTCAAATTGAGGAAATTTGGATGCTCAGAAAGTGAATTCAGATCTTCTCTGCCATCCTTATCCTCAACTGAAAGGCCTGTAAGTTGGTTTTAGTGGTTTTCTCCACTGTTTTCGCTAGGTTAAAACCAAGCTGAAGATTACAGAACTGTTCTTGAATAAATCTACTCAGAATCATCAGTGGATTTCAGCGCACTTTCAGTCTTTGTTTAAAGCAGAAATGTGGTTACTGTATATTAAACTCCTAAATGGAAATTGAAGTGTCTCTTACAGTATAAAATATATATTCACGTGTGGTTTTTTTTTCCTTTGTTTTCTGATATTTCTTCCACTTCCTCTCTCTGTTCCTAAAGGAAGAAATGCCCCTGGAAAGCCAGTGAGAGAGGTTAGTGAGATGCAGGCTCACTGCCATGGCTTCTGTTTGTCACAGCTTGCTTTCTGTGCCCAGCATGCGTGTGACGGCAGCACGGGTTTGCTTGGGCTTGGTGAAGGGCAGGGGTGGTTTTATTTTGCTTTGGGTTTTGTTTGATTTTGCTGAGTGCATTCCCCATGTGTGCTCTAACGGTAGCGTACCTCTCAACTTTCAGTGGAGACAGTGTCAGCTCAGGGATCTGCATTTTCTTACATCGTCCCAGAGGTGGAAGCTGGGATGGGGAGGAGAAAATAATACTTTGAAATTAAGCCTCTGTATGATAAATGTGGTCAGCAAATACGCTGCAGTCATTGACTTATCTTCTGTTGCTCTTGGGTGTAAGCACACCAGGGACACCCATGTCTCTTGCCGTTCCGCTTACATACTCACAATTGTATTTACATGTATGTGCCAATAAACCAACCATCATCTCCAGTTATTTAATAGGTTTTTTTCTTTTTCTTTAGAACAGTGAGAGTTGAGAGGTATAAGAGATTCAGGTGTTTTAATTTCCTGATACACTATTGCAGAATGAAGAATGCTACTAACCTTCACCAGCTCCACAGTGTTGTGTTCAGCAATGCAAATGGGCGATGGTTTTCACTGTGCACTTCGGACATGGTTGATTTGATGCAAAATAGATTTTAGAATTTGTACATCGCTGCTTGTTGGTGGAGGAGAATGTTTTGCGCTGTGTTGTCATAGCATCTTTGAAAGTATTTCCAGAGAGCCTTGATTTTTCCTCTGTGAAGCTGCTCTTCACTCGCTGACCAGATACGTTTGAAAGATGAATTCCTAGCGAAAATTATTATTAAAGATAAAATATTCAGAGACTGCCTGAGTGCAATTGCAAGTAGCTGTGAAACGACCTTTCCCGCACAGAAGACGTTCGGTGTGGATGAGGCAGAAATTGAAGGGTAACCCGGTTTGCAAACTTCTGCTGGTGCGGAGAGGGGGGCTCACGGAATCACACTGCCCTGGGGATTTTCGCAGAGCTGTTGTGAAACCCCAGTCACTGACAGGCTACCCTGGGTAAGCCAGGAATTGTTTTAATGCAGTGCCTTGAAATACGGTGGTTTTCTGCATCGGCGGTAGGAGCTGGCAGAGGTCCAGCTGCTTTGAGGTGTAAGGTCGTCGGTGCAGGTTAAGTCTGTCCTCAAATGGCAGCTCCTCTCATACGGATCAAAAAAGGGTGCTTGGGATGTCATTGACAGATCACACCAGTTCGGAAATTTTACAGAAATTATTTCCTATTCAGCCCTGCATGTTCTCGGCTCATACAGTCTGAGAGTTGTTCTCCAGTTCAGCAAAACAGGTTGTTGATTTCCGCTATCCTCATTTATATTTATGCATCTTATTCAGAAAAAGCTTCTGCTGCTGAGGGCATATTTGATACAATTAATTAAAAAAAAAAATTAGACAAATGAGCATGTCCTACCTGATCAGATTCCAGCAGCTTAACCCTAAAAAAGTTGACTACAATGAATCACTCACAGCTTTGCAGTTGTATTTGTGCTTGCTGACGGTTCCGGAGGGGGCTCGGTAAATTGCAGAGCTGAATATAAAATGCAGTTCTCCTCCTGCTTATGAAGTCTATGAGCTAAGGTATAGAACAGCTTTTGCTTTATGTGTGAATCCATTTGTGCAAAGGCAGATCATGCGGTTTTAAACCCACCCGGCCAGGTTTTGATCCCATTACTCACATTAGGTATTGTCTTCATGTGTAATCCCATGGATTTCGTGGCATTACTCAATATGAATAAGGGTATCAAAATCTAGGCCACCAACAGGAAGGATTTTTCTTTTGTCAGGGAAGGGTTAGAAATCTGTGCTGCTAAAAAAGGCACTGCATTGTGTTAGGGTTTCTTAATTTACTTTCTGTGCACTCTTTCGAGTCTGAACGCTCCACGTGTCTTTCTTTGACAAGCTGTAGTAGAAGGTTGGTATTCAGTTACTGCGCCCTCACCCAAGGGCCCAAATTCCAGTACAGCCTCTACAGCAAATTCAGCAGATGTGAAACGCATCATTCTGTATGTGACCAGAAGTGATGTAGTTAGTGTCTGCAGAAATAGGTGTCTTCTGCTTTCAAAGCAAATGCGCCTGTGTTAATATTCCCTCCATTTTATAAGTCTAAATTAATACTGTCCATGTCCATTTTGAGCTTCATTGCTGCATTTCAAAGTGTGTGCTAGTTTTTTTTTCTTAAACGGTAGCATCTTTCAACCTTTCAGTGCCTCAAGCATGGAGAAAATTTTTTCAGCTTCAAAGTTTTAAAAAAAGAAAGGGAATTAATGCCTTCTTTGGTGGCGTTAGTTTAAAAACACGAATCATGAGTGTAAAGCTAGGATTAATATTTTTATAACTACTTTGGGGACATTATTTTTCTCATTTGCTTCTTAATTAAAAATGTTTATGTCCTACATTTCAGTCTTAGAGAGGGCAAGTAAGCAAGTGTTCGGCAGAAGAACCAGAGCTATATAGAAACAGTGAATTTGAGCTCTTATTTAGGTAACAGGCGTTATAGAAGAGGGTGCGTTCGTGGCACATGCAGTACCAGGAAATTATTGCACAGCTATATTGCCCACTCTTGTGGCCCGTCCTCCCATCCCGTGACCGTCCCAGAGACTGCAGCCCCCAAGCAGTTGCACTTCACAGTCCAGCTATTGACATAAACTGCAGTCAGCAGGGGTTTGTGGTCATGCTCTGAGCTGTGAACTCAGGTGCCTGAGGAGGGGAGACACATGATCGTTCCGGTTTTCTGCCGAGGAAATTTAAGACCTGTGCTAGAGAGGTCGCGTGGGTGATGTGGGCGAGAGGGACTCGTATCTCCTTAATCACCCCAGCCTGCCTCTGTGCAGCTTTTGTGGAGGGAGATCGGATTCGAGGCGTGGTTATTTCAAAAATAAGATGGCAATTAACAGAGAAGAGAAAAAAAAGATGAGCAGACATTGCTGTAGTTTTTATGTATTAAAAGAATACCTAGGGATCCCTGGATGCATAAGGTCGTCTTGTCCCATGTTTAGTTGCCTGAACAGTTTAGCAGTTCGTACCTATGGTGGTGTACTTCTGAAAGACTTTTTTTTGTATTTTTGTTTGAAGTTATTCTTTCTAGACCTAGCCCCTTTCTATAAAACCAGCTTGCCTTTGTTACCTTTACAGCTCTGTATCCGACAGAACAAAATAGTATTAACAAATCCTGATTTTTTTCTGAAGATGGGGTTTAGCGGTTTGGGTTCCTCTAGGTCCATGGAAAGGTAATCACTCTCCCTGGGCTCGGAACGAGCAGTGTCGGAGTCCCTGAAGAGCCCTGCCATCCCATCATTGCTTCTAGAAACAACAGGTCGCAGTGAATCTGAACGAGACACCATGATCTCGCACGGCCGCCTGGCCAGTTACGACTCTCACCACCGCCCTGTCTCGTGTCTGTAGGTTGCTGCAGGTGAGGAAGAAGAAGAGTATTTAAAGCCTAGAGATTTCTGGAAAGTAGTTTGCAGGGTCAGGATGTTTGTGGGGATGCTGCAGGTCACTCCAGTTATACCAGGGTTATTGCAATAAAACCTTGGTAGCACGTGCTCCAGATGTACCTGAACCATGTCAAGAGTTTCAGGTAAGAAGAGCAAACCAGTGGCAGTGACTTTTCTGTTTTCGTAAGCGTCTCCCGTCTCAAATATATTCTTGCTTTCATATGGCTTTGTCAAATTTTCACTTTCCATGGTGTAATTTGCTGGATTGATCTCGGCCTGCATGGTGCCAGTAAGAGAGGTTATCCCTTACATCTAAAGTAAATGTGGTAGCATACATTTGCTGTAAAGTAAACTAGGTTTTGACCAAAACTTGGCAGGAATTTTTCATGCGCTGTTACTTGATGTGCTGATGAGCAAATACAAGTTTTTTCTTAGAGTGGATAGGTTGGCTATACATTAGTGATTTATGGATGAAATTGCTGATCGATGCATCTGTTTCTCTGCGCATTTGTGCAATTAGCAAAATCACCAGATTAGAACCAAGTATTTCTTTGTATCGATGTCTGGCAGACTGTGCCACAGCTCGCTATTGAAGCTTGTTGAGTAGTTGTCATTTACATACGGCCTAGTTTTGTGTAGCGCTACATTAAAAAAAAAAGACCGCCTTTAAAAAGCTAGTATTTGAATGTAAAAGGTGGTAGTAGTTCCCCAGAAGAAACAAACTTCTCTGGATATTTCTTGGGTCATTTTTTTTTCTATTCCATAAACGCAGGTGAATATTAACTAACGTCACTCCAAGCTCCTATGTACTGTAGAAATGTCAGCAGCGCATGACGACCATAGCAGTTGAACATTCAGAGGAGGCTGGTGAGCTCGGTTTGCCCCGCAGGCAAGGTTCATTCCTGTTGTCAGAGAAGACAGTTGTGTCAGCAGGGACACCCCCGGTGTCGGTGGGCGATGGTAACGGTCGGGGTCCACCACATGAGAGGTAGGGACTGCCTGAAGGGTGTCTCCTGGGTACCCTGCTCCTGTCCTGCCTTCACTGGGGTGCTCCGTCCTCAAGGACCATGCCAAGCACTCCTCACCCAGGCTAACGCAAAACGTTCCTGGGAAGCAGGGCTGCGGGCAGAGGGCACTGCACCCCCTGCGTTTTCTAGACAGATATTCTATCCCATGTGCTCTCAGGGAGTAAATCAAACCCCCTCGGGCCGTCGCAACGTACAGTTTTATTCAGTAATACTTCCCCTGTTACATACTATCGGTTGCTGGTACTCAGCAGCTTGGGGACTTCTTGAGTTGGAGGTCACATGCGCTTCTTTGCATCTAAATAAATCTTTCTTCAGTGATTATTTTCAAACTCCTTTTTTAACTCATTTATGTGTTTGGCCTCAACATCAGCCTGTGGCGATGAGTTCAGTAATAGAATTATGTGCTGTGTGGAGTATAATTTCCTTCTGCTTGTTTTCAGACCTTCTGTCTGCTCGCTCCTCCTTGTCCTTGCAAGAAATCTTGAACACTAGTCCCTGGTTGGAATGCTCATCTTGCAGGGTGCCTAGATCTCTGTCATATTCCCTCTCTTCAGTCACGTTTTTTCAGGAGGGAGACTCCAGATGGGATTCAGTTGTTTAAACCACGATGTCTCTGTCCTTTACGATGCCAGAGGGTATTTGATAACAGTCCGACACAGGACTTGCAGGAGACCCACGCTCTTCTGAAGAGCAGCTGGAGACCCGGCAGGATATGCCAAGTGCCTAAACTGGCAACTTCTGGCAATTGCATCTCCCTCCCTTCAAGTCTGTTTAGTCTCTAATTGCGTTGAAGCCGTTTCTCACTGCTGCTCAGCGTTGCTACCTTTCCGTTGCATTTGCAGCGCTGGTAAAACGAGTGTGAGAAGTTACAGATTTCATCTCCAGAATTGTAGTCTGCGTTTATTTATCACCTCTGTGTAGGAGGACCGTGTGTTCTGGTAGTACCATCTTAGGACTTCACCGGGGTTACGGGTGAGGAGAAATGCGCAAGTGAACCACCGTGTAGTAGTCACTTGGTAGTTGTGGCATCTTTCGTTTCTGCTGGACTGCTGTCTGAAAAGCAAAGGATGTTTTAAAAATGATGGAATAAACGGCAGCCGTTTAGTTTGGTCATCATTTTAGCTATCTGTGCAGGTATCCTGCTGGGAGCTCTTGGGTTTAATGATTTAGTTAATTACTGCTGATCTGTTTGTTTCTGTTTTTCTCCTTGATAGAACATTGAATGGTCAAACACTTGCAGCACCAGTTGGAAACTTTTCTGTGATGTCAATGGATTTAATCATTGCTCTTGGTGAACATTCGTAATGATACAGCTTCATCGCTACGG
>JAVJGG010000059.1:14227066-14264099 GCA_035590195.1 Aviceda cuculoides
TTCTGTTCTATTAAACTGTTCTTATCTCAACCCACGAGTTTTACTTCTTTTCCCGATTCTCTCCCCCATCCCACTGGGTGGAGGGGGAGCGAGTGAGCGGCCGCCTGGTGCTTAGTCGCTGGCTGGGGTTAAACCACGACATACCGGCACAAGGTGCCACCGTGAGCGAGCGGTGCCTCCCCAGCTCACGGACTGAGGGCACCAGTGCACCCAGCCCGCCGCGCTCTCCAGTGCAGGGCAGAGGAGCGGCGTCCTGGTTTTCTGCAGCTCCCATTTCTGACCCAACACGGCTCCGCTGAGCGCTGTAATGGACTGTCTGGATGTTACAAACACTTAGGGAATTGCTGGATGCCGTGAACTAGATTGGTCATTTAAAAAGCCCTAAGATCTGAGAGACAGAGGGTTGCGTCTATTTTTTTGTGTGTCGTTACTGCGTAAGAAACTGAGAAATCCTGTGGGTGGAATTCACTACATGCAGCACATTATTGAGTGACACGGCGAAGAGACACGGGCTCATTCCCGAAATATCCTTCCCCACTGATAAATTGCAGCGAGCAGGTTTGAAGCTACGCAGCGTGAAGGATAACCTACTTAGGATGAACACGTGCATGCTGCTATCAGCAATATTGATACGGTCCCCAGACCTCACGACGGGTTGGAGGAAAGGGTTATCTCGAATCCCAATTTGCCGAAGCACAGGGGAGCCGGCAGCCTCGAAGCGAAGCCCCCTCACGTTTCCCCCAGGCTGGGATATTCCCTCAGCCCCAGGATATTTTCTCGCCGCCGCGGGAGGACAGCAAAGAGCACCAGGGCAGCTCCTCGGTCGGGGGGGTTTGGTCGGCACATGGATCCAGGAGCTTCGGAAGGTCATTTCAAGGTGGCACAGGCGGTGAGGCACCTTGTTGGGCAGCACTCTCGCAGCAGAGGCTTCTTTAAGGCAGAAGTAGTTTAATTTATGAAAAGCTCATGTGGGGCTTTCCTGGCTGAGGCAGGAGCACCAGCCGACTGATGTTTTCCGAGGCAGTCATCCATTAACGTGCAATTTCCCCATCCTTCCCTGAACTCCACAGCCCTCCGCTAAGCTCTGGTGCGTGTCGTTTCTGTAAGCACAAACCAGCATTTTAATTTTAAAAGTGCTTGACGGTGTCGTGGGTTTCACTTCAGTTGTTCTTACAGGCTGCAAGACCCCAGGTTGTGCGCTGCGCGCCGGTAAGGGCAGCAAACAGCAACGCAAGGAGCAAATCACTTGGCACTTGAAATTTCTCATGTAATCTAAAGGAAAGAAAAAAAAACGGAAGAGAGAAAGAGAGAGAGAAAGAGGGAAAGAAGGAAGGAAGGAAGGAAAGAAAGAAAAAGAAAGAAAGAAAGAAAGAAAAAGAAAAAGAAAAAAGAAAGAAAGAAAGAAAGGAAGAAAGAAGGAAGGAAGGAAAGAAGAAAAGCTCTAAAACTGTAGGAGCGAACAACATAGCCATAAAACATGTCTGCTCCCCAACCCCCGGTAATATTTAATAAGATGTATAGGTATGATGCCGTACTGCTCTAGTGTGTGAATCCGCGACTGATCACTCTAAATGCAGCGATAATCCAACCCGCCTGCACGCGGGGAAACACTCCCTTTAGTCACAGCTAAGCAAAAAAAAAAATCTTTCTCCCTTCGGCAGCCAGCCCCGTGCCCGTACCCCCCTTCGGTGACTGCGCTGCAGGCTGCGAAGCAGCCGGTGCCACAGGTGTGCCTGGAAGCAGCAGGGGTTATATAGAAATATATATATATCTAATCAAACTTTTATTAACCCGTGGCCTTCCAGCTCAAAAGGACACGGTCGAAGGGGGATGTTGCCCAGAGGGGTTGCCAGGGGCCGGCAGTGGCACCGGGTGCCCAGGGCTCTGCAGAACCTCGGCTACCCACGCACGGACCCACGCCGGCTGGAGGGGGGGTTTATTCTCACGGAGAGGTGACCGAGGAGATTCCAGCTGGGACGTCCTCGCTTCGGGTCGTTCGTACGGGTTTTTGTCCCGTTTCAGCACAGCGAGGGGCCGAGCCGTGGGGAGGGCAGCCCCTGACACCTAATACTCTCAGACCGGCTTGTAATGGGACTGTCCTCCGAAATGGGGCTTTATTGCTCCTGCTGCCAGGCTGAATTGCTGGAGCACACATCACAGTGGAGAAAACAGAAACGGAGAAGACTTTTATTTCTTAAGCAGGCAAGCAACACGCACCTCCATATCCCAAGTATTAGCCAGCTCTAAAAAAAACCCACAAGTGCCGAACGCTTTCTGCTGCAGACCTTGTTTTGGCTACGGCCCGGTGCTTTTGGTCACCATCGCTTGCTACCGCTTGTGCCTTCTGGCTACCTGCCTTTCTCCCAAAGCTTTTAC
Organism: Aviceda cuculoides; assembly: GCA_035590195.1. Lineage (NCBI taxonomy): Eukaryota > Metazoa > Chordata > Aves > Accipitriformes > Accipitridae > Aviceda > Aviceda cuculoides. The sequence continues at coordinate 14,229,443 of JAVJGG010000059.1, forward strand.
CGCGCTCTCTCTCCGGTATATTCTATTTAATATAACGGCCTTGGGCTTTGAGCGCACCGCAAGGTCCCGCTGGTTCACAGGCGCTGGTGCGGGGCTTGCACCACCCGAATTTCCCAGTAAGTGCCCCCCGTGGGTGCACACGCGGGGTTGGGTGAACTCGTTGCAGCCTCCGCGGTTCAAAAAAAGGAACGGGCAGAGACGTCGGCCGGATTTGGCCTTCTTCGGGGAGGCAGAGCGGAGGTTGCTGGTGCACAGCGGGTGGATGTATCAGACACAAATGCTTTTCTATTACTGCTGGATGAAGGTAAGTGCAAACAATCAAATGTCCTTCCCTATTTTCTGCGTCTCCCTCTGCGACGCCGGTAGAGGGAATCCAAATGTTTCCAAGCAGGCAGTGCCTATCTGCAGCAGGCAGACAATTTCTAAATGTAATAGCAGCGCAGAGTCAATAGAGAAATAGCAGCCCAGCACATCATCCAATTTTCAAATGTAAATAACTAGACCACTTTTAATTTGAAGGACTGCAGCAGGGAATAAAACGAACCCTGGAAAACACACACAGCAACGACCGCCGGTGGTAACACATTACCTTCAGGCCCGCCTGTTATTTTTTCCCCCTCTGGCCTCTGTGCCAGGGCGCAGAGATAAAACGTTGGGCTCACCCGTGACGATGGGGCTGAGCCCCCAAAACGGGCCCTGAGCACCCCGTGCAGGATGCAACCCTTCCCCGCTCTGGCACGGCTCGGTGCGGGGGGGGGGGGGGAGAGGACTTTAAAAAGCAGCGGGTGGCCAGCAGCAATGTTTTTGCCTTTTCCCCGAGCCCCCCCTATGTGCTGCCCACCTTCGGCCTCGCAAGCAGCAACGCCTGGACCTCCCAGCCCCGACAGGGCCGTCGCGGGCGGAGGAAGACGTGGGACGAAGCGTCCGCCTCCCTCCACCAGCGAGGAGGAGGGAAACGGCAAGAAACCTTGAGGGAATCCTGTAGGAGAAGGGGAGGAACGACGCTTGTAGGAAAAACCCTCCTGGGGTTCGCCAGCGTAAGCGAGAGCCGAATTGCGGCCTTGTCTACACCGCCCTGGGACAACTGCTGCAGGCAGGCTCCTTCTTCTACAATCTTATCTCCGGCTCGCAGCAAAGCCCCGAGAGGAGGGGACGTGCTGTAGCCGCAGCCCGGCCGCGGCAGAAGGCCGGGCTGCGAGGCCATCCTCATCCTCACCGGCTGCCGGGCCGCTCCCGCCGGCCGCCCGTCCTGAGGGAATGCCGGGGGGGTGTCTCCCCCCCGAGCCAGGAAAATGGGTCTGGCACCGAGACAGGCGGTGACAAAATCGGTCTGTTCAAAGGAGACCGACCAGGCAGATTATATCTTGGATAAATCTCCATCGAGCAGGGTGGGAACGGGCAGGTTTAGCCCAGCCGAGCCCGTTCGCATCCTCCTTCGCGCTTGCCGAACCAGGGGTGGGTGTTCGCAGGGCGCACGCGAGGGGGGACGCGCTGGAGGAGCTAAGCGTCAGCCTGCCGGATTGCAAAGGTCACCTTCTCAACGCTCACCAACCCCTTAAAAAACCCCAAAAACCAAACAACCAACTCTCGAAATGAAAGATGAACATCTGCTTGAAAGCCCACCACATCCCGAGGTGAATTTGGCCCGGCGGTGGAGGCGGGAGATTGCTGGGGAGGAGATGCTGCCAATTTGGGAAGCCACCGGCAACGCCAGGAGGGCCGGCCGAGACCCTCCCAGCCCTGAACCCTCTGCAGCCGGGCTGTGGGAAAAGGTTGGGATTTGTTTTTCCGCCAAAGCCGTGTCACAGCAGATCGCACGGAGCAAGGGAGGGTGCAGGGAGCTGCAAAAAGCCCGCAGTGGTGACGCTACCTGCGGTGTAACGGGAGGGATGTCGCAGCCAAGGTGATCCAAGCAGGTGAACGAGGCGAGATTTGCAACAGCTTCCATTTCGGTGGCTGGTCTAGTCGGAAAAAAACAGACAAGATTTCAGGCGTACACGACTTTTAGGCTTGCTTGCCTAACAGCTAGTCTGCACTTGGCGGTTGTTGTGTGTGGGTTTTTTTTTTCCCCCAGGCTCATGAAAAATACGCTGGAGACAAAAAGCGAAACATCCGACAGAAATGATGGATGTCCTAAGATTTCCCGTACGCCCGGTGTCGGCGCGAAAGGGAGGTCCCCTGTGCTCAGGGGGGGCCTGACGCTGAGCCCTCGGATGCCGCTTCAGCGGCGGCAACGGTGCAAAACCGGCACAAAACTGCAGCCCCGGCACGGAAAAGCAGGAAAGGGGGGGTGGGTTGGTCCCCAGGCTGGTGCTTGCTTGTGGAACGGACTTTTCTTAGGGGAAAAAAACCAAAAAGTAGAAAAAGAGCAGCGCCCAGAACTGGAAACTGTTAAAAGTCTGCTCTTTTTTGGATTTTTATCTCCCATCTAGATCAGTCGGTGCTCGGCCCCGCGCGGTTTGAGGCGAGTCACGATGTTACGTGCTGCGGTCCAGCCAAGATTAGCTGTTTTGTATAGGGTTGTGCTACCTTGCAACTACAGATTCACTGCAGTAGAAATGATAAATTGTTTTACAGGTGGAAGGGAAGGGGAAAAACAACTACGAAGCCCACTAGTCCTTAAAACAGTGGATGTGCTCCACCTTCTGGCTAGTGCCAACAAAGGGAGCTGTGAGAAAAGGCCGCATCCTTACAGAGAGCCAAACCAGCGCTTGATGTTGCCATCCTCTTGACTTTTTACGTTTGGAGGGGAGCCAGAGGGAAGAAGAAAGGAAAAAAAGGGATGTGAGGAAGAAAGGAGAGCGAGAGAAGATGAGGGCTGCACGGCAGGAGAAAAAGAAATAAAAGAAGACACGGCTCTTTTGATTTAAAAGAGAGATGCTTCAAGCATATGTAAGCTTGCAGCAACCTTGGCCACGTAAAGCCATTTTGATTTATTTCAAAACTCCCACAGGAGAGTTCTTTGACTGCTACGTCCCGTTTTTTTGATTGATGCCAGCAGGGCTTATACCTAAGCCGGCCAAGGCCACATCCCGGGCTGCTGCTGCCTTCGGCTGCCGCCGTCTTCCTCCCCCAGGCTTTGGGGCCGGGCAGAGCAGAGGGACAAACTTCCCAGGGCTCCTGCCTCCCCTGCACCCTCTCTCCCAGTCAGCCCAGCTGCTCCCACTGCCATTACGGTGTGGAGGGGCCACACGTTTTTCTCCCGCTCCTGGTCCTTGATAGCAAACCAAACCTCGCTTTTCTTGTCCTCCTTCCCCAGTCCAGGGCTCTCTTTCCATTCAGGTCAGCGGAGCCTGCGAGCCGTCGCCGTCTGCGTAGGATGTAGCTCAGCTCATATGAGCTTCAATCCCCACAACGTCTTCTGCAAAAGGCAAAAATACTTTTTCTGCATTTGTCCCAGGCAGGGACACAAAGCGGGCCGAAGGTAACGTGTTCGAAAGTTCGCGGTGTCGAACTCTCTGCGACGACTTGAAAGTAGACATGACAGACATTTAAGTGCCATTAGGCTGGTTGAAAATCAAATTCTCAGTCTGGTCTTCTGGGAATTTCTTGGATTAACCAGTGTGAGGACCAGGTCTGATGCTTTGTCAAGTCCAGGGTAGAGCTGCTGCTCAGAGCTGGACAGGGAGGCAAACCACCCCTAGTCCCTCCATCGGCCAAAAGGCTTGTGCACAGGGCACAGTCAGGGGAGGAGAGAAAAAGGGAGCTGCTGTCATCACTCCAGATTCAAAAGGGAAAAAAAAACATTTGCGAAATAACACTTCTGCAGTGCTCTGAGGTGTGAAAGGGATATCTTACTCACTGCTTGCTTTTTCCTAAGAAAAAAACAAAAAAACCCCCCAACCTTTAGAAGGTCTGTCCTGAAGCAGAGTATTTTTTGTGTGTTTAAATGTATATAATATTTTTACCTACTTCATATATATGGTTTGTGTATATATACACACACATATATATTGTACTTGTATACACACACATATATATATGTATATACAGATGCCCTCACACAGGGGTTACGAAGCTCATTTCTGCCAAGGTCTCCTTTTAAAAAGTTTAAGGTATTCCTGCACTTACACTGTCCGGTTGCGTATTCCCTCTGCCACAGTGTCATACCGGTGAGGATAAAGGGCCCCGGGCTTGCCGTTGCTCTGCCCAAACAACTTTGAGCATGGCCAGAGCGAGCCCAGGTCCGTCGACATCCAGCCACATCGACCTGTCTGAAGTTGGTAAATCCCTCCTGTCCTTGAAAGCCTGGTGCAAAGCAATTGCCCAAGAGGGTGCGGCGTGTTTGGGACAGAGCAGTAACTAACCATCGGTTAATGCAGTAACAGCACCGTTTAATATCTCACAGGACGGCACCTGAGTGTATTTCAGCCCTGTCCTGAATACAGATATTACCAGTGGGCTGTAATTTGTCTATGCCTTTGCCTGCAGCTGCTCCTTTCTATTATTCTAGCAAATATTGCAGGAATGCACAAAAGCTGCGGAAGAATGGTAGGCTTATGAAGTGCACTCCTGCTACCTTTTGCTTGTCCTTGTTATTAATCTACTCGACTTTTTCATCATTCTGTATCATTGAGTCTGTCTCCTACTAAAAAAAAAGATGCTTCCCTTTTCACTTTGCATGGTATCAGCCTTTAATTCAACCCTGGCTGCTGGCTTTGACAGAGCCACACTAATTTGTAATCAGATTGAGGCTATGACACCGTTCAAGTGCATGCAAAATATGAAGGGTACGGGGGAAAGAAGGAGGAGGGAGGAGAGAGAAAGGGAAAGGTTGTATGAGCAAAGTCGCTGTTTCTGATGTTACACTCAACTTCATGCACAAAGGGGCACAGGGAAAGGTATTTGCTTGGGAAGACGCCGCTTCCAGCCAAAAAACCTGCTCTGCTGTACCTGGGCATATTATCACAAGAGGAAAAAGGGACGACACGGTCAGCCGGGGAATGAAAGGAGAGCTAGCGGGGACCGAGGGCACGGCGGAGGGTAGAGAGACGATGGAGATGCCAGTGAGGAAGGGAAGTGAAACAATAATGTGGGAAAAAGAAAAAAAACATCGAGAGCAAGAAAAAGTAAGGGGAAAGCAAAAAGAGCACAGGGAGAGGAAGAGAAGAGAAGGTGTGCGGACGACCTGCGGCGCACCTCTGACTGGCCACCCAAAATGAAGCTGCAGCACCCCAAGTTCCTTTTTTCCCTGCAATCTGGCAGGGCCTGAGTAAAAATAAATAAGGTTTTTGTTTTTGCTCTGGCACTGTTCTGCTAAAGCCTCCCCATCCTTCTTCATGGAGGCTTGGCATACCCCAGTCCCCCTCTTCCCCGCTCCTTCTGGGTCAGAAGCCTAAAACATGCCCATCCCAACAGTTTCCAACATGCCCTTTCCTACGGGGGGATTATTCTAAGTGCATTTAGTTTTATTTTCTCCTCGCTTTAATAAAGGGGCAGACTCTGGTGGCCTTTTCGCATGGCAAATCTCCAAGGCTGCCACACGATGTCTATTTTCTTTCAAGTCCCTCGCGGGGAAATACCTCCCTGTTCTGCCATGCATGCGAAATGGCTGCTTACACATGAGTTAGTACACCCAGCACCCAGGCATACTGTAGTAAAATTGTAATCCAAGGGCACAGACATTGAGCGTTATGAACTATTAATGACTTTTTCTCCTGGTTTTGCTCCAACAATGTGATCTTAGTTATTTGTCATTTAAAGGGACCCAGGCAAAAACAGAATTCGAAGCTATCGATTGCAAACACTTCTTTTCTACAAAGCAAGCCAATATGAAACACAGAGCGATAGCAGGCAGACTTATGTTACAGCTTCTTCTCTTTTTTCTCCTTTGTGAAGAGGTTTCAGCAGGGATTACAGCTTTACGGTGCAGAACTATGTTTTCCAAGTGAGCTGAAGCAGGATGGATTTGAGGTTTGACAGTCTGTATCAAAGTCTTCCTCCAGTTTAGACGGCACGTGCGGAGCTTTGAAAGCTCCCAGCATCAGCCCAGCTCTGCTCCCATCACACCAGTGGGCGTTCAAAGGGGACAGAGGCGATCCAGCCAAGTCGGTGCTGTCGGTAGGCCCGTACACACATGTACACGTACGTACACACACGTACGTACACATACACACAGAACACGTCTCTCAGGTGACTTCCAGACCCTACAGTCTCCCCAGTCGTTGGCTTGGACCTCATGCTCCCTCCAGTAGCCAACTGGCAGACCCTCTGCTCTCTCCCTGGCTCCCGGGCCACTTGACTTATTCTTTGGCCAGTCCATCCTGGTGCTCACTGGTGACACACGTGCCTTCACACGCTCCAGCGGTGGCCCACAGGCGCGCGGGCACTGAGACCTGCGGGTCCCGCTCCAGCTGCTGCCACTCAGACATCCCCGCTCCCTCCTCGGGAAAATGGTCGGAAACGGAGTTTGATGAGAAAACAAGGACACGCTGCACTAACCAGCAGCTTATGTACACAACCACCCCCTTTTATCCCTTTTTTCCTCCTGTTTCCCCACACTTGTTCCCCCCGCAACTGCCTTGATCCCTCCCCTTCCCCATCTTGGGTTCCCTCCCCACCCCGAAACAGCCCGTAAGTGACGTGCAGTCCCGAGACGCTCTGCCCTGCATCCCATAAAGAGTCCTGTCCCCCCCCAGACAGCGATGGGGAGGAAGGCAAAGGTGTCCGCGTGCCTTTTGCTGACCCCACGGCGATGGAGGTCCCCCCTGGCCCTGGGGCTGGTCACCTCCTGTGATGGTCTGGGGAAGGGCAGGAGCAGGGTCATGTCCCCCCCGAACCCCCCCATGTGCCTCTGTCCTCTTTCGTGTGTGGGGACACCAGTCCTTCACCCAACGCTACCAAGTTGTCCTTCATTCAACGTAACCCAACACTACCCAGTTACTCTAAAGTTCACATGAGATTTTGGAAATGCCGTTAGCCATGACCAAAAGGGTGCTCTGATGGAGGGGGAGGTGATGGGTTGAGATGAGATGCCACCACCTGCAGCAGTTGCCATCACCTGCCACCAGCGCGGGGTGCAGGCCCCTGGGACGAGGGCAGGTAAAGATTTCTAAAGCAGAAGAGGAAGGATGAAGGAGGTGTGGGGAGAGAGAATATAAGCAGAAGGCAGAGCCAAGCGAAGAGGCAGAGGATGAGGAAGGGGCAGAGGAAGGACGGGAAAGCAAACAGGAGGAGACTGAATCTTCTGACAAGGAGAATGATGTGGTCTGCAGGGCTAATTTTTCATCTGCAAATACGTGGAAACACGCAGTGAGGGAGAATGTGAGAAAGAAATAGGAAAGTGGAAAAAGAAATACATATTAAACGAGGCAGTGCATTCGAACGTGGAAATACAGCAGTGCAGAACTGAGAGGACCTGTGTCAAATAATCTGATTACACTGAAGTAAATTTTCCAGGAATTCAGAGACAAATAGAACTATACCTAAAAAGGCGTAACTTATGAAAAACTCAGTGCGACTCTAGTTTGCTGAGTGTGAAGTGAAAAGTAACCTTTAAGTAAGTAATGTAAGTCAGTCAGTCATGTATTTGGAAAATTTTCCGCAAGAAGTACAATATGATATCCACAGTGCAGGGTTTGGTAGAAATACCTGTAAAAATACCCATGCTAGTGCAGACAGGACCTCTGCCGCTGGCGAGCAGGGAAAATTACCCTCCCCAGGCTCTGCTCCTGTTCCAAACCAGTGCAAGGGGTGACTGGTAGGCACAGCAGCACCAGTGAGGCACCTCCACCTCTCGTTAAGGTCATTTTAAATACTAGCATGAAATGCGTTAATGAGAATTCTGTAATGACGGAGTCACAGGGTGGGTTGGGTCAGAAGGGACCTTAAAGATCACCTAATTCCAACCCCCTGCCATGGGCAGGGACACCTTCCACTAGACCAGGTTGCTCCAAGCCCCATCCAACCTGGCCTTGGACACTGCCAGGGATGGGGCATTGCTCTTTCTGCTCCAAAACTCATTTCGTTATCCACTTCAATCTTTCGGCAGCTTGTAAACATCTGTTCTCTTCACTTCTTAGCCTGGATTCCAGCATTTGATGTTTTTAATAAATAACATGAATTTTTTAGCTCTTAGTTTTTATTTTCATTCTTTCAGCTCCACTCTTGAAAATAACTCTCTCTCATCTTCTCCTTCACGTCTCACTAGAAAAAGGAGAGAAGCTCAATCTACGACTGAATAATTTTCACAACAAACAGCCTTTGAGAGGGAAAAAGAAAAGCGTGATAGACTACAAGATTATACTACTGCTGAGAGAGAATCTAAGAGACATATTAGAGAAATAATAGCAGTTGCATTATGACAACATTACATTTTTAGGATAGACATTAAGAAGAGAACTAGATGCTAAAGGATACACATTAGAAATTTAGAGAAGTAACTGCAGAAGAGTTGAAATTCATAGAGGGATGCAATTAATTATGAGACTGATTTGTGTTAGTTTCACCCCTGTAAGTGCAGAAAAATATAAAAATTAAATACTAAGACTTACAGGCTGCACACTTCTTTCATGCAAAAGGTCCCTGTGACAAGGCAAATCTGTCTGAAACCACAAAGATTACACAGAAGGCTAATGGAAGAATAAGAATTATTTTAAAATTAAACAGCCGCGTTGCAAATCATCCTTTAAAAACACTTTAGGAAATGCTATCTTAACAGTTTCAGGTCCCACACTTGATTTTTCCCGGCTAGCTGCCCGGAGCTACATCCCACTCGGTGGGATTTAAATCCTCTCCCGCACGTACACGGCTCCGGCCGAGCCCGCGTCTTTGCTCCACGACTCCTCCACGAGTCTGTCCCCATCCGAGTCGCGCTCGCTGCTTCTTTAATCCACGCATTTACCTGCTTTCTCCGGCACCTTTGGACATTTTTCCAGTGGCTGTAGCTCTTTTTCTTTGGCTGGCTTTGTCGTAAAACCTGTTGATAGTGCCTGCCCTGGTGTTAGCCCATCGGTTTATCTATTTGCAACAAAATCGTCTGAAACAAATGTTGTCTTTTGGTCTTTGGCAAGTGCCACCTCAATGACCTTACAGGGTTGACTCCTTCGAGTGCTTCCAGGGAGCTTTTGACATCACCTGTGGATTTTGTCTTAGCAAAATCCTAGAAGTAAGTCCAGAGCTCCTGAAAAATAATGAAAGATTTAGAGAAGGATCACGGTAACTATATTCATACACACACACATAGAGAAATGCTCCTGATACTAGAGAAAAAAATAAAAGAAGCAAATGGGAGGAGACTGGAAAGATGTTAAGAGGTCGGGAGGGATAAAGCAGCTTAGGGAAGGAGTGGGGTTTGGGATTAAATTGGAGAGGTTTTTGAAAGGAAAATGATACTTGAGGAAAGGTTAGGGCTTACTGGAGAAGATTTCTGAGGTGACAATATAGCAGAATAATTAGGATCAAGTGAAGTGGAACATAATGAGACTGGATGGTGAGAAATGCCTTTCTGTTGCTGTGACTGAAGGACTTAGCGTTACAGGAGGTTTCTGGCTACGGGCAAGCCAGTCTCCTAGATAAATTATCCCCCCTCCCAGCGCAGAGATGTGCTAATATGATTTTGTGGTTCACCAGCAGTTTGGTATGGGCTGAAAAGCAATTGGTTCACAAACTAAGAAAATTCCCAAATTAAGAAAAAAGCCGTTCACAAACACCTTTCAGCACCCTCTGAAGGCAGGCGGAGCTGCGGCTTAATTCTGCAGCCTGTGCCGGTCTGGACCCTGTGTCCTCCAGCATCTCTAGCAGCCACCACCCCCCCGCTGCCCCAACGGCACCTCTTTTTTCTAGCCAGAAACTTCATCCCAGCATTAAAAAGGCTGCTTGGGGCAGTTGCCCAGGATTTCAGACCTGGGGGCTCGCTGGGGGCAGCGGTTCTGCCAGGGCCCACGTGCCGTGCAGCCAGGGTGCATGGACTCCTCGGGTGCCCGGCGTTAGACCGGGCTCTGTGTGCTAGGTAGCATTTTGGGAAGCCCTGGGTGTCCAGAACACACTGGATTTTGCTGTGTATGCACTGCGTAAGCATGCACACATAAGTCTCCCAGGATTTGCCTGTGGAAAATACGGAAATCCTCCTGCTGAAAGTCATTTTTCTTGTACAAGCTGTTACGGTCTGTTTTTCTGTATATTAATTACATTTTAAGAGCATTTGCTGAAGCCTTGTTTTGCTGGGCTTACTAAATTATTTCCAGGAAGGCACTCGTTACAAGCAACGGAATGTGAAAATTATTGATGTCCGGAATATGGTTTTGTTCATTTGTAGCGTATGCATTGGCTAGATAATACAAAACCTCAGGGTTTAAGCAATTGCAGAGCCAATGTTTCCCAGGAACAGCACAATCTCTTGGTGAAACTACCGCAGGTACGGAACAGTGCCTTTTGCCTTTAACCGCTTATTTAGCGCCTTCAAAACGCAGACACCATTTTCTGATTGCCCTCGCGTGCTCATTTGGTCCCCACCTGGGAGGGTGCTCCCCCGGTGCCTGGGAGCAGATCCGTAAGCCCCACTGCCATTTCCAGAGCTGGTGGACACGGTCCAGGCCACCCCCTGCCACCTTCTCTCTGGCTGACATCCCACCGTAAGAAAATGGCACTGCTGGAGAAGTTTGAAGGTAAGGGGCTCCTTCTGAGACCTCGATCACATCAGCTTATGAGACACAGGAGTGAGCGGAGCCTTCTTACTGGGACTGGCAGTGGCTAATTGCATTTTCTAATACTTTCCTGACGTACATCGGATGTAGAGACAGAGATTGCTAGCGTGCATTTGCTTGGAGAAAAATATGACGTGCCACTAGGGCACCGTCAGAATCGGTGCATCTGCATTTCCCAGGTCCCACTACTCCAGCTCGCCGTGTTTCCTTCCACCACCGGACCCCGAGACACGTGCTGTCTGCACCACCGGCTCGCTACACGCTCCTTCCAGAGGGCACGGGGCACAGCAGGTATTTCCAGGTTCCCAAAAGTGCCGGTTTGAGATCCAATAAGCCCCTGCTAATAGAAGCTGAGGCCAGAAAGGGAAAACGTTGTTCACTCTGCCACACATTTTTCCGTGTCTTTGTAACGTTACCCACGTACGTATAGATTTTGGTGATGCCTGGTAGCCCTCAGCGTTTCCTAAGCGAGAACAGGCAGTGCCATTTTGTTACTGGCAAATAATACTGCAACTAATACTGATATTAATACCTAATACTAACAACTAATACTAACATGGCAACTAATACTGGATCAGGGCTTTACTGCTGGCAGCTCATGGGAAACTTTCGCTCAAATGAGGAAAAAAATTAATAGGGGTTCGGACACACAAGGGGCAGAAATGCTGGATGTTGAGAAACATTTATCCCGTAATGACACTGGTTTGCCTCTGGTATCTCCTGGAGCCTTTGCTTTCTGGTGGCACCTCGGACTGGGGCCAGATATCACTTACCCCGACGCGCAGCGTGCTGCTGGGCTGACCTGTTATATACGCTGTAATGTCACCACCTGTCAGTTTGTGCTGCCCTCGTTAGACTCCTAAAATGGTAATTTAACAAAGGAAGGTGAAATGAATCATCAAGGAACAATGTGAATTATCATCTGTAATTCATTATGCACACGTTTCTTGTGAGATCCTTAAATCAGCGGGGCTTCTTAATCAGAGACTTAAAAATTTTGTCTGTAACAGCTAGAGACTTGACCCATAAATCAGCAGCCAGGCCAGCAGGTCTGATTCACGCTTCACATTTTTTCCCTATGAGAACGAGACACTTAATTACCACCAAGGTCACAGAAAAAGGGGGAAAACCCCTGTAGCACAGAGTTGGTTTTGACAGCATCAGTTCTGGCAACGCTTTCTGAAAGCAGAGCAGGAAATCACGCCGCGATATTGCCGTCCTAACGGGGTGATCCGAACGAGAGCTGGTACCATCAAAGAGTTAGCAAACTTTTTCTTCTTCTGTCCATGGCGGATGATATTTGCCCAAGAGTGACTCTTTGTCAGATTTTATTAGTAAAACCAATTTGTTGTCCTGACACAGCCTCCTTTTCTAGAAGAAACCACACAGTTTGCACGCTTTCCTTTGGGGGAGAGGAAGCGTTTTACGTGATTTAGGGGAGGAATCGGGTGATGCCGTGACCCGGGCTGGAGGCAAGGCACCCGCCAGTGGGTCCTGGGGGGCTACTGGAACCAGCCGGCGCTGCTGGGAAGGGAGGGACACCTCGACCAAGGGGCGAGGGAGTGGAAAGCGGGCACCAGCGGATCCGGGCACTTTTGTCGGTGCCGATGTCGTCTTCTGCCCCGTTTTGACACCTGGGGGCTGCCGGGGGACCAGGACTAGCACAGCCAGAGGGAAAAATGTGTTGAGCGCAGGTCTCTCAAGTGCATTAGCCTACCTTAGGGTTTCAGTCTCTTATTTTCGTGAAACGGCCTGGATTTAGCAAGCATATAAACCCCTGCAATTTGAAAAGGAAGCGTAGGTTTATAAATCCACACTTCCCCAGCTAAGTAAATGGCCTGAGTCTCAGAAGTGCTAAGCCGCTGCCAGATTCCCCTGAGGTGAACAGCGCTGAGATCTGGTGCCTCCGAGAGCCAGGTGATAAATTTCAGAGTTTTGCAAACTCTGGGCCTTGGGTTTTGCTAATCAATAGTCATCGCTCAGATATAATGAGCTGCCTAATAGCACCTAGTTTGAATGATGGATGCTTGTCTGATGCTGGAATAAAGATATTAACCAACCGGCTGCATTTATTGGATTGAATTCACCAACTCAGAAACAACTAATTAGTTCTGTTAATATTCTTTTGAAATAGAGTTAGGGGTTTGGGCAGGGTTGTTCTTCCTTTGTTTTTCTTTTTTCTCTTTCTGGCAGTGCAGGCAATACAGTTCATTGGGGTCGGGAAGCGCCTGAATTCTGGTCCAGCTTTCGTAACGGGTGGCTGACCAAAGCAGACCCCCGAGGAGAGAGGGGGGAATCAGCTCTGCCCTCCAGGAAAAGGAGATTTCTGGGAAGAGTGACCCCACTGAGACATTTTGGCAACCGCTGCATGCATGAAGAATCTCCACGTCCAAAATTTTCAGGGGTTCAGCAGATTTGAGTCCTCCTGAACTTTGCACTGGAGGAGGTGGTGTCGCCTTTTATGTTTTATACAACAAAGAACATACCTCTGTTTGTCCACAAGTAATAATAATAATTATTATTATTATTATTTAAATCAATAAGAATCATAAACTAAATTCATCATGAAAATACGTCTGGCTTTCAAGCATGCTTAGTGAAATACATTTTCACTGGTGGCAAAGCCAGCCCCCCAAAACATTTGGGCTGTAGCATATACGTAAGGTCAGCTTTCCCACGTAACTAACTCCACTTGTGTCTGTGACTTGGGAATCTGTAACAGGTGGTTTTTCAAGGTACCCTTGGATAACAGATTTTTACTCGCCCTAAGGGTACACCAGAGAAAAGGAGATTGTAAACTGGCTGTACTCCAGCTCCAGAATGCGACAGGGCCGCATTGCTATTTTAGTTTCTTTCTGGTTGCTATATGGTAATGTGATCTCGTTACGTTACTCCGGCATGCGATTCTGTCTATTTTTCCCAAACTCCAACACGGGAGATGTGAAGAGACGAGAGATTTATTTCGGGGCTCAGTCAGTTTTGAACATGACGTGCTCAGTAAATGAGTGTATTCTTGGCCAGGAAGCAGCAATCATGTCAGCAGGTAGGATTCATCTCGCTGTCAGATAACGGGGGAAAGATGTTCGATGTTTTGCAAGGAATGAGCAAGCGGCTCCAGCACTGAGAGAGTGACTGAAGAAGGCATAAAGTTGTCAAGTGTTTTCCTTACCTCTATGGCTGCTAGAAGCCGCCTGTCCAGAAGCGAGGGCTTGAAAGATTACACGCAGCTCTACAAACTGGCGATGCCTGAATCTGAGCCGTTCCAGCTTAAGTGGCTACTGTTTACCAGCAAAGATGCATTTCTGGAAACAACATTGCTGTATTTACTTTTATAAACTGCTGGGAGACCACGTCAAACGCTCTACAAAGCGTCTCGCAGTAGGTAAAACCGAAAAACGTTTTTCCTCCTCAAGTACTAAGTTGATTAACGTAATTATTTCTAGGTATGTTTGAACGGTAAAACCAGCTTGGCTTTGTTTGTTTGCCTTATTACTACTGATGGGTGTTTCTCTTGGAACAAGATGCTGGAAATAACCGCCTCCAGCAGCACCCGAAGCCCACAGATCTTCCAGAAACCCCAGGGTGAGACGCGGGGTTTGCCCGACGCGTTGGCCCGTCTCTCACTCGCCGTCCCTCGGGAGGGGGGATGCTCATCGGCCGCTCGCCTGCTGCAGGGAATATTTCCCACGTTCCTCCTTCTCTTGGCCCTTTGCGGTAAATCTGGAAATTTCCCAGGTCTGGCGGCTCTGAACAATTCCCCTAAATGCCCCAGGGGCATCTGAAAGCCCCGGGTACCTGGACGCAGGGAGACAAAGTCCCCAGCTCTGTTCCTTTTAACTTATTTCAGGCTGTCTTCAGTTCCAGAGAGGTGTAATGGTAAACCAAAGCAGACCGCGGTCAGCTATTTTTTTCTTTCACGAGGCCTTTCAAACAAACGTTTGAAGAAAAAGCAACATGAAACGCAATTTTAAGGGTAGAAGTAAGATGCTTTTCTGATTGCTTAACGTATCTGAACCAGAGGGCTGTGAAATGAACAGCCCCAGGCGGGTCTGACTGGGAGAGCTCCGGAGCTGGCGTGGGGCTGTGGGGCTGATTCCAGGAGAGAGGGACTCCCTCTTCCGCGCTGCCTTGTGTAAACCTGAAATTATTCCTTTTCCTCTCCAAAACCCCTCCCTTTCTGGAGTAAATAGCATTTGTCATTACCAGGAGGGGATGCTGACACTTCTTTTTTCTTAGAGCTGGCATCATTCACGTATGCACGGTCGGGCTATCAGACCGAGCAGATGGGCTAGCTTACAAAAGTCGTATCAGCACATTTGACTCGATAACACATTTTTTATCATTAAATAAGTCTCCTAAAAATTCCTGCTTCAGCCATCAGCGAAATATTTTCCCTACTAACAAACAACCGCATCCGGCTGCTGTGCCGCATTCAGAAATCATTAAGTCAGGCCATTAGAATTCATCAAATTTTCTTAAAAAAATCACAATAGGCATATTATCGTATAGACACCTGCACGTACACCCGCACGCTGTTCTCTGCCCAGGGAACACTCCCTGTCACCTTTCTCAGCGATCACGCACACCAGGAGTGTCTTTGCTTTTAATGAACTCAAGATTTTCCCAGAACTGCCCGTCTCCAGGGCTCTGAGAAAACAAACTCTCAGGAACGGGGCTCATTTGGCCGCATTGTCACAGCCTGTATCGGTATTACAATCTCCTTCCTACAATACGCGCTCAACAGCGTTGGAGAGCCTCGCCGTTATGACATGCATAGATCAAAAGGGGTTCAAAAGCCTTCCACAAGTTTTAAGGCTTAGTCCCGCTGGTAATAACATCGATGACAAAATTGCCTTTGTATTTGATAGGAGCAACAGCAGGCACCTTGGGTCTCATCCTGGGAAGTGCTGAGCTGCTGCAGCCTCCAGTAAATCCAAAGAGAGTGGTTGCTCAGCACCACGCGAAAGCACATCTGTATTTATTAAGAATATATTGACCTGCTAGTCCAATTAAACTTGACTGCCCGTTTATAGAGGCTTTCTGCCCAGCAGCAGCTATGCAGGTATCAGCTGACAAACCGTAACGCAGCAGCAAACTGAGCAAAAGGTCCTGGTGCTGATCTCTTCATCTTCTGAGCTGTACATCGTTCACAAACATTGATACGAGTCCAATAAAGGTCATAGCGCATTCATATCTTGCTTTAGGTGAAAGAACACCAAAGCCTTTTTGTGCTGACAATGTTTCCCAAAATTTATTGTGACCTTCAAGAACCTGGAAATATTCTGCACCGTCATCATCTCAGGGTCAGTATACATTCGATATTCATTAAAAAAGGAAACTGCAGGGGTGACAGAAATCTGATGATATAGATTAGCTGCCGAGATTTCTGAATTCCCAAATCATCTGACGCAGAAGCAGCCAGGGGAGCGGGGGGAACAGAGCTCTGGCAATTATCTAGTCCGAGTTAGTTACCCCTCCAGTGACGGTAGACGCGCGGCCGTAGGTACCTCAGTAACCGGTCAGCTCGTTTTATCTATTCCCTTCTCCCCAGCACCACGTCTTTGAGATGACGACCAGACCAGCCAAGCTTCCCCGTCTCATGGCCTCGGAGAATTCGTTACTTCGCTGAAGCTTGTCTCCGGTCACCAGTTGGACACCTGAAATCCCCCCCGATGGGGTCTGACCCGGCGCGGCGCTGAGTGACCGGAGACCAGGTTCGGAGAGGGCTCCACACCTCCAGAGATGCGACCCAAAACCCGACCGTTTCGAACCCTGCTCCTTCCTAACCCTTTCTGTGCCTTCGCCCAGCAAACAGCACCGCATTCTGGTTTCCCTCACTCTCCTTCCTGCCGTTTCTCCAGCGTATTTTCTGTCTAGCTATTTGATTTTTGAGCTCAGTAACTCACCAATTACAGCGTCTGCTTGGCGTGAGTTAGATTTTACCTACTTCATTATTGCACTAAAGCTGGGGCTCCTGGCAATGAGTGTTAATTGTATCAAAAAGGCAGTTGTTCATATTAACGTATAATGTTCTTAGTTGACTGGGAGGGGAGGTTGTTTTTACCATAGAGTTAGAAAACATGCTTAGGCTAAATCTACTTAAATCAAGCAAATCCTGATGTGAGACAAATCTGGAGGCTTCTGGGCTGAGCCAGAATGATCAGGCGTTGTGCTGTTTCTGGAATAGCACGAAAGCACATCTGGATTTCCTAGTCAGTATATTTTTTTGTGCAATTTTTATTCTCCCATTACTCTGAGTTCTATTTCATAGTTTGCACCTTTGTATCTAGGAATCCCTTTCATTTTGTTAAATGCATCTCTCATAGAACTTTTTTCTTTAAAACATGTTAAAGTCTATCCACTTATTTGTTTAAGCAAATCTGACATTACAAATAATAAACAAAACAACAAAATACATCCAAGGGTCTAAAGAGGGTATAAATGGATAAAAATAAATCACACCGCTGGAAAGCTAAATCGAGAGAACTACAGAAAACACAGTAGTAACAATAGTGTTTAGTAGATTTGCATATTGCTTTCTGGATTAAATACTTATCTGTCTGTTACTGTTCATGAATTCTGATGTTACCTCGTCTTGGAATCAGGAAGACACAAACAAGAATTTATGCTGTCGGAATAAGCAGGCTGAGGAGAAGAATTTAACCTTCTGCTATATTTTACTATAACTTGGAGATGGGTTCTTGAACATAAACCTAAATTCATCTCTCAAAAGTTATAAAATAAAACCTTATTTTAATTGAGTTCACTGTAAGTGTAGTCTTAAGCATGTTCTCCATTTCCAGATGAATTTCCAAAAGTCTCTGGACGTGATTTAGACACCCCAGCCCCGTTATCTTTCCATAGGAACTAGGAACTGCAGGCGAAAGCCTTAAGATGTTGCACAGGGCATAATTCAAGTGGCCTGGAGGCAGACGGTGAAGAATGGACCTTGCCAGGATCTCAAACAACGTCCCCTCCTGCCTTCCCGCGGGAAAGCCTCCGTCTCTCCTTGCTGTCACCGGGCTGACCCTCGTTGCCGTGGCTGGCTGCCATGGACACTCAGGGCTCTTCAGGATGAGACCCCGGTCCTGGTGGGTGTAAATGGACCCTGGTAAAACCAGAATTGAGCGGTCCTGTGCAACACCATACGTTTGCAGCTGGCTTTTCAAAAACGTGCAGGAAAGGCCAGTAAGCAAAAGTAACGGCGCAGTAACTGAATGAGGTTTGAACAAATGGACAGCTTGGACATGTTTAAACAGAAAATGGACTAACGAATAAGATGTCTGTAGTTCATGAGAGGGCTAACAAACATCTACACAAGAGTACTCTGGTGTTCTACAGCGCAGGCATGCAGACTAGGGTATTTCCAAACGCAGAACTCAGCGGTACACCGCGTGTCCCCAGCCGACAGCGCAGCTCCGTCCGGGGTTAACAGAGGCAGAAAGCCTTAGCTTGTCAAACAGGACATTAGGCTGCTGGATCCCAAACTTGCTGTTTGACCACGACCTCTTACACCCCCCTTATGAAGACACGTCTCCAGCAGGAAGCCAAGCTTTGCGCCCAAGGCGAGGCAAAATGAACGCGGTCTCTGAAGAGCTGGGATTACAGACGAACCAGAGCGGTCATGCATTACCAGCGGTAATCAACCTCATCTCGGAGTGCCCATACTGGGTCAGGGTCCCTGGGCTACCCAGGGTGGCTCCTCTTGCCACTGCTATGCCAGTACCGCTTGATGTGAGAGTGGCCACTGGGAGAGGCAGGTCCTGGAAGAAGCCATCAAGACGACCTGCCTTTGGCAAGACTGAATTTGGTGCGATCTTTGCTTGGAAGTGCAGCTCAAACCGACCTGGGCCAATGACTGGCTTTTGCTAATGGTGTCGTTGCAGATGTATGTATTCAAAACAACAAGCAAAGCAGCTGAAGAACATTCTGGACATGGCTTTGTCTTTATCCACACTATTTTCTATCCTGGCGTATTTCTAACTCATATTAGATTAAGGATGTTTAGCATTATGTTCATTATAGCGTCTTTCGTTGGAATGTTTCTCTTGGGTATGAAGAGATAATCCACATGAATATTTTTTTCCATTATGGGCCACATTATTAAGTCCATTATTGTATTTTAATTGATGCTATTATAGCACATTAAGTACTTTGGCATGGGTTAGAGATAGTTTGTTAATAACACTATTACTAAAATACTAAAAGCTGCATTTCTATTCTGGTTGATGTTGAAGCTTTCAAAATTGTACTCATTCTGTCACGTAGCTTGGGATCACAAATCTGGCATTATCCTACTGTCTTTTATATTGCTTCTAACTTCTCTAATAATCTGCTGTTGCAACAATGCCCCTATATATCACTGAAACAGAGGTGACGCGGAACAATATATCACGTCTGGTTACAGTCATTGGCTGTGTCAAACAAAATTTTATCCTGCCCCAAAACTCTGAATGACTTCAGCTTTGCTATTTAAATGGGTATTGACAGAATAACTCTCAAGATATTTATAGAATTTACTCTTAGCAGATTGTGGAGCTTCTTTACAGTCTGTTGGGGTGCTTTTTTCCAGTATTTGTTTCAGATGCCTTTGTGGCTCCTACATCCTCAGCAGAACTGTAGACACCTTTATCATCACCAAATCCTTTCCTGAAACATGCTGCATGAATTAACAGATTGAATGTCAGCCACAGTATTTCTATTTCTATTCATCATGGGCAAATTTACAGTTTTCTGTCCTGTGTCATGTTCCAGGTTAAAAAGAATTAAAGACTGGCAAAAAGCACAGGCACCTTCCTTTTTTAAAATACTAAGCAAGCTGGTTTACAGTGGAATAGAGTAAATGGGAAGGCTCTGAATAACATGTAGGCTGAGCTTTCTTTCAGGATAGGATTTTACTTCAAAAAGGCTGAGATGAAACATCTAGTAAGAATTTCCATCACTATAAAGAAGAGAAGGTAATCATTTAAGCTTGTATTCAATACTTATGCTTGGGTCCCAACTTAAGCAGACGGCAGTTTTATCTGTACTATTTAACACTCTAAGATGTTCCTGGCATTGCAACTTAACCAGGTATGCTTTAAAATTATTACACCAGTCTCTGGGACAGTTTTGGCCTAGGGTAACTTGTACTTTCCATATTCCGCATCCTTGGGCTACGCGTTAGCACAGGTCAGGGACCATCCCCAGGACGCAGTTTGCCTATGACTGCCCTGCCTGGGAGGCTAAGGCAGGCCAGCGGTGTGGATCCAGACTGTTCTGCACCAGCTGACTTCACTGCCAGAGTGTGGTCCTCGGCACATTTAATTTGCTAACAGAGATGTAGCCCGGTAGTGCCGTTGAAATGATGGCCACTTTAGCAGGTCCCATATATAATCCTCTAACGTTTTCTGCAGAAGCCCAAGTCACACAAATGAACGAGACAGCCTGTTTTCCAGCTAGAATGTGGAAAGACCATTCCCATCATCTTCAGTGAGAGACGAATCAGGTCTTGTAGGCAGAAAGCTATAAAATAAAGCAACAAGGAAACCCAATCCTTTTTCTCTATGGGACTGCCAATCCAAGTGTGTTATTCACGAAACTGGAACAGCTCATATAAACTTGTGAAAGCTTGAGAGGGGGCTATCTGAACTGGACTATTTGACAGTTATACCCCTCACCCAAAATGCTACAGACCAGCAGAACAACCGGGTATTGGCTATGGGTTTTCTTTCAAGGGGAGAAATGCTACTCTACTACATATTCCCACCTAACACCTCCAGAAATGTAGGGCAGAGATTAGGTATAAATTGCTATTTGTCCTAGAATTTATATGTAGATTACAGTGTATGTAAGCCCTTAACTATGTGAAATAGATGAATTAAACTTGACATTTGTAGATAAGGCAAGTCAACAGCTACTTGGTTGCACATTTTTATGGACTCTCTGTCACATACTTTTCGAGGCATAGGTATTTCATCTAACTCTGTAAGATAAGTCTTACTCTCTTGGGCTTTTATTTTTTCAGAGGAGTGTTTCTCCTGTTCTCCCATGTGAGAAATTTTACTCCTCCTCAGATAATTTACTTTTTCCAGGGAAGACTGAGGGGAGTCAGGGTGGCAGCCACTGCACTAGTGATGGCAATGCTGGAGCAGTGCCACAGTCCACGAACTCCCATATGAATTACTGGGTTCTCTGAGCTTCTGTCTGGGTGGGTTAGTTGTTTTTTTAACACAAAACCGACTGAAAACAGCTCTCAACAATCTTTTTTTCAGCAATGTGGTGTACAGTAGTCTACAGACTGCAACTGCATTGATGGGACCCATAGGCATTGATGGAGAGCAAGAAGCAGTCCTTCCTTCCTTCCCCAGGTCTCCATTTTTGTGTGGAGGACAACTCATTTGGACTTCTGGGTAAACTCAGCATTGGGAATGAAGGAATTTTGCTAATCCAGCTGCTTTCACTACCCTGCAGAGGTTTTTTTTTTGGACCATCCTGATGACCTTCCCGTAACTTTCAGAGCTTTTTTTTTCCGTACTGTAGCACTGGACTCCAAGAGCTTCTCAGTTTTAATCCTCGTTCTGCTAGAGGGGTCCTCTTTACTATCAGGAGGTCAATTAATACACCAAAGCTCTATTTCCCCACAAGCATCAAGGGATATTGTGGTAATAATTGGAAGCTTTGACAGAGCTCTCATTAGCAGCAGCTTCATTAAAATTTTATTTAAAAAAAAAAAATACAAAAGAAAAAAAAGGACTCTCCAGCTGATATTAGAAAAGAGTATTTTATACAGAGGAGACAACTCAAAGAAAAATGTCCGAACGTATTCGGCATAACTTCTGTTCTTCTCTAGACATAAAAGGCTCCCCTCGCCGCTTCAGCCCTGTGCTGACTTCCAAGTACCCTTTTGCATGACCCGAGGAAGCATCTACTAGGTTGGTGAAACAAAGTCTTTGGGTTCTTGGCTTTTTTTGTGATATATATATATATATATGATCCCCAGTCACTGTTGTGCATCCCCTCTCTGCTCCCTTCTTTTATCCACAGCGGGATATTACACACCCTGTCCAGCCCCTGTGGGATGGCCGCTGTGCTGGGAGAGGCACACGTGAAACACAGAGGTCTTTGCTTCTTGAGCAGCAGCCCAACACCGAACGCTGAAGGGACCAGACACCCCGTCTCCTGCAGCATGCGCTGCCCGTAAACCAGATAAACTGCTTGCAAAAGGCTGAAAGGAAAGAAGTGAAATCAGGGGAACTGCGTTCTTTCCAGTCTTTTCCATCTACTTGAGTAGTGCGATGTGTAGCAATAGTACGTAGCATGTCCCTGGGCAGAAATTAAAAAGGCTGACGGAATCCCTGTCATGTCTATGAGGTTCTTTAATATCCAGATTAACAGCTGGGAAGCGTATCTTGGTAGACAGACATTTAATAGCTGTCTTTCCCCAAAGAGGCACCCTGCCTCCTAAATGCGCTATTCCGTTCCTGCTAATGGATTTGGTGAATGGGCCTTTATTTGCACACCAAAAGGGCACTTTCGTGGTCCTTCTAAAGACCCCAAAAGTTGATGTAGCTTGCACATATTCACTTGCATTCAGAGGTTTTGGGGCCAGGGCCCCTCAGACACGTAGTGTGAAAAGAGGCTGGCTTAAGGGAAGACGGGCCAAGGAAGGTGTTACAACCAAACTGCTGCTTGTGTGACTTAAGTCTGTGTGTTTCCTAAGGGCCACGGATGTGATTTTTTTATTTGTTAATTACCACCCTGATTGCCATACTCTGGTGGAGTTATATATAGAGCCTCCTTCCCTGAACAGTGGGATTTGGGGGGTTTCAACGCTCTCGGTGTGCCTGAAGCTGCGATGCAAGATCCTCTCTCTTTCAGCATTTAAGGACCACAATATTGGTTTACGTTCTTATCGGCTTTGGGTTCGCCACCCCCTTGGATAAAGCCAAAGGGCAATTCTGGCACAAAGACACGCTGTAGGAACCAAGAGGGCTCACCACGCAGAGCAGCGGAGCGGCTGGGGCTGACTTCATCCCGAGTACGATGAGGGTTTTTAGAAGAAGGCTGGGCACCTGGCTCTGACCTGGCTCTGTAAAGCACGCTCGGTTAGCTCGCTGCTGCCTGCTCTGGGAGCCGAAAAATATCCTCTGTGGCCGCAACGGCTGAGGAACGCTGCAGTCAATCACGCTTATCTGCGTTGTTGCTCTTTTCTGCGGTGTTGTTTTCTGTAGTGAAAAAGTAATTTGTCCTAAAAGGAATGTTGCACGATTCATAATTAGAGGAAAAGAAGGTATTATTGTACAATTACGCCATGTTTGTGCTTTTACCCGGTTGGTGCTGGCCTGACGCAGATTTGTGAGTGGCAAGTGCTATAAATGGCCCTGGGGGGGGTATTCATCTCTCCTGGGTCCGCCGGGTGAGCCGTGCCATCGTGTGCCCAGATTCCCCATCCTGCCCAGCCTGGCCCCGCTGCCTTCTCCACGTGCTCCGGTCTGGGCACACCGTGTGCTGCTGGTGAGACCCCGCAAGGCTTCCCGCCGGCGCCGGGCTCTGCGGCGGCTCTGGGTAGTGTTCGCATCCCTCGGCCTCCCTTACGGCTCTGCTGTGCCTCGGCAGCCAGGGGTGGGAAGCATCCGTAAGGCTTCAGTACCCGATCGCATGCGTCAGGACAGATTCGGTATCCCATCACACGTTATCACTTTAACGGAGCATTAAAATGCAGAAGCTCGAATCGGCTGGATTGGTATGGCCAGGCAGTGTTTTGAGGGATGCCAGAGGCTGACGGTGAGATCAGATCTCGCCCATATCTGCAGAGGCGCATGCGATTTCTGACAATACAGACTCTGGAGGCATCGCTTTGGGACACCAGCGTGAATGAATCTTGTGGGTAAGCGGGGAAATACACCGAGAGGTTTAAGATCCTCTTCTCCTGGAGCTATGCAGCAGCCTGCCTTAGAGCAATCACTTCTCAAAATCAACTTGTAATAGCAGTTATTACATTTAGCTTTTGCTTTGTTTGAACCTCATCCTGGGAAAGAGTAAGAGGATTTGGATAAAAGCTTAAACCCACTTAATCTCTTAGGTTTTTATGTTTCCTTAATTTGACTTTATTTTTTTAGTGTATTTTACATATAAAATTCTTTTATCTAGGGAAGCTAAGTTTACATTATTTTGCTATCCTAGTTGCATTTATTGCTACAGCAGGATGAGGCAGTCCATAGAGCTGTAACGCCATTCAGTGGTCACAGGTTACACAGCATTCACCCCGAAGCACACATTATTGGCGAGATTTTATTTCTCTAAAGTGCCGCTCTCGGTATTTCCCAACAGAGAGTACTTTCAGCTTTAAAAAGGGGCCGTATAATTATTCTTCCCACCTCGGCTGTTTGCTGAATGGGTTCTTTGCTTATGCACATGGTGAAGACAACGTCCAGAAGTTGGAGTCAGTAACTCACTACGCACCACGTTTGGGTGTATGCTCACGAAATCCTGAGGTGAACAAATTCCCGGGTAAGGAACTTAAGATACACAAGGGTACCGATACTTTTGCAAGCCATAAAACCAAGCCGGGATGTGGTAGGAAGGCAGCAAAACCACGGCAGAGTAATTACGCAGCAGCACGAGGGCGGCTCTGCCAACACCTCGCTCTGCACTCCTGGCTGGTAGCGCCAATTAGCACGCCGCTGCCTCGCCTGCGGCACACGCTTTAGTTATTTGCACGTCTCGTAAATCTTTATCACATTTAGGAAAAATTGTCCTTCTGTTCCCTTTCACCCTCCCGGCAACAGAAGCCTCACTGCGGAGCGGGTGAGAGGCAGGGTGACTGCCCCAGTATGTCTGGCCTTGTACTGGAAGTCAAACAAGCTGGGGCCTTTGGGGAACGGGCAGAAAAATTGTAATATACTGAATGGAAAGAATAACTGTTGGTACACGCGCCACCAAATCTTCTCGGAGCGAGTAAGGATTTGTTTTTAAGTTCCCATTCTAGCTGCTTACAGCAAATGCAGCATCACAGGTGCCCTTTTACCCCTGGGGTACCTTGGGGACTGTGTCATTTTTTTTTCAGAAATGTTTTCCTACAGAGCCAGCGTCGAAAAAAACGGGCATGATACTCAGTTTTCCACAAAACCTCCATCGATTTCTGTGGCCCAGATTCAACAAAATGCCTACGTATGCTCTTAATTTTGGCCTATTCTGTACCCTAGTAAAACAAATGGGCAGGGAATACTTCTGCCCCACTGAAATCAAACCTTTCCTTACTGTCACAGCAGAGCCCAGCCCCAACCTTGGTCCGCAGAAGACTCTGTTTGCGGGTGGTTTGATTGCCCAGAGATTAAACACGAGGAAAGCACAGAGCACTCCCAGCTAGAAGAGCAAAATGGACCCAACAGCTGAGCAACTGGGGGTAGATGATGGAATGCTGAAAGAAGAATGGAAGTACAATATTAGATGCTCAGCATCTATTTAAATTAACAAAAAAATCTTTTTAAAATGCAGGCAAAGGATGTGGAAAAGATCTAGAGAAAAGCGGAGTCCACGTTTTTATGTCCATGTTGCTAGCAACATTTCTTAGGCTATTTATAATGATGTTTAAGACTAGGAATCTTTGACATTGCTTCAAACAAGCAGGCAGGCTAATCAAACTGACAACAGAAGCTTTAGCAGCAGTTTGGTAAGAAAAAAGACAATCATTACAGGTCTTTGTACAAACACAATCCAGTTATATTAACTTAATACGGGGAGAAAATCTTTATTAGCAAGAAACCATTTTAACCTGAAAAGCAATCATGTGTCAAGCAAGTCCCACTTCCAAATGCCTGTAAGTGCTCTTCTGTGCAGGATTTCTCATTTTCAAAGATTTTTAGTACTGTTTGATTTTTTTCCGCATCCAGCTGAGTGATCCCCTTCGTGAGAGGGCACCGGCAGCGATCAGCCAAAGATCTTGCTGCTTGAAAATGACAGCAGTTTTGATAAGGTTCAGTACAATTTCTCTTGACACTGGTTTTCTGATAAGGGTCCTGCATGTGACCACAGCGAGCAGAATTACTGGCTCAGCATTAGGCATTTAAACGTTGCCATCCATCTAAGGCTCCTACGTATCAATCTGAATATTACTTTGCTGACTCCCTCTTTGCAGGTACGTGATGACACACTGATCGGGGGAGGTATAACATAAACATATGTGAAATGCATGTCAAATCTTGATGCTTAAAGCACCAAAATAATGGTTTCTTTTTCAAGCGGAGACACCACAGATATTCTGCTGAACAGCTGCAGCGTTGGAGGAGGTAAAAGCATGGCAGAGGCATCCAGCTTTTTCTGCATGGCAGCTCTGCAGTTGAGGAGGGACTGCAGTCACTTAGATTTCATCTGATTCTTGGTATGCAACAGCAGAATATCAAGACAAAAGATTTCGCAATATTTTTTTTCTAAAATCCAGGCAAGTTGCCTTGGTTACCCATTCTTCTCCAGCCAGACTCTTCACCGCGAGGTAGGAAGCTGACTTGACTCTTCTTTGCGAATGGAAATGCTGAAATTTCTCTTTCTATGTATGTGTGTACCTCACCAGGCGCAAAACCAGCCGGAACCCCATCGCATCTTCCCGAAGCCTCAGAGGGCACGGCAGGACCGATGTCCCACCGCTCCTCCCTACAAGGAGGTGCAGCTCCGAACTCACAGGTGACGCAGCCTTCCAAGCAGCAGAACTATTGACACCGGTGGGGTAACTTGTGAATAAAATTACCTGGCAATTCTGAATTTTGCAGGTTTAGGCCCTGTTTACTTGACTTGTGCTTGGTTGCTGTGACCAAGCAGATCTAACCTGAATTTCAGAGTGGAAAAATGTGCCAAATGCTGTTACTTTTGTCATTTAATACATTGTGACTTTACAACGTTGAAAAATCCCCAAGGCATATGTTACGCCAATTAGCTTGGTTTCAAGAGTTGAATACATCTGAATAATAAATTAAATTACTATCTCTGTATATGTTATGGAAATGGGATGACATGAGGCCATACTGATGTTTATTTAGCTGTCTGAGGATGATACAGTTAAGACGAGAAAAAAATTTAGAAAAGATTATCATCTTCATTGCTGAAACAAGAGTGAAGCTAAGTCCTGCCCTTAAGTGGTCTGGATTGCTGGGGGGGCCTGACGAGAAGCCGGTACGGCTGGCGGGGGGGTTCCCATCAGCTTCTGCAGGCAATGGCTCAGGTCCTGGGCTTATGAGATATTTACGATAATATCATTGTGAATGTAGAGGAAATATGGCCAGCAAGACTATTTTTTGCAAGGCAGCGGAATATATCCCCCGAAAGAGCAATCTGGTGGTTGGTGCAAGAGAGGAGCAAAACTCCAAACCCTTCTTTTACACTAACCTCAAGGTTTCATGCTGAGGGTTTCCCCCGGTGAGGTCCAGCAACACCCATTTCTTGCACAGGCCTGAAGGAATTGGAAGTCTCTTAGAGAGCTCGACTGGTTTGTGATAAACCCTTGTTCAAAATGCTGAGGTAGAAAAAAACCCAGACATGCTTTGTGAATTATACTGTGTCTTCTTTCTAATTTGAATTAACCTACATTCCTTTATTTTTTTAGTTTCTATTTTTCTTGTTTTAACTGAAAAGCCAAAGGAAAATCAAAGGAGCGGACTTAAATAAAACTTGTGATAATTTGTCATTTTACATGATATAAGTATATTTATGTTTGTTGAAATGGCTTTCTCTGCAGATAAATGCGTACGACAACTGTATTCTCAGCTCAGGAGAGAACATCAAATTGATTACACGTGTACACACTGTGAAAACATGAAAATTTGCCTACTTTGTTTCACCAACATTTGACTACACGGAAGTAATGAAAATACGACTTTGAGCATTGGCCTTAAGGATTAAACAAACAGAGCACAAGGAAAATCTTGCATCCCTTACAATTTTTGTGTTATAACCCCTCCTGCCGGACCTAATCACTCTTCATCATACCCTTGTATTTAATTACGAGCCAAATAATTATTTCGCACTAACCATAGCATAAACGTCACGTTAATCAATTTAGGTCACTAGAAGCAATTCCTATTGAATCCCCATCCATCAATAAAAAGGCAGACAATTTAAAACACTGACCGAAATGAAGGAAGCCTGATGGCAAGGCTTTGCCTGAGCAGTGTTGCTTTTCAGCTGTCCGCGCAGCCCGGCTGTTTTCTGCCAGCTCTGAGGTGTCCTCTGGTGGTTATAACATCGACAGGATCAGCCACTCACTGGGCAAAGCTTTCCTGGGATCAGGTCAAATGCCCCGAAATGCAGATAACGGATGAGGTTAGCTGTAGGTAAAATAGAAGAGATTTTTAATACAAAAAAGCTTTTATATGAGAGGGTTTTTTTCTTTCTTTGTAGCATGGGGAGTTGCCCACCTCCGTGGGTTTCCAGTGTCATCTAACCCATCCCTTGCTACGGCAGGGACCTAGTGTGATGCCCTGCTCTTTTTCTGAGCCTCATTACATCTGCTTTGGCTATATTTTGCTTCTAACTCTATCATCAGAAGTGCTGGCAAATATTTTGTGCCCTGCCATTCCCATTGCTCCATTAGCAGCCCGTGGAACAGTTTGCAGGGGTGAGGGTGGTCCCTTCCGAATCTGCATTCCCCAAAATATTTCCTTGCAGAAGCTAAACTGTATGATCTTGCCTTTTGACACATCCCGTGCAAAGCTACGCTTATTGAAACACGCACTTTTTACTACATTACCGCTGCTCAAAACAGTAAGAGCAAATCTAATATAACCCGTACTGCAGCAGAGGAATTGCAGGTCAGAGATGTGAAGCCCGGTCTCACTGATACTTACCACAGAGAAAATCTCTGTAGGGTAAATATCGTCCAGGCTAAAAGCAGAGAAGGAATATGGACAGAAGGAGAGAATAAATCAGCATCTTCAGAATACTTAACAATGTGACCCTTGCTCCTTCTGTACTGCTGACACTTACTTCCTCACCTTTATCTGAAAATATGTATCTGAGGCTTGAGGGGATGGTAGGGTATAAAGATTTTATTAGAACTCACTTGGTATGGCACACCAAGAGAAATACAGTATGCAGGTCATCTCAAATTAGTGCCGATAAAACTTTTATGTACTCTTTCCGAGTACTTATATGATACTCCCATCTCAGTGCTAGCCAAGTGCCATGTAGCATCCAAGTGCCTTGCTACACCACACCGCCCTGGAAGCCATAAAAAAGATGTACCAAATCAAAAGGCATGGAGCTAAGGGTGTTTTAAAATTATTATTGAAGCAATTTTTTATCTCTCTGCTGAGAAAGAAAATTATTTTATTTGACTGAGGCCATCCCGTCCCAACCGTGCAAAATGCCAAAGGAGGGTCTCCAACAAGGGAAATCTCAGTGATGGAAAGCAAAATACCCACTGGTGCTTTACTATACTTCTTTGCGTGGCACTGGGGCAGGCTGATGATGAGGAGCAGTTGTACTTCAGCCCACCACAAACCCACAGTGCCAGTTCTGCCCTGCTGTTCCTCGGTATCTGACCAGGAGCAAGGAGTCTGGGGAGGCCAGCGGGCACAGGCAGGAGCATCATTTTCGTGGCTTTTTCAAAGCCTGTGCATTGCAAAGCACTGAATTTTAAACATTTGAATGGTGACAAACTGACTATCGCCTTTTTAAATGTGGGGAAAGAGGTTGGTATGCAAGAAAGAGGAAGAAAATTAAAACTAGTAATGAAGAGAGACAACTTCAATGTGCTGAGTCCTTGGAAATTAGAGTTAATCCCAGAGAAAAGGATTTACAGGTAAAGGTCAGGTGCATAAATCATTAGCGCATTAATCTATGCATAATTTCATATTTACCGTAACTGCCTGAGGAAGCTTAATTTATTCTCCTTGTGCTCAGATAATAACAACGGTTTTGGTCAGAGGTCTTTCTAATCAGTTTTCTGCATCTGGTTTAACTTGCATATCCAGGAACACGCTCCCTGGTACAAAATGGCCAACCCCACTCCTCCTCCATTTTTAATAAATTTTTTCAAAGGAAACTCTTCGCTGTGAAAAGATCACCCAGCAGGGATCCAAAAACTGAGAAACAGTACTGAGCTGTCAGGCTTAACATCCTCCTCTGGTCTTGCCCATTTCATTCTGCCCCAGCTGTTTTCCCTAGTGCTGTAATGAATAGGCCAGTTGATTTCTTTTTTAGTACAAGGTCATTGCAATTTCCATTTTTAAGTATGAATTGGGCACTAAAACCCCAATGTCATCGCTGTGCTTGGTAGTCCTTCCTCTATCTAATGTTGCCAGGCTTAAATGTCTCATTTTCAGATGCTCATGATTTAGTAAGCTTTAACATTTGCATCAAAACTTTCCAGGCTGGAGGCTTTCTTCGAGTTGTCTCTTGTCGTTGATTTTAAGTTTAAGTCACAGTGATCCAGCTGTTTCAGGGAATTAAGGGAAAGTGTTTGTAGTGAAAAAATGAAGTATGACAGAGAGGGTCATGCTGGTGTCAGCAGCGTGTCCTGCTCACTGCCAGGAAAATCTATCCGTTCAAGTGCCATAAGCGATGAGCACTAAGAAGCAGAGTTTGTTTACAGTTCGTAAAGACTCATTAGGTGTTAACGTGAATTTTCCAAACATTACAAATGAACTTCAGCACCTCACAGCTTCGCCGCTTACGCGCTCAGCGTCCTCAGTGGAGAGCTGAGCGCGTTTTCCCACAGCGACAGGGACTAAGGCATTTTACCACTCGGTGGCTTCGGCTCCAGCGCTGGTCCTCCCCTCGGTGCCTCTGCTGCCACTCGGGGATTAAGGCGAGAGCAAAGACCGCTCTTTGGAAACGCAAGTGATGAGGACCCAGGCCTACAGAAAGCCGGGGAAAAGACAGGGACAAAGCACCCAACTGAGAGTGAAAGAAGGGTGCTTGAAAACGTTGAGCAATTTTGCTTATTGCCAACACCATCGTCTCTACCTCTGAAATTCTACTGAGCTCTGCCAATACGATATTCGTTCCCGTTTTGGCAAGTGCCCTCTTGGGTCAGTTTTGGACTAGCACTTCTTTAAATCAGACCTGCTGGCAAATGGGGCAACCTGGATTCCCTGCAGATGGGTGGGAGCTGAAAAGCATCATGTGCAATTTTGAGGCTGGTATTCTGAAATGGGATACTGAAATGGGATACTGGGAACCAACTTCATGATTCCTGTTCTAGCTGAACAGACGGGCACTGGGAGACAAAGTATTAATCGTCGGTGGAGGTGCTCTTAGGAAAGGAAAAGCCACTATTATTCCGATAGGATGATTATTACAGAGAAAAGTTTAAGGATTTAAATTTCTCGCCAAACACGAGGAAGATCCTTGTGCGAGTAAAGACTGAGATTGGCCTATGCAGAATTAAATCTCTGTATCGGAAGCGACAACCTGCCTCAGCAGAACCCCTAATCTGCCTCGTAATTAACTATGAGCTCCAAAGAGCCTGGATCAGCCTTCAGGCTGCCAGCTGCAAATTAGAGGACACAGCAAAGCTTAAGACCTTGGTATGCCTAGGTAAAATGCTTTCTTCCTTATATTAGTAATGTCACAGTCTTTTATAGCATTGAATACTGCCAGATCAAAGTACTTCATAACTAAGGTCAGTATCATCGTCCCCTTTTTCCACAAAAGGAGAAGTGGCAGCCCAGGGAGGTGAAGTAGCACATCCATGATCAACCAGTGTGCCCAGTGGCACTTGCCACCCCATAACTGGGGAGTCCTGAGTCTCAACCTGGTGCTGCAACTACCAGATTTTCTTTTTTTCGGAGAGAAACTATTTTCCACATAGACTCAGAAACAGCCTTTAAACCTGACAGGAAAATTAACACAGAAGAGAGGTTGGGGAACGCACAGGCTGTATAAATGCTTGCAGAGGGATTAGCCCTTTCCTCATGTGCCGGTTTAGTCAGTGGGAAACTGTGCTACAGCACAGACCTCCAAACTGCACCTCAAGGCATCGGAGAAAATGGAATGAACTCTGCAACTTCTTGTATGATTCCTGATAAAAGGAAAAATTCTTGTTCCAGAAGCCGATGCAGCATACTGATGTGGTGCAGCAGGACGAGACAGACGGGCAGCACCGGCCTACGTAGCTTTTCAGAGCCCGGCACTCTGCCTTCTGTCAAGAGACTCCTTAAATTATAGATGAGCCAACGCGAAGCTTTTCAGAGGCGCACGGCAAACCCTGTGTAGCACAAAAGGCATTGCCAGCATCTTTTCACAGAAAACCAGACACCATTAGGCGTTAGGACTGGAGGGTGATTGTCTTGTTTGGCTCAGGAAACCCGGCCTGCTCTCTCACCGGCCGGTCTCTGCCCTAGCTGGTTTCTCATCTGCAAAACTGCGGCAATGCTGCCTTTTGGCAAAGTGCTTTCTGTGTGAAACTGCTCCGAGAGAGCAAATTATTATTGTTTCTTGCTATTCACAGGTGGTACACTTGCACGGGGGAGCTTGAAAAGCAAACACACAGACGCGTGGCCGGGGAAAGAATTAGAGTGCACCCCGCCTGGACCTTCACCCGTGATACGGGGTTCAGCAGCCATGGTTAAACACACTTATCCTACAGCTCAGAGTCTGTGTAGCAACTTGCCTCAGCCTTAATCCCTGTTAATTTAGTGAGACATTTTTTAGAACTGAATTTCCACAAACGAGATCACAAACTGGTTCGAAAGTACTACTCCACCTCCAACTGCTCAGTTTTGGATATACACTAGAAAGGTAAGCTGTGTTTAGCTCCAACTGCTAACGTACACAAATCAGAAGCTTGCAGAAAAAAACGCTGCCCCATGTCAGGGTTTTTTTCTTAATCTTCATCTGAAAGAGAAGATACATGAACAGTTTTACACATCTTTATTGAAAGCATCTGAAAAACATCACTGCATGCCAGCAGTTTTGAAGACATTCTGTCAGAAATACTTACGTGGCAGAAGGATGACGCGTGTGACGCTGCATTGCTCTATCGACACGTATTGCAAAATAAGTAGCACAAATACCAGTCTAACAAATGGTTTCTTTAAACATCATATAAAAGCTATAAAAGGAGCTAAGGCAGTCATCTGAGCCTGGGTTGATAGTCACTGCAGCCACGGCAGCTGAGAGGAGGATGTGGTCAGTGAGACCTCAGGCAACGGGACTATCCACCGTCTCTAATGCCTTTCAGTTCATGACTCCTTTCACTAAAATGAACTTTCTAAAGGTAGGGTGAGGATATTCTTTCCCAAGATCTGACATTTACTTTTCTCCTTTTTCCAATACACTGAAGCAATCTCTCAGCGGAGATCACAACAATACGTGACTGGATAACCTGGCACTTCCTGCCTTCTTCTTAATTTTCTAGTTTGTTTTCGCACACACCTGAATTCAAAAAGGTCAGCTCCTGAACACCGCACATCACTTCTGCTCATCAGAGCTACGCAGGTTTTGAGTACCGAGCACAGGTTAAAAATGGGGAAATGCACAGGGTGTTACCAACACAGCCTCCACCATGCTCTTGAGGTTCCAGCTCTGTGCCTTCTTCTCCACCCCAACTGCTGCTACAAGGCTGGAGCATCCTCAAGAGTTGTCTTTTGAACACAGGAGCATGCCCGAGGGACTGCTCGCCTTTCGTTTCCTCATTTTCATCCACGATTCCTCGCTCTCATACGATTACGTCCACGTAAGCCAAGCAAACACCATGTCATTATTCTGCCTTTACTCTGATTTTAAGAGCAACCTGCACACTGATTCCATATCAGGTCAAGCCCCAAATCAGTGCAAACAGCGTACTTTCCACTAACTTCCCGTTAACTGAATACATACATAGCAACTACCGTGTGGACACTAGAGAACAACCAAGCCTTTATCTCAATATTGCCAACATCTAAATTTAGCCCTGACGCAGAGAGTGCTCTCTCCTGCCTTTGGAACAAAGCTCCACCGCGTCTGTCGCCGTCAAAGCCGTGCTCTGCTTTCCTGCTTTCACCTGTTTGAATCATGAGCATGCTCATTTACCTTACAGAAACAAAGTGATTACGTCTGCAAAAATCAAAACTGTGATGCCTTAGTGGTGACATTCTTAGGGTTGCATAGGACCTACACTTCATATTATATTGGTTTTGATATTGCCAGACTGAGCACCAGAGTGGAAGATTATTTTTCCGAACCATTCCGCTTTCTGTCCTACGATCTACTGAACAAAACTTTCTCAACTGTGAATCTCAGCTAGCAGTGATGTAAATCACAGCCGTCTACTTAACTTGGTTCAGTCCACATTGAAATATATATGGTATACTTATCTTCAATTGCATCAAAATTGCTATTTGTTAAGAAATAAAAAAAGCATAATTATGTGCTAAACTTGCATTTTTAAACAAAATGTCTGATTACCACAGGCTAAATGATTGTCTCTGATGTGCCAATATACTGATGCACCCGCGCAAATTCAGGCTTTGGGTCTGACTGCAATACAAAATGTAAAAGATGCCCAATCCCTGAAAATTTCATGTTAAACCTGACATAAGAGACAGAAGCAGTCACTAGAGGGAGACAATGCAATTTCATAGAAGAACACCTCCAGAAAACTTTTCAGTTGGAGAATTTACAAAAAGCTGCATAATCCATGCCTGTGAGTCTCGGGGGTTAACTCACCAGTATTACCTTGCCCAGTGAACTCAGAACTACAGGATCAACGACGATATATGCCTATGCTGGAAACAGAGAACAGATTATTACAGAAAAAAAGAACTAACCTGCCCACTTTCCTGTCATGAACAGTATTCCCTTTCAAATTGCTTTTTCTGAGAACCTGAGACAAAAGACTGTCATAGTCTTTGTACCTGTGTACCTATTGCATGACTAAAAACCCTTCCACCTTGTGCTGGTTTTGGCTGGGATTGAGTTAATTTTCTTCATAGCAGCTGGTATGAGACTATGTTTTGGATTTGTGACCAAAACAGTGTTGGCAATTCCGGGCTGTTTCGGCTCCTGCCGAGCAGGGCTTACCCAGAGCCGAGGGCTGTTCTGCTCCTCAGCCCACCCCA
>JAVJGG010000059.1:14264372-14286097 GCA_035590195.1 Aviceda cuculoides
GCTTTTGCTTTGCCTGTTAAACTGTCTTTATCTCAACCGATGAGTTTTATCACTTTTACCCTTCCAATTCTTTCCCCCATCCCACCGGGGGGAGCAAGCAAGTGGCTGCGTGGGGCCGAGCTGCCGGCTGGGGTTAAACCATGACATCCCTGAAGTGATGACTCCTTTTATTTTGCACATTTAGCGTCTGAATGATCTGAACTTTCCTGACATTACTGTTCATTTAACCATGAAGAAATTAAAGCCCCAGGTACACATTTTCCTAACCCCTACTGACTTTTGTCCTATGAAGTACTTAGTGTTTTTCAACTTTTTTAAAAAGTGACTGACAAGTTTCCTCAGAAACAAAGCCTTGGGACCTCCGAGAAAATATGGAAACGTGATGAAGCACTGATAGGAAACCATTGGTTACAAACTGTATTCAGAATATATTCAATTTTAAGTTTTAAGGGCTACAAAGGAAAGTTAACAAATTCACAAGCTCTGACGTAAAATATGGGCCTATTGCTTTTGGTAAAAATACTCACCCTCCTGCCTCAAAATGAACTCACCTCAGCAGCCATTCCTCTGCTTCATTCTCACTTCCTTCCTTTAGTTTTCCGTTTCATCCCTTTCCCCATTCTTCTTTGCCTTCTGCTGCCTGTGTCAGCGTCACCGACGACCTGAGGTTTCGCCTTCTGTGTGTGTCCAACTGCGGACCCATCAAACGATTTTGATGAAAGATGCTGAGAGAGGGGCAGCATGAATGTTCACCGTTTCATAACCAGATTTATTATGACTAAGACCTGGATAAAGAAAATTGCATATTGGATTCTTTGCCGGGAGTACTTGGGTCAGTGAAGCCAATAGGTTTCATGGTAAGTTGAGGAAATTCAGGCAAAACACTGGGTGAGTATTGGCAGTAAAATAGCGGTCCCTTAGAGGGACGATAAAAGGATTGAAAATGCTGCTGCCTCAGGGACCTCCTTGAACTTTCTCAAAGGCTTTTTTTTCAATACGGGAAATTCATATTAGTTTAGCTCTGCTAAATTAGCAATATTCTTCCATGAGACAATTGTTTATGCTAATCTAATCACCATTATTCATTTGTAACAGTATACACACTGGAGGCTACCTAGTATGGCTATTTCAGTTTTAATAATAGTAATAGCTAAAATGATGCAAAATTTGTTTTAGATAGACCTAGAAGTATGCAAAATCAGCATCTGATGCAAAAGGCACTAGTCCGACATAAAACATTTGTAAAACAGATGCTTTACCAATATCTACCACTCAAGTCTCATCATCTGTAATTATGGAGCAAATGCTTCCTCCTCAAGCCTGCTTTCTGTTTATCATTCAGACCCCTCATGAGAAAAAACTAAACCATAATCAGCTTCGAAGTAATTTGTCTGTCTTCAGGGGAAAATATAATTCTACAGCCTCCCATTTCTGCCACTTGTGACAAAACTGAAGACGTCCTGCTTGCTAGGTCTGCTTGCAAGCATCCAGCGACAAGTGCTGTAGCAGCTGCCCTCAAGTGTGACAAAGAATGTTTGTTGTTTTCTTTCACCAAAATCGCAGTTTTACTTTTTTACTTAAGAAAAAAAAAAATCCCTCTCCTCTCTTCAATCCTTTTATCTGCTTAAATCTTATGCAAATGACAAAGGTAATTATGTAAATTGCAGAGTGAAAACTGATGTATTCGTTTACTCAGGGCTGAAAATGAAGGAAATGAATATTCAAAGCAGTGTGGTGTACCACTGTGTGAAGCGACAGGACTTCAGCCAAACTGAATTACCTGTTTATTGGCAGCATCTTCGAACTGGATCTTGCTTTTATGAGTAACAAGGTCACTCGTCAACTAGTTCTCACTGAAGTCAGCAATCAGAAGAAACAGTGAACCGCCAGCTCCTGTCTTTCACCAGAAGCAAAATCCTGCACACAGCAATCCCCTTCCTTCTCAATTCCGAGGATCTGGACAACTTCTGGAAGAATGAATAGCATTTCTTCTGGAAATCCAGTTTCTGCTAAATTGGATGTAGGTGCACTTCACTTCTGCCTCCACCCCAGGCATTACACTTTCTTAATACATATATTTAAAAAAAAAATCCAAAGAAAAAGCACAATTCAGAAACCCTACAGCTGGGATGCCTAAGTGTTTTTTCACCTAATCCTTGCCTCTTGCCACAATACTCAGCATTTTTCTTAGTTTGGGAGGTCACTGTGATGCTGCATTTGATGGAAGGTCGCTGTGACGCTGTCTTTGATGGAAGGGTGAATTCACCTGCCTGATTCTACACAAAGAGCATTTGGGATTTATGATGATGGATGTGGTATTCAAAAGAAGCAAGGTCAGCTAAGGCACGAGTGAGCTGTATACTCCTGATACAGTCTGGATTGGAAACCCTCTGCAAACAGACTTTTTTCATCTCGGAAGAAGGGTCTGTTGCTTTTTTTCTCCTTGAGCTCTGATTTGTGGTTTTGCTTGAGGGAAGAAGTGAAGAGTAGGCTGCTTGAATGATTTCAACAGACTGGTTTCCATGTCTTTAGAGCTGCTTGGACAGGCTTCTGTGTCATTACCAGGACTCTGCCTGTATGTATGATAAACTGCAAACTCTTCAGATGGCAAAGTAGATGAGATTTGGGGGAGAATTTGCACGAATTTCCTACAACTGGATAAAAGAGCTATTCAAATTACTGTGCAAGTCCACAGAGGTACAGCAGGTGGACTCTATTCCTGTTTCCAACCCTTTAACATCCCTCTCTGCAAGGGTCCTTCTTTGGCACGGTAACAAAATTTTACTCACAGAAATACTTCTAGTGTTTATTTCAGAGTAACCTTAATGGGTTTATTTACATTCTGACAATTGTATCAGGCATTTCAAAATACTGTTAATGACTCTGATAGTAGCAAGAAAAATGCATCATTTATCTATACTCACTTTCTGCTCCTAACTTAATTCAAGGTGTCATCTACAGATAAAAACTGTTGCCACTAATTTCAATCCTTCCATATAACACAGTAGACATTTACAGAGATCGTTATGCTGACAATCTCCTCTGTATCCCCTGTTAATTCTAGCGTCTTATTGTTTCTGAATGTCATTCCCTTATTATTGTGCATGC
This sequence comes from Aviceda cuculoides, assembly GCA_035590195.1. NCBI lineage: Eukaryota > Metazoa > Chordata > Aves > Accipitriformes > Accipitridae > Aviceda > Aviceda cuculoides. Next base: position 14,267,481 of record JAVJGG010000059.1, read on the forward strand.
GATTTCTGAAAATGCATTAGCATTGGATATGCCTATATTGTTTTAAACTAGGGAATAATCCTTGTATTTTCAATGAGGTGTTATTTGAATAAAATATCAATAGAAACCTCTATACCCCTGTTGCACACTGCAAAACAATTTTCTCCTTGTTATTTGAAAGCATTCATCCAAAATTCCATGCTACCAAACATCACTTTCCTGAACAGTCTGTTGTTCTTCCTACTGCAATATTTTGTTCACTGTCATTATAATAAATAACCATACTCTTGCCATAATTAGCATTATATTAACATAGCCTCATATCCTCACTGCTAATGCTCTGACTATGATATTCAGAATACCTGTACTCACCAACAGGTAATGTGTGTTACACCGCTTTGCTGAAAATTGTTGTGCTCAGGGTTGCGCTACACCACTTAATTATTAACATTAGGCATTCATCTGGCTTTCACCTGTTCTGTCTAGACATGTTTGTAAAATCCAGGCTGCTGCCTTTCTGTTGTAGGTTTTCCTTAGGACGAAGTGAAAAGTACCAACCCGGTGTCCGCAGCCTGTTCTGCAGTTTCTCCTGCCCTCTGCTGGATGCGATGTTAGTACAGCTCCGGGAATTCCCTGTCTTTATTTTTGTGCTTCAGCAAGGTGAGGGATTTACCTGCCTCTTTCTGCTTCCCCAAAGAATATTACTATTTGTGCCCTTTCTCTCAGGTGGTCACCTGTATTTGTGCAAAGGAAAACCAAAAAGTTATAGCTACTCTTTTATTTAACAGGAAATATAAAATAGATAAGGGGTTTTATGTTTCAGCTTTGGCACACTTCTCACTCATACTTCAGCTTAAGTAAGCGTGTGAGCTCTCTGAAATCCGTTTAAACATAGGCGTACCACGAAGTTAAACACCGTATGTCTGCTGTCCACTTCATCATAGAATAACTTACACTGGGCAGGCTCTCTGGAGCTCATCTGGTCCAAGCTCCCGCTCGAAGCAGGTCCCAAAAGGTGGTTGTGCCCGGTGGAGTTTTGAGTACCTCCTGGGATGGGGACCCCACCACCCCTCTGGTCACCTGCTCCAGCCTTTGACCACCCTCACGGCGAAAACACCCTCTGATCATTACCCACAAGCTCTCAGCTGGCTCATCACCCCACCACCCGTTTGCCCAGAGCACAAGCCTCCCCCCCTGCCCTCCTGGCTCGTCTTTACTGAAGACCTTATCCCCACCTATGCAGCTCTCCAGCCGTATAAACTATCTCACCACGTACGTCCCAACAAACGCACAGCTCTGCAACTGTGCAGAGACTTCTAATTCCTCCTTGTTGTTTCCCCTGCAGCATGCGTTTGCGTGCAGGCACTGGAAACGGAGCCCGTCACGCTGCGCTCACGAAGGACCAGGCCCTCGCCATGGTGCCGTCCCTTCCCACTGCTCCCAGTTGTCACCACCCGCTCAGAAGAGGGCGAGTGACTCAGATTCGCAAATCCCCAGCAGGGTGGACTAAGGTGAGACCACTCTCCAGGTCCGTACACAAACATTTATTAGATTCCCACAGTGATTAATAGATATCCTAAACTAGGTTTGCTGATAATTGGTTAGGTATATAACAAATCGTAGCAAGTGGTAAGGTCTGCCTTGCATTACTTAACAACTTTAAGAGAAACAGAGAGGGAGAGGGAGAGAGAAAAGGATCACCGGCCTTGGTTCCAGCATTGGTCCAGCCAACGGGGCATTTCTAGTTTGTAACAGCACATTTCTGCAGAATTCCACACACTTTCCTTTTCCTTCTTCTCTTTTCAGTGGCACCTATTTTCCCCCTCTACGTTCACCCTATCAGTATGAGCCACCCTCCTCCTATGGTGGCAGCTTCATTTCAGGTTCTCCCCCCTTGCCCCAGATGATAGCATGATGCAGGTTGAGAGAGGAGTGATGTAGTCACACAAGTTTAGCATGATCTCCGTAATCTTCATTACTGTATGCAGCGGTGTCAACTTTAATATGCATTTTGCAGATAATGAGGCAAAGATCATTCATCAGACACGATGGCCCCAAAACCAGAGAGTTAACAAGCTTCAGAAGTTGCACCAGGGCAGAACTGTCCCGTCTCCGCAGGGCTTCCTCCGACAGCCGCATCCATCGCTATTCCTCTCGTGTGGGTAGAATGCCAGCCTCATCGGTTCATTGAGTACCAGGCCTGCATTACTCAGTTCAGGGTACTTGCCAGTGTTTGAGACATTCCTTGGAAGGGCTCAGAGGGTCTTCACCCCTCTTATCTTTACCAAGTTTTGTCTCTCACCATTGCTCACGCTTCCCTCAAGCTGATTCTCTCAATCTTTGTCTGGGGAGTTACAAGCCGTCTCTTACACCTGTGCCTTCACTTCTCTATAGGTTATGATAAACCTTCCCCAGCTTACGCAGTTTCAAGCTGTCCTCGCTAGGTTTGAAGCCTGCTGAAGACGCTCTTCCCACGTTGTCAGACGGATCCTGCTCTGGCTTTGAAGTCTTTGCTCCTCCAAAACGATCACATGCGTGCAGAAGTCAAACTCCTGCCTGTGACACCAGCCATGCACTGAGTGTTGACCCACTGGGGGTACCCACTCCTGCCCACCCCCCCCAGTTTTTCAAAAGCCCATTACGCTGTACCCCTGACCAAGTCATTTATGTATACTCACTCATGAAGAGGCTGGGCTCTAAAAACAACAACAAAAAAAGCTGTAACACTAGTGGGAAATTTCATAAGCATCAGCAAAGACAACAGTATGTTAAACATGATCTTAATTTGTGACATGCCTTTGAAGCTATGTTACATGCTGGGAACGCTGACACCACGTAAGTGGCATGTTCTATGCCCTTATCTGCACTGCTTTGCACACAAAATGAATCGGCAATCTCTCAGAGAAGTCAAATCAAAACCAAGTAAAAATATATATAGTCATACCACTAACGTAAATTATCAGGGTAGAAAAGTTTTAAATGGCAAGAGGAAAAAATTCCCATTTTTTAATGTATTTTCAGTTCTCTTGAAAGACTCCTAACTAGAATTTCCAGGGACATCTCCTGTTTACTCTCATGTCACACATACGCTTGACACTATGAAATCAAAATTTCTTTCTGTCTCATTACTGCAGTCGAGCCTAACCAAAAGCATCAGATCTAATTATGACAGGTATGGTCTTTGCTGCTGATACATCTTTTCACTTATTTGCATTTCTGTTGAAGCCACTGCTGAGGATGCTATATATTTAATTACCTTTCTACAGTTCATTTTCATCCACGCAAACAGAATTACTTCAATCTGGACTAAGTATATACCTACAGAATATACTAAAACATTATTTGTCTGATGAATTTTCTACATCATTATCAACTTTAGCCTGTAACCTCTATGTTGTTCTTTACTGTGCTGTTACTGCTCTTTAATTTTGCTTATACTTGGAGGTATTCAAGGTTCCAAATAAAATGGTCCTACCACTAAGGAACTTCCTTCTAACCTGACAGGTATGTACAGAGAAGACAGGATATAGTAAGGACCAGACATAGGTATGATTTCAATCTCAGTGGATTAGCAAAAGTTTTTACTGCTTTCCTAGGAATAATTTTGGATTTCAACACGTGAAAGTAGAATCTGATCAAGAATATTTGTACAGCCCAAGCAAGCCTGTATGCTGCCCACGCTTCAATGGCAAAAGATTCACTATCTTTACAAAAGTGAAAAAAGAGATGAAGGCTTTGATTTAAGATTAGAAACCCTACGCTATCAGGAGATAAATGAAAAATTAAGTGAGCTACTTTCTATGTACGAAGAAGATGAGATAACACCAGACATGGAAAAATCCTAGCAGCGAGGAGTCCGGATGTAGAATGTAACACACTGCGGCAAACTAGAGCAACTAAAACAAAGCAGCATTTTCAGGATTTCTAGAAAACTTTGGAATTCAAAACCATACAAACCAGGAGAAAGATTCTTCACAGCCTTCTGAAAAGGAGGTGGCTACTGAAGGATCACAGTTACACAAACATAACCCTCTTTAAAAAGGCCCAGGGTGGAGCTAGGAAATTATAGACCAGTTTGACCTTGGTGGTAGGCAGGATCCTAAAGATATTAATAAGAGATGAGATCACAAGGAACATGGACTGGGCAAAGTGATTAAAGGACATAATCTACTTGGATTTCAAAAAGGTATTTGACATAAAACTGCAAAGTAGATTAATGCACAATGGTAGCAAGCACAACATAGAAGGTGTCACCCTTGAATGAATAATGAGAAGCATAAATACACCAATACTCTCTGCAACTGCACTCTCAGAAGTATGTTAAAAAGTCAGATTCATTTGGCGTAGTCTGCAAATGTACTACTAACACACATTAAGGCTAATTTGCTGTCATGAGTCTGCTAGTATCTTAAAGACATAGTGGACATACATTGCTCTTCGTTACATTAGCGAAGCCAGTAGTTGCTCAAGGGTACAATGGCAGGATAGACTGGAATCTACCCTGGGTCACCCACCTTTGCTTAGCAGGCGTGTTTCCCATATTATTCTGTTAGAACTAGGTTTTTTTGGTTGTTTCCCCTTGCCCCCAGTATAGTGCATCAATTTTTTACTTTAGTGTCTCATCAATACAGGTGGACTGTTTGATAGCAGAGATTTACCACAGTGGGTGCTGAAGGCTATATGCATTCCATATTAGGTATCGCATCTTCCTGTCAAACTATATTATTTTGATTTGTCAGTATTACTTTGGATTTACAATAATGTAGATGAGAGAAGTACTTAGGCCTTCTTCTGTAGCACTAAGTTATTCGATGGTCACTTTCCAGAACCTGGTTCTGTCTGTATCCTTTGTATATTTATATCAATATAAATCCAGGGCAAACCAGAGAAAGCTTTTTCACTAATATAAAAAAACATAGCATTGAAAGGATTAAATGGATACTTTGGGCCAGATCATCTGAAAAGTCAATTACATCAATTACAGCAAGAAAGAATTTGGCTTATGTAGCTTCTTTACTGCTGATCCCTTGTAATGCCAAAAGGAAGTTCCAGTCATTTATAAGCTGACGTATATAAAATGTGAATCCACCGGGACATTGTAAGTCTCCTTTGGAAACCTTGTCAACACCAACAGCTCAGGCTAATATCAGCAACTGCCGTGATAGTTGTTCAGAACAGTCATTCTTTTTCCCAAGTGTAAAGTTGAAACGGCAAGATAAAGTTGCTGCTTACACTCGTGTTGTTACTTCAGTTGGTTATATTTATCACATTACTACTGGAAAGCTTGGCAGTTCGCTGAAGCGTCGCGATGAACCAAAGTTAATGATAGCAGGGAAGCCAGCTCTGTTCCAGATTTGTCATGTGGATGTGATGCCATGCCCAGCGCACTGCGATATCAATGAAAGAATCAGTCAGCTGATCGCTGCGGATTCAGTCACTAAAAACGACCACCCATCCACAACCTGAAGTCCTCCTACGGCAAGCGGCAATCACGCTTCTGGTACTGGGAGAGGCTGCTGGCTGGGACAGGTCCAGAAGCGTGTATACCAAAGCGGCGATGAATCTCTAAGTTCAGCTGGGTAACTGAGAAGGAAATTTGACTCAAACCCGTTGACAGCCGTGCATGTGCAAGTCGCAATGCCATTTGGATGCGTCGCGTTGGGAGTTTGGTTTATTTTGGTGGGGGTGATGTTGCACCAAAACACATTCTGAATTTGGTTTTGGACTCTATCAGAAGTATTAGCAGCACTTGACAGTAAAAAAGTTCCATTAAATTCTCTCTATATCATAGACCTCACACAAACCCAGCCCTCCAATTTAGCAAAGCTGCACAAGCTGGGTTGGGAAAAAGCACTTTTCAGCTATTTATCTTTTTGCTAATGGTGCTCCCCTTTTGTTGAAGCTCTGTCAGCTAAGAATTTCACATGTCCCCAAAGGAAGAGAAAGCCAAAGAAACCATGTACTTATCCTGCTTCTTGTCCATGCCACAAATTTACTGTAAAACTCGTCATAGGCAACCTTAGGGTTTACAGTCCATGACCCCTTCTGTGTGGACAAAATGCACTATAAAAAAGAACCTTATCTTTTATTTTTAATTATGTCTCCAGTCCTCCTCTTTGTCAGAATAGTCATAAGCTGTTAGAAAGCAAAAGAAGGGAATCTAGTTGCCAAGAGACTCTTGGAGATGATAATTAAACAAAAAACAATCTTTCCTCCCTACAAACATTTAAAATCTCCAAGAGAGATGTCTGTCTCTCTCACAATAGATTGGAGGCTGGTATTTCAGCCTCTTCCTTTTCACTGGAAGCCTGGCTAATTTCTTGGCTACTGTTTCTCTCGATCCTCCTCAACACCTCCTTGACTGATACTTCAAGTGTTTGGTCGTTCAGACATGGTGCATTAGAAAGAACATGGAAAGAAACACATGTGTGGGGGAAGTAATGTGACAGAGGAACTTAGAAAAGATGTAATTATGATATTTAAGAAGGACCCAATTGCTTCACTAAACAATCTAACAGAAGAGAAAACCAAACTTGCAAATTTCCTAAAACAGACAGAAAATGACTACTGGACAAAGAAATGGCATGTTTATCTACTATGGTCTATCCTAAGACAGAAAAATTGAGTAAAGCCAGGAAGAATAAGAAGGTTTACTGAAATGATCTGTGAGTATCAAAGGCATGGGGAATCATCTCACATGCCAGGAGCTGGCACAGAGTATAAGACATTTTTGGAGAGTCATGGCTGAAACAATTTTGTTTTCTCATGCATGAATGGCCTTTTCTCCTCTTCTGGGCAACATAGTTCACCTCAATGAGGTATCAAAAATATAACCAAAAGTGATTTTTGACCCCGTCACAAAAGCATTTTACATTTGTACCAAGCTCTGCTGAGTTTTATTTTTTCTTACACGGACCCTGAATTTTATACAGTTATGACTTTAAACCCTTGAGCTTTGTGGCCTGGAGCAAGCAGACCCAATCAAGCCCAGAATTCAGACAGCACAGAGACAGCATGAAATTACTTTTGCCCACCTTATTCTCTGCTGGAGCCATATGCCAGGCTAAATACAAAATATGGCCCATTGTTCTACATCGCTTGAATTAGAATTGTTAACCAAGCTGACGTTCACTTCAGAAATATGTTCTTACTAAGAATACTTCTGTTAAAACATTAAGACAGCAACAATGTAAATATGTTAATATATGAACTACTTTTTGTCTGTGTTCACCTTACAATTTTATTAGAAAATGTGTGCTGATCTCTAAACAGCTTGCTTACAAAACTTTTTTTTTTTAAATGAAAATTATCAAACTGCATTTTTTCCATGTAAGACAGTAGAATACAGTGGCTGCTCATTACTTTCAAGTCAATTCTGCTGAGCCAAACCTGCGCTGTGATTTAGATTCATGCAGCACCCCAGTAATAAAACCACAGTGGCTTACTAGGGCAGTGAGAGGCAGGGTTTTTTTCTGAGAATGTACAGAAGCCCATGATGGGGAGAACAGAAGTGTCAATATTCTGCTCTTTCTGTAAAGCTGTGGAAAAATATACACATGGCTAACAGATCCCTCCGTCTTCACGGATGCTTGCTTCCTTTTGCTAGGAAGTAATGACCATGGAATTGCTCCCTTTTGGTGTGCCATCTATAAATTGAGGGCTGTGCTGCTGCTGAGGGTTTAGCCACTCAGGATAGTGTGCAAGAAAAGAAGTCCTGTACAGAGAAAAAAATTCCTATAAAGGATTTCATTGAGCCAAGGGTACTCAAATAATGTGAATGTGCCTGAATCTGTTTAGCCTTGTGACTAATTGAGCATCTCACAAAACAAAGGCAACTGAGGGAAGACAGTACCAACTAGGCATTCAGATTAAATTGTTACAAAAATATGTGTTGAACAACTTTAGATAAAATGAATCGCATCACTATGAAAAATTATAGGCTGTACAATTACACAGACTAAAGATTCTTCTAATTACCCAGTGTTATTTGTCTACTTAAAATACTTTGGGGAGGATGAACAAATAGGAGATCTGTCAGGAACTACGTTTCTGCTGTTTATTGTTAGGAAGCAATCACAGTATATGAGCTAAACTGTCTTAAATGAATACTTGGAGAGCAAAACAAAGGTGTTTTGTATCTTGGAGAGCAAATGTCTCAATATAAGTATATTTTAACTGTACTGGCAAAATCACATGTAAGAAAAAAATTAAACTGCCTCACAATTTCTAGGCCAAATTCAGGACTTGGCGACACGTATTATGAGTGCTCTGGTGTCACTGAAGATGCAGAGGTGTAACTGAGGCAGGCACTTTTCACACTACTTAAAGAAAAAGCATCCTGCAGGTTTTTTTGTCAGTGTTAAATGTCTATGAAATGCTACTATTCCAGACCAGAGTGTCCCCTACACACACTTAGACCCTGGTCTTCACTGTTACAAATTATGAGATGTGGTGCAAGGTAGAAAGCCCTTACATGCAACCACATTTCAGTGTAGGGACACTTCCACCATTGGTAGATGTCAATAAACCACTACATTTGTCTTAGAAACAGTTGCAGAACAAACAGAATTGGGATCTAACAAAACTTAGCGAGATGCTAAGGCCTCGCAGGTATCAGCGAGAACTGCGCAGGATCAACAGTTTGCACAAGAGTGGGGATTTCTGTACCATAGCAGTAGTGTAACATAGAAGACATAAATAGTCAGAGATGAGACAGACGAAGACGTAATTCAGGCAAAAAACAAGAGTTTGAAGAAAGTTATATATATATATATATATATAAAAGAAGATATTAGACTGGAACTACCATTTCAATTTTAATTACAAAGCTCACCCTGTAAGCACTTGCCTAAACTGAGCTGACAAAGCCTTCATTTCAGTTAGGACTCCAGGTTATCAGACTGCATGCATGATAGCAAAAGGACAGTGATCTAAACACACCTAATTATAGACTTTTCCTGTTCTTAGGCTACACGGAATCAAACTTCAAACAATTTAGCCTCTGGTAACCTTGACCTGGAAAGCAACTGCTGTTTTGGTCTATTAACAATCTTTAATGAGTGTACTGCTCTTGTAAGAGATTCTGGGTGGTCACTTGGTTTCAGAGTTATTAGCCTGCCAAAGTAAAATCTAGATAAGACTCTCAGCTCACGCTGACAACTGAGAGGACTGAAATGGAAATATAAATTGACAGTATGGGTTTCTCTGATGTCTGGGGATCCTGTCATTAACAACTAAAAACCATACAGCAGTGAAAATTTGCACATTGTCATAACTCATGGAAGAGAAATCCCAGAAAAAAACCCCCATAATTTAGCTATAGGAAGAAAGATATGCATGTTTAATTCTCTTTCAGCTGAGTATGTCTTCCTCTTGATTCTCTTCTTCTATATTAAGGGTCTGAGTCTATGTACACCAAGTCAGGGGGAAATCTTCCAGCTATGTTAGGTTTAAGTGTGCTCCTTAAAAATATAAAAACAAAACCAGCTGGGATGGGTTTACGAGTTAATTTCTGTACACTATATATTTTTTCTATAGTTACTTGAAAAATAATCAATGCTGGTCCCATTTGATTATTGTCCTAAAATCTGCCTCGTCCTTAAACAAAACCAAACCAAACAACAAATCACACAGCTTTTGCAAGTCCTTGCAAACTTATTGACTTCAGTAACATTTTTGTCTGAGTGAAGCTGCAGGGCTGACAGAATTCAATAGCACAAACTCACTCCTGGAACTATACCAGCTGCCTCTACGTACACCTTGGCACACACATCTTCTGGCTGAAAGACTGCAGTGAGATAGGAAATAGGAGCGGTAAAAATCAGCCTCGGCCTCCCCTATGCTGATGGGTCCCAGAAGATTTATGGCGTTGCTAAGAAAGGCGCAGAGCCAGGAGTCCTACAAATCCTCCACTCCAGGGATACTAGTGGAGTTTTGTCTATGCTTTGACTCTGGCTGCCTTCCCATGCAAACGATGCATAAGGATTAGCTTCTGTGCCAAAGTAAGCACAAATGATTTTGCCTTGACTTGAATGTTAACGAGCAGCAGACCCTCTGTAAGTGAGGTTTGAAAAGTAATTTTAAAAAGCAGCTATTTCTTTAAACGTCACTGTACTTTCTAATCACTGCAAAACTGAATGGCTTTCACTTGAAACCAGACACAATATAGCCTGATAACTTCGGGTGACAGTTTTGGAGTGGGGTTCTCGTTTCCAAGGACGAATAACATCATTCCAGCTATTACACTGCTGAAAGTGTATTTTCAGAGGCATAAGTAGACTCTGAAACAAAACATTTTCTTGGGGAGAAGGTAGACAAAAAAGTAACTTTCCATACCTGCAGACCATCTAAAGCTCAGTCTTCAATAGTAGTGCCATGAGCCACTGTCTAACGTGAAAAATGTAATCCATGCCAAGAACATGCTTTTGTGTTTTACTGCAATAAAGGATTTCACGGCTCCCTTGTGGCAACATAAATTAAAAATACACAGCTATCTGTAAGTAGCTACCTCCCTTTACGTATAACTGAAAGCGTGTGTGAAGAAAACAATGCTAGGGAGAGGTTGAAAAATATGATTCTTCATAATGACACTATCATTAATGACAAGTGGAATATTTACCCTAATTTGTTTACTGTTTCACCTAGTTCCCTGATACTATTTCTCCGAAATATGGAGTATTCACTTTCTCTTTTCCATTAATTTCAATGTAATAATGAAAATTTTCATCCTTTTTAACTTGCATTCACTGTGTTTACTATTGTCTTGGCACAGACTTTGGCACAAAGGAAAATACATTCCATTTCTCCGGTAGAAAGCTGGATGTCAGATTAAAGGGTTATTTAAAAGGTATTAGTTCCCTGAGTTATGCCTCTCTAATACTCAGCATTTACCTTTTTTTTTTTTTCTTTTTTTTTCCCTTCCCCTCTGTGAACTTTGCCTAGCTTTTCAAACTATTGGCCTGAAGGAAGCCATCCTATATTTTGCCTGGTCAGACAACTCTATGTTTTTTTTAATTGCTACAATTCTCTTTCCTTTCTTTTGCTTGTTCTTATTCCTGCAGTACCTGACAGAAGGTTAATCAGAAATTGTTTCTGTGCTCTGCTAACCTCTGTAGAGAAAAATACACAAGGCTGGACTGGGACAGCCTCAAATAGTACAGAACAAATATATCTAAGCTATGCATTTTAAAATAGTTGCCCAATTCTATAAAATTTAAGTCTTCCACATAAAACCAGTAGCAATAAGTTCTTCCTCATCTTCAGAGAATCTACTTCTTTTCATTAAGGAGAAAAATAGTGGACTAAGTTTGAGGACTGTTTAGTTTTAAAGAGAGCGGAAGGTGTTGAATCTTTATTACAAGTGTCTCAGTCTCAGAAAAGACTTTTCCATAGACCATTTGGAATTTCCTACAAATGGTCTTATTCAACATTCATATAATTCCGCCTGGTGACAGCAGTGTTTGTTTCCAGTTTTCATATGCTTTGTATTAGGTCCTGCAACTAGCTTTTCCCAAACAGTGTGAAAACAGTGGTCTGTGGATCACAACAGAATCATAGATACTTGATGCTGTCTGGCTTGATTAATTAATTGCTTTGAAGTTATTACCAAGGAATATGGGGCACCTAACAAAAGGACCTCAGCAGAGAGACAAATCTAAGGAGAAGTGAAGATTTTTTTTGCATCGGCTGTCTTCACATTTCACTTCAGTTGGGGTAAACCTCATTGGAACTGTTGGACACACCTGCTACTATTGACCACAGCATCAGGTAGAAAGAAGGGACAATGCTTTTCAGCTAGATGGAGATGAAAGAAGTCCTGCTTGGAAACTAACACAACTCAGCAAGCAAGCTGACTAACAACTCAAACACCACATATGACCCGGTACGACTTTGACAAACAGAAGCTACGTACCCCCAGCTCTACATGAGATGCGTTTGCAAGTGACTCTGCAAAATCTCGTCACTGCGTACAACAGTCCATAGTGCCAAGGCTGCAGAAGGACATGGTATTACAAGCGCTGAAGTCATACTGCGCACAGTCCTTGAGAACCACCAACACTGTCTCATGCTCTGCTCTGAACTTAGATTATTATTAGACCTTTACAATATTCACAGGTGTCACAGGCTGCTGGGAGTTTAGTACTTTACTGATTATTCTCCTGAGGTGTGAGACTGGAACAGGGAACGCAGTCACAGATGTCTTCAGAGTAAAGTGTTAGCTTCTCGGGAATTGAGGGAACTATTTCAATAAAGTGTTGCAGCACAAGCTGGGGTTTAAAAAATGTCCTGGCCTCAACTCTCACTGAACTACCAGTGTTCTTCAAGAACCCCACCTTTCCTCTACAAGTAGTGCTGCTGACTTACAGAACTACTCCAGCTGTAAGGTGTTATGCAGTACTAGGAAGATAATCATAAACTGGAAATCAATGATCAAGACATTTTTAACTATTTAATCATGGGGGTCTACCTTAAAGCTTCCTTTTCAAAGTCCAGGAAGTTACATGCTTTGTCCGGTGACTTGAGACAAAATCCTCCATTAACTACCTAGCAACACATGCAGGTCATAAATTATGTTAATCTCTGGCTACCAACCCACTCTATGTACTATGACACCACTGCAGCCTCTGTGCAGATGTCTCTACAACAAGAGTTGGTTGTGGTGTAGTTGGACATGCTCATGTTAACTTTTATCTAGCTAGATAAAAGCAACAGGAGTAATACTGACTCAGTAGCACACACTTCATCACTGACTGTACAAAACTGCAGAAAACCCTGCATATATATACATGTATACACACATGAAGTTTGTGAACCCTCACTAAAACCAACAGTGCTATGTTTTTATGGCTGTTAAATTGCATGCTAGCTAGATTAGACTTGGTTTGGTTATGCCCCATCATTTACTGAGTAAAGATACTGTAACTGCTAGCTCAATAGATTGAACGCTAACAGTGTTTTTGCGTACATCTTACGCCCTACTAAAGCAGTCTTACTGTCACCCCAAAATATTTCAGTAGGGCTGAAACTAAACATTCCACAGAGGGCTGTAAAATACAATCAAAACAATCACAGAATGAGATATATTGTATTTCAGTTAATGAGTAGGAAATCTCCCAAACATCATGTAAATATTTGGTTTTTATTTGTATCCTGCAGCACGGTTCCAACTTTCTGTAGTATTACAGAGCATGGTTTGAAAATAATTTTCTATTACACTTGTGTATCTTTCCAGCAATATAGCAAGAGATAGCAAAAGGAATTATTTGCATTACAGTCAAAACACACTGCTTCTCCCCTCCAGAACAAAGCACACAGATCTAACACCCTTTATGTCTCTGTTGCCCAACAGATACGAGTAGGAAAGCAAGAAAGAACGTAAGAAACATTTGATCCTCAGCGAGTAGTGCTTTCTATATGTTGCACTAAACTCTTATGCATTCCCATAAGTACAGGTATTTCATTTCTACAGATTGGGTTTTTCTGACCCAATCATTCTGACTGCTCTTACTAGCAACCTTATCTGATGTGATGTGGTAATCTGCTATCTGCCCATATTCCTGTTCACAGGATAAACTGGCACTCAGCAATGACTGGGCCACTGACAGTATGTGATAACGAGTTTAGACAAGCAATCAGTACAATTCAAAAGTACTATCTCCCTTTCAAATGTCACACCTCACTGAAAAATCTGGGAACTGGAAATACTGCCCTGATACTACTAGATCTGATTACAGGAATCGTGGCAAAAATTTTACTGTGATCTTGAATGAACTGTAAACCACCAAATCATCCTAAGTTAAGAAAACCACACGTGATCTTCTATCATGATAATTTACAAATATATCTCTTTTATCCCGAAGAATTTCAAAATCCTTTACCAGCAACATTACAAATCACATACCAGTCTAGGTATATCTATGTTACACATGCAGGTTGTAAATGGTAAAATGGACTTACACCGCAGTCATTGTGTCCACTGCGGAAGTACAGCCACACCCAAGATAAAAAAGGACAGCTAATTTTACAGAACACAGTAGTCCCACACAATAGCACTGGCACAGAAGGACCAAATGACATCATTCATTTAAATTCCTGTTAGCATAGGGAAACTCTAGGTATTTAGAAACTGGAATCAGCCAGAGTCAATTGCAATGAAAAATACTCCCAAAGGAATCGATTATATAGATCAGCCAAAAGATAAATACAGTCTTCATGTCACTTTAGGAAAAAAAATAAAAATCACAAATCCTCTTTGAATTGTATTATTAAAACCTTTGAATCCTAACAATGAAAACACATGCTCATAAAGGTGTACACGCAAGCATGTCTTTTCACTTCTCTCACACTACATATCCCACTCAAACGCTCAGAAAACACTTATGCCATGACACTTTATATGTTATTACTGATTTGATTCATCAGTCTTTCGGCACCAAGTAACTCCAGTGACAATGTCTATGCCAGGGCTGCAGCAGTTAAGAAGACTCTGCAAAGGAACACTTGAAACTTTTTGTAAGTTCTTAAGCATGCTTATGGAGAATGTGTATTTTGTAGAATCTAGTTCTTCCAAGTCACAGGCCAGACATTTGTAAAGCAGCAAACTTTATTATGGAAATTTCAAAGAGAAAAATGGGGACTTCTCTACAGCTTTTCTTTGAGGAGAGTGAAAACCAACCAAAAGGTGCACACTGGCACTAGCTCTACTGCTCTTCCCACTGTCTGCACTGTACTCTGTGTCAAAAAAACATTCCCTAAACAGCAGCAGAGTTCTGTCCCTGCTTGCTAGACTCACATACAGAACTTGAGAATACAAAGGGATGCCTTGAAAATGTCCTGGTATATATACAGGTGTGATCGTAGTGTTGTACGTCTGAAGTGGAGAACACAAGACACAGAAAAGATAATAGTGAGGGATAACGCTTTCTCATTTACCGGACATACGTGCACATTTACACATATACCAACAGGTTCCCCAGACTGTTTTAGGTAGCCCTTCAGAGGGTATAACAATTGACAGTTGCTTAGATCTGCACTTCATAAGGCAGAAAAGATTACATCTTAAGACAAAATAGAAACATTTTTTGAGTGCTCTTAGGAATCTTCTCCATTTTCTCAGAGGTTTATTTTGACTTCTCAACTTCAGTATTGCTGTATTTACTCTTAAGTTTCAAGATATCTTCATTCTGAACTCAACTTCTTGATCCATTATCTGTTAAAACAATAAATACTTTATACTGATGTCTCAGTGTCACATGGCTGACACCAATGTGAAAGAGAAAAATAACCAGGGTATCTAGTAGAGTCAAAACAGCTTTGCTGCAAAAGGAAAAGTACAAAGGGTGATCCATAGATCCAAAAAGTTTTGGCTACATTTGAAATCTAGTAGATGAATTGTGCTCTAGAAATTGTTTTTAGGGCATAGAATTCACCTTAAAATGAGGAAAGGACAAGGATACATTGCTTAAAATGTAAGGAAAGAGAGAGAAATAAGGTGGTTTTATAAACACAGTATTTATTAAAGAATAGCTAGACAGTTTGAGAAGTTTTAACTGACATATCAGGACACAAAGTTTCTATTTAATTCTGTAGGCAGAATTATAATTATTATACAAAGGATATACTTCACTGTGAGCTCTGGTCCTATAGGCTTCCACCTAAATAACTCTGCTTAGACCCTGAAGTCTGCAACTTCTTGTAGACAAGTAAACTATCACAGGAGTCAGCAGGATCTGATGCTAACACAAGGCATTACCACGGGCCTACAGATTACTCTGCTTAGACTTCATCCCAAGATCATTTCCTTCCATATGGAAAATGGTATGAAAAAATGGTGCCTCCTTACTCTAGACACACATTCCTGGCTTTTGTATAATGACATTAATTACTTCAAGTACACGAAGACCAAAAAATATTACTTCTTTTTGTAACTATGACAAATGGATTCATACTGTATTCCACTTTATGCACCATCAAATAAAACCATTAAGCAAATTTCAGTGACAAAACACACATTACTGACCACACTGTAACAGGGAGAAAGAACTCAGTTTGACTTCTTAGATTCAAGACTCAGTTCACAGTGCTTATATTGAAAAAATTATGCTTTTGATTTGTAAATAGAACTAACTCAGTACACGAACTATTCAGACAGAAAACATATGGAATACTAGGAGGGCCACTTTGTCAAGATACTCTTCTGGCTGCAATTCTTAAGCACAAACATGCAGAAAATTGCTTTCTTCCAAAATAGGAAAATGGGTCTCTTAGATTGCTCTTCATAAAGAGAAAAGGGGAGCAGAAATAACTACATTTTTGTTCTGTTTAAAAATGAATGTAGCATGGAATTTAAATCCCAACCTGAGGCCTTTCAAAGATGGGTAGTAATAACTGCCATAAGCATTAAATTTTAAAAAAGTCACACAAAACCCAGGGGCATTTTCATGTAGAAGTTATTACAGAATTGGATTTAACAATGAATTCCATTCTACTTTTGAGTTACTGTCTGAGCTGCAAGTATTGAGATCTGGTTTTCAAATTTTCATTGCTTATATCACATTTTTTAAAACACAGAAAAAAAGGACAACATATTTCAGAGCCCTGTCTGATGTACTGGTTCTCACACAGCTGTCTAAGCACTGCCCTGATTACTCCAAGCCAGCTCTCCTTGTTTCCAGCTGCTAAATCCCATTAGAAGCAGCTAAAAATACATTAAATACTTTCCGAATATTACTTTTCCGCATAATCAATTGTTGTAGTTGTCATATGGATAAGAGGAGACAGAAGAACCAGATCAGCAATAAAACAAACTACTTTCAGAGATGTGTTCAGTGAAGTTAAAACATATACAATCTTTGATTTCTGGGGTAATCAGGCACCTAATACCCATAAGTATTTTTCTCCTAAATTCTCGAGCAGAACACTGGCTCTGCTATGATTAATTGTGAAGTTTCAAGACTGATTAATTTGTCAGTAGCACAATCCTGCTCTCAAATCTATGACTAGCTAAGGGCAGATGAAAAATACAAAGTCTCTGCAAATTTCTGTTGGAACACTCCTGCTTTGAAAGGGGGATGGGTGCAGATAAATCAAGCAATTGCTAGATGATGGTCTTCCATTACAGTTCATTGCAGAGGGTTGCTGAGGAAAAGCATCATTTTCAAACAAAAATAAAGGATTGGTTGCTGCTAAACTGAAATGGAGCCATGGCGCTTACTTGCATGACGCTACACTGCCTAGCCAAGACATGGGCATAAGAATCAACAGCTATGCAAAGGGCTGTTTCTTACATTTTTTGAGAAAGTGAGAGACTAGATAGAGCCACTAGAACTATTCATTGGTCCAAAAGCATGCATTTATATTTGGGAATTATGGACTTTTGTTGAGGAATGTGCACTTTAGCACCTTGGTATTAATTCCAATCATAGGATATGAATCAGTCTCTGTTAGATAACAGCATCGTTGCACCAAGATCCTGTTTACTTCTGGGTTTGCATCTTGCCTCTCCAGAAATGCTACTCAGGCTTGGCTTGTTTCTGATGTAAGAACTGGAATACAGGAATTCCTTAATTAACTTTGCATAGCCTCTGACACAGCAACCAAGGCCTCTGCATACAGAAGATGACATGTAGAATCAGAAGTGGCAACACAAGATACATGTCCCCTCCTCTCACCCCTTCACCCTGCACTTCCCACTTCTCTACCAGAGAGAGACAGAAGGTGGTTACAGGAACTCTGCATCTGCTCCGATTAATTTCAGCGCAATGGTGTTTCTGTGGCTCTGATGAACAGGGATAAGCAAGAAGAAGCAAAAAAAAAAAGGTCTACCTCAGACAGGTGCTAGCTGAACAAAGAAAAATATTGGAACACAAAAAAAACCCCACGAAACACAAATCATGGTCTTTATCATTTGGGAGGAGATACTTTAGACCAGCTTACACTGGCACACAAACAGAAGAACGTAACCTCAAACCAAGGCCCAGTCTGTGGATGAAAAATCCATGTACACCCACTAAACCATCTGCAAGGCTCTGCCTCAACAGGAAGATTTCAGCCTCGGTTGACGTCAATGAAAAGTCCACGCTGGATCAGTCTGTATCATCACAACTGCTTGAAGTCTGTCCTGCGAGCAGAGGGACACAAAAATGTTACTCGTAATGGCACAGAGATTAGGAGAGCCGAGGGTAGGAGCGCAGCACCCGGGCATTTTTCTCCTCACAGCTATCGCCTGCTGCACGAGCAAGAACGTGTCCGCACACCTTATCGCTCCTGTCAACATTCAGAAAAAAATAACGCCCCAAAGTTTCGATAACGGCCCAGCCGCGCTCGGACGGAGGTTTCTGTCAAGGGGATGCTACCTCCCACCCGCCCACCGCCCCGCTCCTAGGCCCCGGGTGCCCGTCGGGCAGTCCAGCTCCCTCGCCGCGACCACCCCCCCCCACCGGCCAGGCCAGCCCACCGCACGCACGCCTCTCCTTCCCCAAACCGGCTCCGGGAAATCTTTATTTAAGCGACCTGATGGAAAAAAATCGCGGTGTGAAGGCGGGGGGAGGACAGGAATACCGGGGGATCCCGCAGCCCGGCACCTCCTCCTCCTCCTCCTCCTCCTCTTCTTCCTCCTCACAGACCAAACCACCACGCCC
>JAVJGG010000059.1:14286617-14304549 GCA_035590195.1 Aviceda cuculoides
CCCGCAACCGTTCGCCGTCCCGGAGGCCCCGGGGCTGAGGTGAGGTGAGGGGCCGGGCGGGCGGGAATGCAGCCGCCGCCGGAGCCGAGCCCCCAGCGCAGCACGGTGAGGGGGCAGGCCGGGAGGGAGGGAGTGTGTGTGGGTGGGGGGGGTGCCCCGTCAGGGAGGTGGGGGGTGTGTGTGTGTGACTCCCTATCCCCCCGCACCCCCCCCCAGCTTCTCCCGGCCCAGGGAGAAGCGGGGTGGGAGCGGGCTGGAGCTGGCGGGTTCCTCCTCGGGGGTCCGGGGGGGTGACAGAGTGCCCCCGGGTGGGGAGGGGGGGTTGTCCGGTGGGGTGCGGGGGCAGGGGTGTGGTGCTGGGAGGGTGCCGGTGTTGATCCTGGCTCCCGTTTTGCTGCCGCACTCCCACGCACCCAGCGGAGGAAACTTTGGTCTTTGTTTTTTTGGAGCCCTTCGGAGAGGGTGAGAGGTTGGTTGCCTCCGGAGAGGGTGTCTGCTTAGCAGGGCGGCTGTGGTGTCTGCTGGGCCACAGGTGCTGCTCTTGCTGTGTAAAAAAAAAAATATATATATAAAAAAATAAAAAACCCGACAGAAATTCACGGGTAAGAGAGCTGCCACTGCCTCTTCGACATGTTGACTGCAGTATGATGATGCTGCTGTTGTGGCTTGGCTCTGGAGACAGAAGGCCCCCGAAGGTAGGAAGGCCTTAGTTGTGCTCTGTCCAGAATCTTGTCTTCAGGTCAGACGTGAGATCTTATCGGTTGTGTTGGCTGTTGGGAAGAATAGCTTGGGTTTTCTTTTGGTTTGCCTTTTAATATAGGTGGATATGGTGGAAGGATGCTGCTCTTATTTATGGCTTGATACTGTTCCAGTGTTAGCGTTTGACTATGCAGTTGGTGTGTTTTCCCCTTGTTCAAACATGACTTTGTAATGTGATATTGGCTGTTCTTTCCCTTGCTTTAGCAAGGAGAAAACAAGGAAGGAAAAGGCGGTTGCGTAGATGACTTGAGAGTAACTATATTCTGGAGTTTGGTAGAGAATCCCTGTCACCAAAAAACCAGAATGGCCCAGGTATGCCGTGCTAGAAGGTAGTGCAAAAACTTAAAGCAGGATACTGTGTTCAGGTAAATATGCATTTCAGTGGCATTTAATTTGTAAAGACGCTATTAGTAGTCTATTAATAGCTTTATAGCTGATGAACACAGTAAATACTAGCTAAATAAAGAAATCAGCTAAGAAGATAGCTATTTGTAATGCTTTTATAATAACTACGTTTCAAAATTTTTCAGCTTGGTGTTGTGCAGTAGCTTTCCTTTTCCTCTTTTCCGTTCTAAATAAACATTGCGAGTGGATAGGCCAACCCGTCCCTCTGATGTATTGATAGGCATCTGTTATTTTTAGTGCTGGTGTTTGCTGTTACAAAATTGAGTAGTAGTTGTTTATAGGCTTATGTTCTGTAACAGGTCCACTTGACCAGTTCTGTTTTCGGAGGGCTTAGTATAAAAGAACTCTTAAAACTTACAGGTAAAGCCTGCATGGTCAAAGGTCAGTGTCTCTTCTGATAGCTTTAATTTTGTTTTCTAAATCTGTGAGAAGAGCAGTACTTTCTTCTGCTCCTTTTCAAGTATATTTTCAGTTAGCATATTTCATGTAAAAGAAGAAATGTTAAATTCGTTTCCTCTTAGTAGTGAGAGAGGAACAGGATTCTTAAAAAATAAAGTATTTCACAACTTTTGTTAAGGCCTGCCCTTTGTCCCGTCTTGTGAATGGTGTCAGTTGATAGCAGCAATCTGAAGAATGCCATAACAGCCCTTATTAACATATATATAGACTGTCTCAGTTAATCCATAAAATTACTAGCGTATTAAATTTTACACACATTAGTAAAGGATAATAAAATCAGCATTTAAATCTGCCTTTAATCTCAAATCATTTGGTTTAGGTAGGTACAGTGAGTTGGATAAGTGTGATGGATGCTTATAAGGAAACTATACTTTTATGATGTATTATCTGGCTTGGGTCATGACCTTTACTGTAAGTGATGGCATATAAAAGTAAAGAGATCTGTGAGATCTGTGTCCATTCTTCCTTGTTGTTTCTTGGATCTCATTGAGCCTTCTTTTTCATTCCATTAGTCGTCATCTTGAGGAAGACAAGATAAGTTGAATAGGTGTTGTGAAAATCTTTCGTCTTTTCCACCCAACTTCGGTGATACACCTGTACTGATGTCTGTCCATTGAGTTGCGGATGAGTAAATAAATGGTAATCCTAATGGTAAAGGTTTCCTTTGAAGTTGTCCAAGAGAACACATTAATATGATTCTCAAGGTTGTCCGCTAACAGCTTGCCTCTTTCTGTCCCCTCTCAAAAATTATGTAGTGCTTCAATGAAGTTAAGTTTTTGGTTGCACTGGTCTGTAGATGCTTTCTCCTGACTTTAAACCTGTGGTGATTCATTTTCTATGCATTTTTAAATAGTGTTAAGTAGCCTCAAAGTATGACCTGCAAAAGTGTTCTCGGTTAGAGTCAGAGTTACATGTTTCCTTATGCACTGCAGTATGTAGTAAATATGGAACTTAGGAAGATGTTTTATTGAGTTATTTTTCAAAGAGCTATATCTTCAAGTGGGATGATAGTTCAAATTACTTCTACAGCAGCAGTGTTTTAGCAGAATCGCTAACAATACAAGCAGAAGCCTTCAATTTACTTCTTTGACGCTGAAGATATTCTAGTGATGGTCCAAACATTGAGTAAATGATAAAATCCAGTAAATTTTGGATAATGTCAAGTCTACCATGTATGCTTAGGCATCCGACTCAACTATGGTATGATACGTTTTGCTCTAGGAGCGTCTGTATGATGCTTTTCTTTCCACTGCTGTGAACTGAAGTAGGCGCAGTGCCTGGTGTCTATGCACCTGTGTGCACACATAAATGTACGTAAAGGTATTTGCAGTGAAAGAGTTATTTTTGTTACGTGCTATATTTGAAAGGCAGGTGACAAATGGATAGCGAAACTAAGAGAGAATTGATACAAAGCCTTGAGACTCTTTCATAAGCACCTTTTGGACTACTTTTGACTGCAAGTGTTTCAAGTTACAAGGTAGAAATATCTGTGACTTGTGGTTTTGCAATATTTTTTCCTGTCCCTGTTACTGTCTTTACTCAAACAGAAAAATAAAGCTAAACTGGAAATTGGTGGTGCTGCCTAGTGCAGTAAACTGATATTAGGGTATGACTTTCAAATCCCTGCCAAACTTTTCTGGTATTATTTTGTCTTTTTTTGCAAGTTGGAGCTATCCTTCTGTTACCTATATAATGTAAATTTTCTGCAGACTGTTACTTATGTGTGGGCATAACAGACTAAAATATTGTCTGAAGGGCTATTAGCTGTCTTGTTCTTGTGAAAGACCAAGAATCATTTTGTCGAGATTGAATGTGTGGTGATGTCATGGTGCCAATTCGCCATGTGTGAAGCATTCTTTCTAAATGGAAGGATGAGAGTTTTGAAATACTTGTTTAGACTCATGTATGCAAATGTTGAAGGTGTTGGTTGAAAACAGTTCTAGGATAGGTTCTTGTACTCTGCCAAACCTTAAAGTATCAAAGTTGTCCTTTGAAAGGCTTTCAAATTGTGAATATGCTAGTAATACTATGCAAATTTGTCTCTGCAGCTTCAGAGAAACGATGTTAAGTCCGACCTGATAGTGTAGATGGTTCTGGGGTACTGAGTATCCGTTCCGAGCACCTCTTATTCTGTATGAGGTGGATAGTTGGTCAGCAACTTCTGTGCTGTGTCAGTCAGTGCTTAAAAGCTGTCACTGTAGTACAAGTGTCCAGGAGACTCATGTGCACAACTACCAGAAAAAACACCACTGAAGCCTTTTCATTGACATGAGAAGCTGGAATACATCTTGCAAAATTCAGTATGTAATAAGAAGGTGAGACAAAGTTACAATGTTGCTAATTAACCATACAGATCGGGATGGGCAGTGAGTTCTTAATGTTTGGGGTTTTCTTTTTCTCTTTTTGAAGATTAATTGTACTAGATAGATTACACTCTGTGTGTGTCTCAGTTAATGTCAGAGTGGAAGTAACATTTCAGTATTCTTACACCCCGTTGATTAATAGGTTGAATGTTTCTCCCTCTTCAAGTACTGTTTCATAATAGCCAGCGTAGCACTATAGCATAAAAGTGAAAAATGTCATCTCTGTTAAGGTTATATACAGCGCTGTGTTCTCAAGAAGCATTAGTTCTTGCATTCCAGGTGGGCTTTATTTTATTCAGGGCCTGAATTTAAAGTAGTGGTATTTTAAAAGCATCTTCAATGTATTACCAGGTTTCATCCTAACCTAGCTCTATTGTAAGGAAAATTACTTCTTCTTTTGCTCTTTTCAGAGGGTTGTATAAAGCAGGATGGCTTCATAAGCAAAGAGTAAAGCTACAGAATAGAGATAAAGGTCGTTCTGCTATAGTAGTGTTCAGTGACCTGACTGTTACAGCTGAAGTATAGAAGTTTTCCTACCTGCATGTGGGCTTGCTGGTGGGTAATTAAGAATGTTTCCTTGAAAACACCTTTCAGCAGATTATGTTCAATCAATCATGTTCCTCACACAGTATGCTTTTATGAAATGCTTGCTTTCAAATGAAATTGTGTATCCACTAAAGTGTATAATAATTTGAAAAGTGGATCAATTTCTGTGAAATTGTGTTTGATCTAGGGATACTTTTAGAAAAAAATTCTAATACTATCAGTACTGGTCTTGGATGTTGTAAAAAAAAAAAAAAAAAAGGATACTTTTCTAAAATGTATTCACTGTTGACTGTTTCTTAGCAGATTTGATAACAAGATCCACAGCAGTGCTAGTGTTTTAATCTTGTTACAGCTTTAAGCTTTCATTTTTCCCTTCCTTGGTTATGTTCTAAGGTAATTTGTCTTGAACTCTCATCTGTTTGAACAATTCATACTAGCGTACAATATCACAAATTACTGAAAATAGCTGGCCAAGGGCTTGTTTTGTTTCTATGTGTGTCATAGCATCACAGCATTTGTCATTTGTCACATTGGTATAAATCGTCAAGTATAATTCTTTTTGTTCTGTGGGGAGTTTGTATACTTTGGCTTAACTCAAGCTGTGGACATTTATTCATAGCACTTGAAAGAGTTAGGGATTTGTTTTCCTCTTTGTGTTTTTGGCTTTGGGCATGGGATCAATAATAGTTCAGAGTGAGTAGAGGGGGTGGTTGTTTTTTGTTGGTTTGGGGGTTTTGTTTTGTTTTGTGTTTTTACCTGGATGTTGTGCAAGTTATGAAAGGAATGTAAAATTTGGCTTTCATGTTCTTGAAGATCAGCTTGCAGAAGTAGTAAGCCAGGCACTAGGTCTTTTGTGGAGCATTGCTGTTGAAATGCACCTGCCTGCCTTTCCGCAAATTCGTAAGATTATCTTGATGGAATAATAGTTCTCACTGTAATTCTGCTAATGTCAGGCCAGAAATGACATATCCAGGTAAGGCAAAGTGTTAAATGTGGTACAGTTTCACTCTGTTGCTTCATATTTGCTCAAAAAACTTTAATAGAATAAATTTCTCCTAGCAAGCATTTCTACATGAAATAACATCTTTCTTCCCACTGCTGACTTGAAGGTGGTAAAAACTTTTTATTATTTTCTGGGTAATTCTACTGAAATGCCACTATATGTCCTTCCCTGGTACAAATCGAATTTTAGCTGCTAGGTGACCTGGTAGTGTACAGATGTGACTTTAGTAATCTTGGAATTGCCGAGTAAGTGTTGTAACCGAACTCGGAACACTTGCATGAATTTATGTTTAAGAAGAGTGTTTTTTGTCAGTGCTTTCTTAGATTAGCGTGGGTTTTGCAACTCATTAGTAAGTTTCAAATGGACAGCACGGAGTAGGAGTTAGTTTAGTTTAGGTCAGTCCTTCGTTTCCTGCTGTTAGGACAGCATAGTAAAAATGTGGTTATAGAAGTTTGCTTACTGTTACTTCTTCCTGAGTATCAGCATTTTATACAGGTATTTCAAAGCAGATCTCGCTGTTGGTCTGAAAATGCCTCATGCGCTTTGAGCTTGAGCTCTTTGAATAATTGTTCAGGATGATGTATGCAGTTTTGTACTTTCTCTTGCTTCTGTACCGAAGAGGTTAGCCTTGGATGTGTACCGGTTTCAATAGCAGGTAGTGACAGTGAGATAAATCCCTGATCGCATCCAGCTTCCTTCTGTGTTGGTTTGAGCTTATTAGCACTTCCTGTAACAAACATACTCTTTTACTATTGTTTTCTTGGAATATCCAGTTTAAAGGAAGAGGGGTCAGAAGGGGAAAGCAGTTTCTACTGTATCTGTTGCAGCAGAATTAAGTTATAAATGGCAGGATGTAGACCCTCTTAAATGAATCCTGCCTCTGCTTTTGAAGACCTATCTCTGGGTACAGTAAATGCTTCTTTTGCTTAAAGAAAGTTCCAAGTCAAGCAAATGTTCTACCTGCCAATCCTTTTTCAGATTTGGGAGTTGAGGTAAATGAGGCTGAAGGTAGCCTTAGGCCTAAGAGAGACCTAAGTAAGATCAGCTTTTTTGATCTGTCTTTAGAAATGATCTTTGACTGTATTAGAGAGAGAGAGAGAGAGAGAGAGAAAAGGTCACCAAAGTGTTGAGAGTTCCTTCATCTAGGAGGAAGGGCTTCATGAGAGGGAGATGAATTAGTGGCTTCTGTAGAGGACAACTTTAAATTTTCCAAAGACAAGAAGGAAACTTGCTCTCAGCAACTCTGTACAGCAGGTCTTGATGTTTTTAGTACCATTAACTGGATGTCATCTTCCTATAGTAATGCGGACACTGAGGGATCTTCAGTGATCTTTCCTGTTGTTACTCAGTGAGGCACTAGTACCAACAACACAGACATTGCTGGTACTGTGACAAACAGTACATCTATTTCTGGAGCAACACCCAGTTGCTTGAAAGCTGCTTTTCCCTGAGACCACTTTCTGTAAAAGTTGTAACAAAAACACATGGCAAGTCTCCTAAGAGCGTATGTTACCCAAGATGTGATCAGGGCACAGAGGCTTGTGTTGTTTGGTTCTTATCTGTACAGTTCAGTTCTGGGCTTTTCATTTTCAGAAGTCCTGGTGCCATTTGTTCTCATGTACATCCATTAGTGAGAGGTCAAAACACAGTGTTAGTGGACAGGTGCCTTCAGTCTGATGGAGGATTCCCCTCCTAGAAACAACAGAGAAGGTGAGGGAAGAACTCCTACATCTCTCACCTTTTGAGGAATCTGTATCTTCTCAAAGAGAAGATTTTCCTTACTCTTCTGGTGGTTGGGGGAGGTGGAGAAAACTTTTTATTGCCAGTCTTGGGCTCACTGAAGCAGTCCTGGTGGGGATTGCTGTTCATGGACTTGGTATCTCTAACTGGTTGAAGGGGAAGTGGTGTTAGGGAACTGGCAGGAAAGGATCAAAAGAAGTTTGACTATTCTGTGTTTAAAAAAAACCCCCACAAAACCAAACAAAACCCAGGCCTTTTCTTTCATGTTCCCCCCGCCATTGATTCCTGTTAAAATCTATGTCACAGATTACTGTTCAGTTTATCTTTCTGTAAGGAAGTCTAAAGAATTCTTTTAATGTGTCTTGTTTTTTGAAAGGTCCGTGAGGTAGGGGTTTCATAAGTACTTAGAGTGCTAGAAGAAGGGTGGGAGAAAAAGGTTTAAGTATTTCTCTTTGATTTGTAGGCTTTGGTTCAGGAGGGAAGAAAGTAGTTATGACATTAACATTTTAGTATCTCTTGTTTTTATGTTTTTATTATGTGATAGAACACAGATTCCAGAAAGTACAGGCATGTTTTACGGTGAAAGTTGTGCGCTCATGACAGTGGCAAATTTCTGCTTTGGGGTACTCTAAATAAATTTGCTTGAGCATAATCATTGGTCTACTGTACCCGCTTGTCCGTTTGCAGAGTATTTGAGTTTAAGCTTTGTTAGTAGTAGTTTATAGTAAAGGCTACTGATATTTTGAATTAGTTCCTAAATGCTACTTTCTGAACTGAGCATGTTTATATGCCTTTTTTGCCACTGTTGGTTGTATTGGCATCAGTAAAATGGTTAAGATGACTACCACATGCTTATGTAAGCTGCGCTCGTTTTTAAATGAAACTATTTATGGTACAGGCTATTTAGTCTGTTCAGAAAATGAAAACTACATCCTTAGGGGGAAATGCATTTAGACTTGCTTAGACCTTTCTTTTGTCTGCTCTCCGAGTCTTTTTTCTTCAGCTGAAGTTGGTTTTGGAGGAGGTGGGGAGGGTTTGTTTTGTTTTCCCAGCAAGTGTATGGTATACTAAAACTTGCAGGGTAAGTTATTTCTGTGTATAGTAGAATTTGTGAATTATGTAAACATGTTACATAATTGTAAATAATCTTAATTTTTATTAATCTATAAGAAATGTCAGGCAATCAAAAAAACTTGATGTTTTGGATAATTTGTTCATGAGTAGCGATGATCCCATGTTATATAGTAGGAGCAACTTGGTTGGTTAACTGATAGTGTGTACAGGATGACAGAATGCTATTAGAAGACTATCCAGTAGACAGGTACTCTACAAAAAAATTGCTGGATTTTTTGCAATATTCAGGAAGGATTGTGGTGGTTATTTCAGGAATAAAGCAGTAAAGTTGTATTGCAATGGTATTAAATTGTATCTAACTACGGTTCCTTTAACAGTTAAGTACATTACTAGCTATGAAAAAAAAGTTGCTTAAGCATTACATGAGTTTACTAAGGTGTAAACATCAAGACTGAATTATAATAGGTCATTATTGTGCATATATTTGAGTACATATGGTTTGTGTTATTTTTATGAAATAAGTTACAGATAGTCAAAGATGAGTAACTTCTGAGTATATTAATGTAATTGTAAAACTTTCTGCTGAGTAACTTTTCAGGAAGGATCTGTGAGGATTGCAAACTTCTTTTTGGGTGTTTGTTTTAATTCTTTCGTGACACCAGATTAAACTCATATCACTTTTATGTATCTCATACTAAAATACTAACATTTTTCAAGCACAATATAGGTATTTTGTATAGTTTGCCATGCTCTCTGGGTTATTTTCACTCTTCTGTGATTCTTCTTGTTTGCTAATCCCCGAAATTCATTCACAGCTAATCTGGTCCTGTGGTCAAGGCTAAGAACTCTTCCCATTTCTTCCAAGTATATGAGAAAATGAAGACTAGGGCAGTTGGGAACATTCAAGCCTTCTCCAAGGTTTAGGTTCCTGGCCTGTTTGAATGTAGATCATTTGGATTTCACAGGGATACTGATTTTCTGTCATTTAACCTTGAAAATAAGACTTCTAGAAATGTTACCTGTTTTTCTTCAGTGTCTAAAACACTGAGTAAAGTATGACCAACCAGATATATTGGTTACAACCAGAACTATCGGTTGCATAGTTGGTTGCAACTGTGAGCTGCCTTTGTGTCCCAGAAGGAAAACTGCTAAATGGAATCAAAGATTTATGACTTGAACTCCTTTTGTGATGGGATAGTCTAACTTGTAATAGTCTTTTCTGTCTTGCCTAAAGCGAGAGTCTGCTTTTGAGATCTGGTGAGATCTCATTGTGACGTTTTGATCTAACACTTCTCCCTCTCACCACTGGCTGCCCATTTCTGTCTCAGTGTTTTGTATCTGATAATGGCACAAGGTTTCATGGGGTTTTGAGGTGAATCGGGGAGCCGATCCAAACTGAGCTACTATTTAGGGTTTGTAAATCAAAGTTCAGCTTTAATAATGTTCAGTTCACCATTTGGTCCCTAAGCGTTTGTGCTGGTGCATTGGGAGGAGCAAACGTTCAAAGGAAAGGAGAAGCAAATTCTTTTAGCAGAATTACTTTATTTTTGCTGGTTTGAAGTGATTATGAAACAGTCAGTTGAGACTTCCTACGTGATGATTTTCTCTTGTGGAAACACCTAGAGTTTGTGCTATAGCTAAGCATTTTATGCCAATAAATACTTCACTGGACAAAGAGATTTTTTTTCCTCCAAAACTTATTTCCTGGAGTTAAAGAGTTTTCGCGCCTAATACTCACTTGTTTTGATTTTTGATGTTTTTCAGAGTTCAACAACAGTAGCAAAACCCCATCTCTCTTTCTGGGATTGCTGTTGTTTGTTTGGTGTTTTCAGTTGTGACACTGTATGCTGGAGAAAAAATGGATGGATTTGGATGTTCAGTATTTCTTTTCCCTTATAACTATGTATTTTTGTCTGCAAACTGCAGACTGTAGACTGCAGCCCTACATTCCCTGTTAAAAAAAAGTTTTATGAAGCTTGATATTTGGGTGTAGTTACGTTTGTAATTTTTGGTGTGGGGTTTGGGTTTTTTTTCCCTTCTGTTAATTCTCTTACACTTCTGATGTTTAAGGATTTCTTTTCTTCTCACTTTTTTCTGGAAATAGCATTCGATAGCACCTTAATCAGAAGTTCTAATATTACAGAATTTCCTGGTAAGTTAAGTCTTTCTACTGACTCCTGGACTAGCCTAGGTTATGTCTATTCTATTATATAGTCTTCTCTAAAGACATGTATTTTTTTTACACTAGCAATTTAAAAACTGACTGAAAATGTAAAACACATTTGAAAGTTCGATTTTATTTAGGTAAAAGCAGTTGTATGAAAAATTCTATAAATTGGGAACATGTAATTTTGAATTCTAGTAATGCGATTTCCTTTAATTCTTTGGCTCGTATTTGAAAGTAATAATTTGAATTTTGAAAGTTGCTTTTTGTAATAAATTATTAAAAACTCTCACCCTGCATACAATTTAAGCATGCTTATTATGATTCTTTCATAATGGTGTTCAATTATTGGCAAGTTTGGTGTACGTAGTGAATACTTTGACATAAATAAGTAGATAGTCAATATGACAGTGTTTGAACTTGTAGCTTGAATGTATGCCTGTTTTTCTTTATGTGCAGTTTCTGTTTGTTCTGGAATCAGTTCAGTTGAATTGAGCATGTATAACTACATAAAGAATGTCTTTACTCTTACACATACTTGGAAATTTGTTTATTATAAAGGCAGTGTCTCATTAGAAGAGTATTTTGTCTGTGTCCAGTTCATTTACTTCTCAAGTATGTAGAAGGTTGCTCTTCTGATCAAAGTGAATGGTTGGGTGTGGAAACCTGACAAATTATCAAAGTAATAGAGATCTTGTATTTAAGCAAGTGTGTACAGAGAGTTGAACATACATTTTCTTTTACAAGTGTTCAAATTTGTGTGAAATTTATTTTTAATTAACTTGAAAATTAGACAAAATAGCTAATAAGATAGTAGACTTAATAGTAACTCCATAGGTTAAACTGTTTATACAGTAATGGAGAATTATGGGGCCTCGAGTATCCAAGGTCTTGTGTATATCCTGAAAGGAGCCTAGTAATCCTTCCTGGCAGATAAGTTTGCTAAAATACTATACTACTATGTGAATCTGGTAACTAGGGATTTTTTTGATTGTGGTTCTTGGGTAAATAGTGTTTTTAAAAGGATTCCACTCTTTTTTAGCCAAGAAAAACCCCAAACTTTAAATCGTACCGGATTTGGTTTACTATAATGGAAAACTGGTGATTTGAAATATTCGTTAAGGTAAAAATCAATTACTTTTGTATTACAAGGGTTTTTAAAAAGATAAATTATCTTTGTTTTTTAAATCCGATGCTGAGTCAAAGGAACAGGCACCTTACAGAGGTATCTAAATACTTAATTTGCACATTTCTCCAGCAATTGGATGGAACAGAGAGTCTTCGTATGGTGTATAGTCTAACTTAACAGGTCTGTTACAGTATTGCTCAGCTCATCTGGCCATTCCACATTTTAAATACACAGTCCTATTTGGCAAAATTATTCTTAAAATGTGCTTATTCATAGTATTTTAGAAGTACGTTTATATCTAATTTTTAGATATCTTTGAATTGTGTTTCAAAATAAAGTAATAGTGTTTAATTGTCCAGAAGTATAGCATTGTTTTCCATCCTGTAGGGGAAGAATGACACGGAGAACAAAATAGGAACCCTTCTGAGTAAGGTTTATGCTTAAGCAGGACAATGAATGTCAAAGATTCTCAGCTTCTTCCCTCTATTCCCTCTATTCTAAAAGCAGAGAAAACCCAAAGCATACATGTGAGTTCAGGTCATGCAAATACTTAGAGCTGTGATTTGTTTGTGTTTAATGCTTGTGAGAATTCTGAAGAAATCATTGGGCTATTTTGTTAAGCAGAGGGTATGACTACTTGTGCTATGATTTCAGAATCAAGGCATCAGGTTACAATGTTACTTTAAGGTATTTTTGCTTTCAGCTGCTTTTTTGGTTCTGAAATGTACACATCTGTCACTTTGTGCTGCTGGTGTCTAGGGCAGACGCTATCTATCAGTTACTGGCTTCAGGGAAATATCTGGTGGCAGTGTGTTTGGCTGGTGGGGAGACGACTGCAAATTATTTTAAACTTTAATTTTTTCTGCTGTCTAACTTCCTGTTGTATACAAGACTGCATTTGATTTGCGGGAAGGTACATGACCATGATTTTTTTTTTCTCTGTGTTCTCAGCAAATGACGCTCCTCTAAGACTCCGGGGAGTTAGGCCAAAAGACCTGCGTTGCAGATTGAAATTCTTTGTGTCTAAATGAAGAGCTGTGAATGCTCCATATTGTTACTCTC
This sequence comes from Aviceda cuculoides, assembly GCA_035590195.1. Lineage (NCBI taxonomy): Eukaryota > Metazoa > Chordata > Aves > Accipitriformes > Accipitridae > Aviceda > Aviceda cuculoides. Next base: position 14,299,322 of record JAVJGG010000059.1, read on the forward strand.
TACGAAACATATGGCCATGGCCACTTCTTAACAGTAAAGAAATTGGGAGATTGGCTAAAGAACTAACTTCATACCACATCACCTCCTTTGCTGCAGCATCTAAGCAAAGAAACTACTCTACCATATCAGGTGAAAGAAAGACTTTTGCATTCTTGCAGCTTGCAACTGCAGTCACTCAAACTATTGGATGGATATCTGTTGCACTCTCTGTTCTTGTGAAGGTGAATAGCACTGAGCACAGCGCAAATACTGGGGCAATTTTAGTGTAGTGTAAAGAATGTTTCAAGCAGTTCTTTTGCTACTGTAAGAACGGTGCTTTTGGAGGATGCCCCTACCTTGAGCTGCTGGACAGCATCTTGTTTTAGAGAAGTGAAATAATGCAAACCTCTTAAAGAGAGTAGAATGAGCTAGTAACTATTTTAAGTCGAAGCTGTCTTTGAGCCCTATTTTTTTTTTTTCTTCTTCTAAAGCAGGATTATGAGGATAGCTTCCTAAAAGGGAAATGAAATCAGCGCAGTTTATCCTACCAACCTTAATGGAGTACAGTAGGGCAGATCAGTGTGAAATGATCTGGCTTTAGACAGATGCTGATTGCTTTAAGTGTTTAATATGCATGTTTAACTTACATTTGGAGGAATATTTGTTGTATAGAATAAAAATAAAGTATTTTAAAAACGGAAATTGTGAATACAGATTTTTGGGTGAAAGGCTTTGAAAAACGAAATACTCCTTATTCGTGAAAGTTTCAGAAAGTGTGCTTCATTCATTTTGTCTCATTCAGATTTATACTTATTTTTTTTCTGTAGCTGTACCTGATGAAAGTGAAATTTGCTTGCAGCTTCTCCATCAGACAGCCATGCAGTGTCAACTGTGGAAAGACTGGCTAGTAGTAAAGGACCTCCTTCCCTTTAATTTTTATACTGTAAGCCTGATTTTATAAAGCCACAGAGTTGTTTAACATGTTCCTGCTATAGCTTGTGATCACAGGCTCTGTGAAAGAGGGCTCTAGCTCCATAATCACAAAATTGTTCTTTTTATACTCAGCTGTATGTAAAAAGTCATGCATGCTTCAGCCAGGAATTGCGTTAATCTCATCACTTGGATCTGAAATTTTCTGGCCTGGTACCAGACCAACAAAAATAAACAAATGTTATGACTGATGACCTGAATACTGACAACTTGCCACTGCAGACAATGTCATTGAGTAATCAAGGTGTCAGGACTGCAAACTTGGTTTTCCTTAACCTACCAAAGTCATGACTGAAAGCCTCTGAGCGAGAGGTAGAGCATGGTCTTTAGAATCAGTTTGTGCTGTTATATAGCTGAGTGACCTATGAGTGATTGTAATTCATAAAGCTTCTAATGTAATGTTAAATTATTAGAAAAATCAGTTTCCGATCCTGTCCTCTGCTCAGAGCACACAAAAGAGCACAAAATTTATTTGGCAATATGAAGTGGAAATGAGTATCGTTTGTGCAAAAGTTCAGTGTTGGTGGCTGCCCTTTTATTGCTGCTATCTGTAATTTCTGAGCCTGCCCTCTCTGGTGTTAAAACACCTGATTTGGTGCCAGGCTTTCTGTAAGGAAGAGGACACTCTAAAGCTTTTATCAAGTAAAGCTATTGGATACTGTTCAATTCCTTTGAAGCTGCACAAGGATTTTGGCAGGAATGCATCAGTGCATCTTAGGATGAACAATTGTATTCATATTCCGGTGTTTCCATTATCTTTTTGGGCTTGTTCTATTTCTAATCTTGGCTGAAGATTATGGAACAAGTGGGTCTGAAATATCTAGATTTCCTCATGGAGATTTGCCATTGAAGCAGTTCCACAGACAGGGCAGCTACAGCTTTATCTCAGTGTCAGTTGTTTAAACATTACCTTATACTACCAAGGCTTCTTGCTGCAACAGTTACAACATAGTCCTTGCTTGTGAAAAGAAGGAAACTCTCAGATTTCCTTCTACCAGACGTTTTTGTATCCTATTAGTATTCATTATAGAGAATGCTGAAGCTAGTGCAGAATGAAAACACTTCAAAATATCTGCATTGTATAGTATCTAAAGCAAATCTCCCCAGAAGGGCAGTCTGGGGCTAAGCTGAGATCTTAAAATTAGAGAGAGAAAAACCTCCATCTAAGGCTTATATGACATCTGTATATATACACATATATATAGCTACATACGCAGGTGTGTGTGTGTGTATGTAGGTATGTATGTTGTTGGCAGATGATGTTTTTATCTTAAGTTATCTTTTCTGTTTTGCTAGGAAATTGGGTACAGCAATTCCTGAACTATGGCACACATTCAAGCATCTATAGATGTACACCTATGATTACAGATAACCTCAGTGTGTTAATATGTTATATTGCCATAAACATATATAGATAAAATAAATACAATTAACACAATGTTATGTGTAACCTCTTAATATGAGCTGGTTTTGTGACACCCTTATGGGTGGGGATTCATGCAAAGACTTGTCAGAAGATACCACAAAGTAGGCAAGGTTCACATTACAGTTCCTTATCTTAACAAATTCTCCTGGAATGATAGAAAAGACAGGCATGCTGCATATCTTGTCCACCATATTTTAAAGCAGTTAGTCACATCAAGGAAATTTACACAGTCAGGCCACCAAAGCTTAATTCAAAACTTCAACAGTGGAAGTTGAAGTTTTGTGGTATGTAGGGAGTATATCGTTAGTATTTCTCTGTGCTGTCGATAATCTTTTGCATTGTTCTGTATTGACTCCTGTTGGTTCCTTGTTTGTTCTGTTTCTGCTCTCTCCTTATTTCTGTCTTATATTTTGTTCCTGTTTATATGTGCCTGTCCACTTCCCTCCTCTGTTTCCTCTGTGTAGAGTCATATACTCCATCAGTATGTATTTGCTGGGAATCCTGTAATGAGGTTTTCTCATCCCCTCGCTCAACTCCACTTCCTTCTGATCTAGGGTTTTTCTTCTAGTTTGAGGTGGCCAAAGTGAGGAGAGGCTAGTAGTAGTCAGGCCAGAAACGGTGTTGCATATGTGTTCCTGCTTCCCAGTATCACTTTCTTTTTTTTCTCAACTGGTCATCTTGGGTATGAGTTGTAGTCAATACACTATGCAGGCAGTCTTTGCAGTAGATGTTGCTTTTTGCGCTGTTGTCAGTTATATGGTCCACTAATAAATTTACACAGGTCACTTAAATTGAAACTAATGCAGTTAGTATCTCCTTTTATCTCTGCAGGAAAATTAATACTACTTTACACGTATAAATATGCTTTGCAATCATTTTCTTATTGGTGCAGAAAAATGTGAAAGTTCGAGACAGGGTGTGTTACAGAAAGTCTGCATCCTCTCCTGTAATGCTCTTCCATATATGAAGTTATCAACAAAATAGAAATATTTGGTTCAGTCAGTGTATTCAATACAGAGTATTTTCAAGGTTTGTCATATAAAAACCCATCAGAGACTTAACAGAGAAATTGTACTAGCCTGGTTATTTTTAACTGTTGTTTACAGCACTATTACTGTTAGCCATCACAAAAGTCTGTCAGGGATATTTCAGAAGCAGGAAACGTGGTGTTTAAACAGTTGATTTAGAATTTTTTTCTCCTTTTTCTACCTTAAGAATAGCTTAATTCAAATAGTTCAAGTTTTCTTTGGTTGCATAGGCAATTAGATTTTATGTTTTAAAGTTTGTTGTCATAAATTGCTCATCCTGTTGCTAATTCATAGCATGGTTGACTAAAAGGAGTGAATTTAAACTTTGTAGTTCTTGCATTGCTTCAGCTGGATCTGAGAGGATGGCCAAGCTTTTACTTCACTGTGAAATTGTTAGCTGAGCCACCCAAGTAAATGAAATAACTGGTTAAAAATTCAAATGGTATAGCCCTGAATGCATGAAGTGCAGTGGTGTGCCTTTTATGGAAGTATCGGCAGGCTCAGATGACTAATGTGATTATGTTGCTTTTACTCTGTAAATGGTCAATTGTCTCTTTCAGATTTATTGATAGCAATTCATTTATTTAGAGCAAATATTTTTAATAGGGAGAAGCCCAAATCAACGTGAAAAGTGAGGGAGACATTTAGGCTAATTATGTGAATATCCATTTGAAGGTGTAACAGTTGATTTATGAGTGTGGTTAACTCTGAAATTTTTACAAGTTCTGTGTAGGTAAACCAAATCACAATTTGTTTTTTGGTTTTTTTTTAAAATCATGATTGTTGTCTTCAGAACTTTTTGAAACTTTGGGCTTTAGTGAATGCATCTCACACTTCTGAGAAGGAAACTCACTTTCTGGAACAGTTTGTGTATTAAACAATAGTCCAGTATTTTTGCAGTTTGTTAGCTCAGTTTCCCTCTAGTATAAACCTCAGCTTCTAGTAATTGTTAAACCTGGAAAAATATGAATAGCAGACTGTACTTTAAAAAATAAATAATGCTGCAGTTTATGATCTATGGATTTGCAGTAGACTTTTTTCCTATGCTTTGTAGTATATACTCAGTTTCATGTTTTCTTATATCCTTTTTGGCTCATTTTGATTCCCAAAATAGGATATAATGGCCAAAAAAATTTTGCATCATTATAAAACTGCTTTTAACAGGGCCAACACTTACAGTTTATGAATTAGGAAATCTGACAGTACACTGGTTCACTGCAGGTTTGTTTCCAGCCACAGCCTATATTTCGCAAACGTTCAGTCAATAACTGTAGATCAAATGTCCTGGTAAGAAAGCCAGTTCATCGTCTGCATAGCCTTGTGATAATCTCAGGATTATCTGTGAGGCATACAAACTCACTTGGGTTTACAATTTCTAGTTGCACCTAGTATTCTGCAGAATTCTGGAAATTAGTACTTGTCGCATGGTAGCATCATTCCTGAACTATCTCACTGCTTTGAAAACTTAATTCTTTTGTAACTTTGTTGTGTAGCGAGAGCTGCTTCTACTTGCTTTTTGGAGTGGGAGAACCATAAATTCCTAATTAAGTATTTACTAGTATCTGATGCAGCCTTTCAATATGTAAAAGAGGCTTATAAGAAAGATGAAGTGAGACTTTTTACCAAGGCCAGTAGGGACTCTACAAGGGCCAACGATTTTTAAACCGAAATACAGTAGGTTTAGACTGGACATAAGGAAGAAATTTCTTATGGTGAGGGTGGTGAGGCACTGGCACAGGTTTCCCAGAGAAGCTGTGGCTGCCCCATCCCTGGCAGTGTTCAAGGCCAGGTTGGATGGGGCTTGG
>JAVJGG010000059.1:14304649-14325665 GCA_035590195.1 Aviceda cuculoides
CCCCATCCCTGGCAGTGTTCAAGGCCAGGTTGGATGGGGCTTGGAGCAACCTGGTCTGGTGGAAGGTGCCCCTGCCCATGGCAGGGGGCTTGGAATTGATCTTTAAGGTCCCTTCCAACCCAAACCGTTCTATGATTCTATGATCTACTCGGTAGAGGAATTGCTGGCCAAGAATCTCTGAGCTACTTGCTAAAATGAGTATCATCATTCCAGGTAAGTAGTCTTCTCATTATCATTCAGTTTTCAATATCTCCTGGTGTAATGTACCATGTAGCTATTAAAAGTAAATTCTACTTTGTGGAGATTTGACTTGTATATAGGGTACAGATGACTTTCACTCCTTTTGCTTCCAAAGCAGTGGAATAAATAAGGTCTCTTGTTGTCAGATACTAGTCCTACCTTAAACGACAGAAATTTAATCATGACCAATGCCACAGAATAATGTGTGACTTGTTTTGAAAATGTTAGATCTTCATAGAGCAATACTTCTAACTCCTTTTCTGCCTAGCAACTTGGTGTCTCAGGGCCTGATTTTTTTTTTTTGATCTGTGTAAACGCTAAACTGTTTATATTGGTCCTGTCATAGATGGAAGAGGAAAAACAGTAAATAGATAACACTAGTCCTTTTAGATGTTGATGGCTCACAGGGGTGACAGACTGTAGTGAAAGGGAGGAAAGCAAAGCAAATGCCAAAGCACACAAAGCAACACAAAATACATGCCTAAGAGGGAATAGTGACTGATTATGATTTTTTTAATTTTAGTAACAACCTGTATGATTAATGTGCTTGCCCACAGACCACAGATGAAACCTTATTATGTTTCGGTCATATTTCTAGGCAGTGTCAGTGTTGTGCCAAAAGTGGATCGCTTCAATTCAGGTTTCTCTTACCTCAGAATTGCATATTGCTTTTGCGTGATGAAGACACCCCATATTGTATTACAATATTCCTCACTTATAGAATCTGTGGAAATAGTTTCAAACATGGCTAAAACCGATCATTGCTGAAGTTTAAGCTAATGGGGGGAAAAAAAAAGGAGTGTCTTGGTTGCTTTACACTCCCATTTCATCAATGTGAGATAACAGTATTCTCATCATGCTGGCTTTAATGAATTACATTGCATTTCAGTACTCCGAGCTGTTCTAGGCCATCAAATGACACATCTGTGTAACTATTCTAAAGCTGTGTAACTATTTTATGGCTAAATGGACAGGGATGTCAAACCAGGAGTTGTTAGGTGAGCTTGTATAAATTTAGCATAATATAAGAGACCAGCTGGTCAGCAGTAATAGCTTGTCAGCTTTACTTTTTGTTTTATTTTGCTGTATACCTCTATACCACAATAAGTGTTTCACATTGCCTTCCTACCACCCAGGAACTTTATGAATCTGTTGATCTTTTATACAAGTGAACGAATGTTCGTCATAAGACAGCTTGACTAACCATGAAGTTGTGTTTTTAGTGATGTACCCAGTCATTCAGAGCAGTGACAGCAGCATGCTGAGCTCAACTTTAAATATTTGACTGCTTTTCTCTTGCTTTGTTGAACTTAGTATGTCTTTATGAACTGACAAAACGTCTTTAAAGTCTGTTGTACTTGTCTTTCCCACTCTGTGAAACAATACAGTCCCAAAGCTGTGGGATGTATCACCCTGTAAATAAAAAGCTTCTGTAACAGATGGCCATTGTGATTTGTGAGGTGGGAGAGTTGTTCTTAGCTATATGTAATACTAAAAATTATTTTAGCTGGAGTGTTGCAGGGAAGAGTAATCCTTGTTTTTTGTCATACGTCATGTTTAAACAGAGTGAGTGTGTGGCTGAAGATGGTTGTGAGGAAAAAATTGCTCTCTTGGCACTGTTATAACAGTTTAGTTTCTCATATTTCTGAGGTTTTAAGATCTTCCACCTAGTGAATCATTATGCAGGTGTCACATTACCATAAAAATATTTGCCTTCCTTTGTCTTAGTTGGATTGATATGACTGTTCTGCGTTTGTGGTATAAGTTAATTGGTTTTTGTTTATTTGAACAGTTAAATAACTGGAAACTTAGTGTACCAAATTGTTTGCTTTATTATTCCCAGTACCAGTATAATGTGATGACTTTAAACCATTTACAGTCAGTTTAATATTCTACTGCAAGCACCTTTGAATTTAAGCCAACAGTGGTTCCAGAGGCTGCTCAAGGATTAGAGGTGAGATTACGTGATAGCATCTGGAGCCAGGTCACATGCCAGGCATATTTACAAGGCTATAATTGGGTGCAGATACTTATTAAATAGTAGGTATGTGTGGGATGGGATGTTAAAAAACCATATTTTTGCTTAGTTAATTCTTCATGAGAAGCAACTCTGTTTGAATCATCGTCTTCAAATTTCATGGTTTTATTCAAGCTCATTTACAAGAATGTTGCTATTTAACAGCTTTTCTGCTGTGTGTTTGCAGTCATTGTAGGAAGCACCACGGTAATTATACACCTTAACATCTGCTTGAGTATTGAAATACGGAAGTGGAATTTGGGATGTGATCACGTAGTAATGTAGACTTGGGCCGAAATCTTATTTATTTGTTAAAACCACAGTGTTAGGTGAAAACCACAAGATATTAATACCTTATCTAATAAAGTGCTTTCTAAATCTGTCGGCTGAGCTAATTCCCTTCTTGTCTTCTCGTGTTTTACTATTGGCGTGCAGTGTATGCAGGGTATTCTAGCCTTTGGAAGCATGTAACCAATGCATCAACGGAGATGAAGGTGTAATCATATAAGTGATAAAGAGCTGGCTGCCTATAATCAGTTGGTCCGTCATAATTTTCAGAAAGAATTTTTATAGAGAACTGTATTGCATGGACTGTGGGGAAGTGACGTGGAGTTTGAAGTACAGTTTCAGTTCTGACCTCTTCCTGGTGGTGTACCTTCTGAGTTCAGCTGACAGTCGGCTTTCTTGCAGTGCCACAACCATGTTCTCTAACTCCAGTACTGACAGCACTTGGCAGAATCCCCATCCTGATTTAGTGCTGTTGATACAAGAACAGCTTTGGTTTTTTTGTTCTAAGTCTGCTTCACATGAAGGTGCATTTTTGTTACAGCTTTAGCTGATCATTTGGCTTACATGTGCTGAGAAGAGGGAGGTGTTGTTCCTTGTCCTGTATCCCTTTCCCATTTTTACCCTTTTTTCTTCCTTTCCACAGTGGTGTGATATTCAGTGGGCCATGCATTGTGCAGGGTAAGCTTATTAAAGTAGTAAAAAGTTTTTTTTTTTGTTTTATTATTATTATTAATTGTTTTAGCAGGTTGAGTTAGTTCAGCTAAGTTGACTGGAGTGGGAAGAAAGGTGGAGAAGGCCGTTCAGTTGTGTGTGAGTTGTAACTCACTACAACTGATGTAATTGCTTTTTCATGCTGCTTCATACGCAGTAATTCTTGGTATCCTTGGAGGACTGTAGCCAAATCTCTAGATGACTCTGGAGGCAGTGGAAGTTTGTCCACATCTACTATAGAGGCTAAATTGACATCTACCCGGTAAGCAGTCCTTGCTTATAGGATAACTTCTTCATTCAAGAAACTGTAACAAACATGTAATTCACTGAATAGTTTTCAATTTATATACATGTATGTGTAAATAAAAACTTTGAAATCCTTTCCCAGTAAGACAGTTTCTGGGGACTTAACTTGCCCAAGTTTGGGGTTTTTTTATTCCCAAATAACAATAAATGCTTTGGACTAGTTGCTGAATTTGAGTGCTGAAGCTGGAATAGGTGATATTTAACTTTTGTGAGAGGCGGAATGTTTTCACCATTTTTCTTGGGCCATAGGGTTTAATAAAGATACTTCTAGCAAGCAGGATTATCTTTTAAATACAGCTGAAATCTTTGTATTACAGTAGTACAGTGAAATACTTTTCACAGTTGGGAAAATAATAGATTATTTGGAGAATCTGTTATGCACTGTGCCTGGTAAAGGAGAACACTGTAGTTCAGTACCTGGATGACTTTTTGGTAGGATTATTTCCATACTATAAGACATCCTGAATGTAGGAATCTAGAGGTAAGCAGTCGTGAAACATGAATGTCCTAATACATGTTATGAATAAAACCTGCTTTTTTTCAATTGTATATAAAAAAAGTTGTGATCTGTATAAATTTTTTTTTTACTTCCTAAGCACTCTGTGTACTCTAGGTTTGCTGTATACTTTAGTAATATTACTTTGTAGAGCAAGTCTAGTAATGTGAGTTTTTTTGTGCTTCGAGCATGAATGGTCTGTGTTCTTCTAAAAGGCTTTTCAGACTAGAGCTGATTTTTTTTCAGAAAGATGAATAATTTATTCTTGAGACCAACTTCAGCAAAATATAAGTAGTAGGAAAATAAGTAGGAAGAATGCAGTGACAAAACTGAAAAAGTAATTTCAAGAACTGTAGCTAACATGGATTGAAATTGCCTCAAGAAGGAATATGATTCATAAGATGCACTCACAACTTCTTTTAATTTAATAAATTTTGAACAAAAGATGTCAAATGTCACTCAGATTCAGAACTCATGCTGTGCAGCCAGTTAGTCTAGCATGGCTTTGAAAACAAAATGGTATGTTTTAGTAAAGTCATCAGAAATAAGTGTTAAGCTTTTATTATTGTTCTTCCATTTAAAGACCATCATATTTTTCCTTTGGACATGATCGCATTTTCATTTACCCTGCCTTTTTTGGTGAAAGTAAAATTCTGTACTGATCTAGATTAATGAAACTGAATTTTAGAATTTCGTATCTTTTTCTGCTTCCTCAGTTTCTGTCCTTATTTTTCACAGTTCTCCCTCTATTCACTACCAGAGAAATAAGGAAAGTTCCTGTTCAGGGAAGATATTCAGACTGTTATTGCTTTTCTGTTTGGCTCAGAACAGGGATAAAGTTCTGAGTAGCACGGATATCAGTGTTACTCAGAAGTTTTATGCCTAAATGCCAGTAGCAAATATAAACAGGAATGAGGTGTTGGTATTGGCAAGTGATATTTAAACAGATAACAGTTAGGAATCATTGTCATGAGTTTGGATTGTATAACTGTTTATTGGATTTGCTAGTTCATATTTACTGGAAGTGAGTTTAAAAGTCTCTAAAATCAAAGTAACTTTTGCTTGGTGGAGATGTTATATATGTTCATTTTTCTTTCAGCTTACCGATTTATGTTAACATTAATTTTGTTCTTTCTGTTTTGAAGATTGCATAATTAAGAAGTTGATATCGTTTTACTGTTTTGTCCACCTAAATTTCATGGTATCTTCATATTCCAGTTCCTGCAATCTTTAGAGAGAATAGAGCATCCAGCTTTGCTAGCTTTCCCTGAATCCTTTTCTACCTCTTGGCTAAAAGCCTGTCAGTCCAGTAAAAGTGTTTGAAGGAATCGCCCTATGAGTGTTTAATTAAAAAAATTTCTACTGCATTTATGAATCTGAAGGCCAAAATTTATCTTCAACACTTTGATTAAACAGAGATGAACAAGGAGGAAAAAGATAGATTAGTTTACATGTACTGGGTTGAGTTCCTGTGAATGCCATTCAATAAATATACTCTTTATTTGTAGGCATCAGCATGTGTTTGATTAGAAGTCAGGACAATGAAATTTAAGAATTACATTTGTGTAGTATTCAGAGGAAAAATTGAGGTTGAATCCATCTGTATTTTCTCATCCTTGTAATCTAAAGATTTAAATAAACTATTAAGATGAAAGAATTTATGTAAAACGTATAGAAGCAGAATGCCTTTGGCATGTTGTTTTCATAAACTAAGTTGTTTATTACTTTGTTTTGTTGTGTTGCTTTTTTCCACCCATCCTTCAAGGCCCAACTGTTGTTATAAAACTCTTAACAATTAACTATAAATTGATGAGGCCTGAGAAACTGTCTTCCAGGTAACCTGTTTTCTGGAAATTCACTCAGGAATTATTTTAGTTGCTGCATACATTGTAATTGCATAAGTGCACATCAGTACATAATTTATAAACTTCCAGATAGTATGTATTGACCTAATCTGTTTTTCAATTGGATGTCATTACTGATGATTCATGTATCTTAATTTTAGGTGATTTAGTGCTTCAAAAATAACAGTGGTGAAATGGATTGCCTTCTGTATATATTTGAACACATCTGTGGGGAGTATCAAGACTATAGTAATTGTACTTTATTTTTCATATTTTCAGAAAAGAGGTGTCAGTTGATTGATGGAACTGTTGACTCTTTTCTTAACTTGCAAGGTACACAAATGGCTTAGGGAAAGAAGATTAAATTTAAGATACTGTTTCCCTGTACATATAATCTGAGCATGTAAAAGGTGTGAAAAACTGATTAGTGTACTTGTTCAGGACTGAAGTCATGCTTTGCATAATCCCCAAGATTCACTAGTGGCTCCCGAGGTCATCTCTGTGTGTTGGCACAGCAGGACCAATTCTGCAACAATATCCTTTGGTTTTGCCATTAGAACTGCCATGTATGTAGCAATGTTAATTTATTCCATCTTTGTGAAACGCTTTTTAACTTGAGTTTGGGTACCCTCAACTCATTTTCGAGCGTTACAGATGAAACAGCTTGCTTTCATTGTGACTTTGGGTTGGTTTTTGATGTGTTCTGTTCTGTGAACTTTCAATAATTATAAGGCTGGTAGCGTACAGCTGGACACGTCGGCAAGTCCCTTGGCCTGTGGAAGAAAGAAGTTTTGAAGGATTGCTTTCCTAGTCTCTTGTGGCTCAGCAAGAGGTCTCGTCTCGGAGCATTTTAGCAGTGCGGTCTGTGCTGTAAGCTCTTGGCTCTCCGCACAACTTCCTTCTCCACCTGCCTGGTGCTGTGGAGCAACGTGGGAAGCAAGTATTGTATTCCAGCCAGTCTGTGCCTGCTTAGAGTGGAAAATGTGCAGTCAGTTGTAGGCAGGTCAAGCAGAATAGACAGGACAAAATGCTGGACAATAGGTAGGACAAAAATGCTGGGCTCCTAGATACGGCAGTAGTGAATTTTGTGGGTTTGGCTGAAAAATAACAAATTTCCACAGTAGTGTAACCATGGAATCCAAGGCGTTCTGAATGATTGTGTGTTCATGCTTCTTACAATTATTTCTAGTTTCTTGTAGACTTTTCAAGGCTATCTGTGTAACTGTGAAGGCTAGAAGCTTCACCTCTTCAAAATGAAAATGGAAATTTCTGTTAGCCATTATTTGTGTTTAGAAGAGAACTCTGATAAATTCATAGTTGGCCAATAACTGCCAGTTACTTTGAGTGTTAGATGTTTACTCACCACACATTCAGGAAGTGTTAGAAAACCATCAAAGAAATTATTAATTTAGATTATTATAAAAGCGTTGTAGAAAAGCATTGTATGTATTGATGGTGGATCTCCAGTCTGCTCACCCATGTTACATTTGAATTTGCATTTGAAGAGAGAAGTAGTGCAAAGGCTTTTGCTCATGCAAATGAAATTATTAAAATTATTATCTTCTGTTTCAGATTTTCAGATATTGTTATTGTTATTCCACAGGGGTTTTAACTGCGGGTTATTCTGGTAGGGTACTCCTACATTACTGCACTTCATCCCTTGCCTCCTGGGAAGAGGAGAGTTGACTAGAAACACATAGAATGTGATTGCTGTCAGGTTTTCTTTGAGAATTCTTGTGGTGGTCTAGCTTTTCAGAGTATGATGTTTGTTTGTCATTTACAAAAAATGAGTTTTATAAAAGATCCCCTACTGAGTGTAGATACGGAGTTTCAGCTAGCTCTTGTAGTCAGTGGAAACTTGTCTCCTTTTAAAATAAAAGGGGTCTCTAGCATTACTGCAGTGGACCGAACTGCACTGTGATTTTACGATGTAAGTTTATTGTAGTATTTCTTAAATCACAGCAGGATAATTCACGTATCTCACCGTTCTTTAAACTTGTCTCGTTTATGTTAAGAAAGTGTGATGTGACAGATCTAATACTGGATACTAGAATATGTCAGATATGACAGAGAACAACCCTTCCTGTAAGCATATGTGTTATTTAATGAACACTGATGTCAGTTAAGAGCTGTCCACATACAAAGTAGCCAGAAAGTCGAGTTGACTTGATCTCTTTTTTTGTTGTGGTGGTGGTTGTTGTTTTGCCCTTTTTCAGAGAAAGGAAGTACTATTTAGGAGGAGGTGAAAAAGAAAGGCGTGTTTATTAAGTATTCCAAATAATAAAAAGAAAAAAAAACCCACCAAAGTTTTTTTTACCGTAAACCTGATGTATTATATTTCTTTGAAGATGTGTGTTCTATGTTCTTGCCTATGAAAACTAAGAGACTTTCTTAGGAAAGATGCAGGAAACTGTTGGAGTTCATTAGTGCATAAAGGTGTGCATATGTTTGTGCTGGTCTGTTGTACTGCTCTAGACTGCTATTAGAAGTTGAGCTAACAAGTGAAAAGCTGACTGGAATACCTATACTATGTGCCACCTAGTATTACACTGAGGTTGAGATAAGCATGATTTAAATTTGGGACTTCAAGTAGCTAATATATTACTTGAACACCAACTCTGCCGGTATCTGACTTTCATTTCCGTTTTTGAAGACAGCACTGCATTCTCTGCAGTTGTGAATTCAACTGAGTAGTAATGTTGGAAAGGCTGGCGAAGCTTAGCAACAATGGATGTGTTACAGGGGCTATGTCATGCACCATCTTCACGCAAAGTCTTTGTGAATCTTTACTCAGACTTCAGCTGCCTTTTGATGACTGCCATGGTCATGAGCCACAAGCGAGAAGAGCATTTGTTGACTCAGACTGTATTTCCCTTCTAGTAGTCCTCAGGTATTGAAGTTCAGATAGAATCTTTTCACTGTTGAATAGAAGAATCCTGAAATGGAAAGAGGGGGTTTTGTCACTAATCATGTCAGTATGAATATAATAGGTGCTTTACAAAAATCTTAGGTGGATGCTTATCATAATCCTAAAAAGGACTCTTTAAATTCTGCCTAGCTCTTGTATTTCACAAAAATTGCTCCCAACTTCTTGGTTTTGTAGCGATGTAAAGAGGAAAGAGTTTAAGGCCTATTATAAGAGGGGTATTTTTGGATAATTGTGCTATTTATTTTTCCAGCCTGTTACTTCTAGCATGTTGTAAATAGGAGACATGCATGCTTTGCAATAACTTCAGACTTTTCTACAAACAGTTCAGAATTTCACTGGGAGTAAATATGTAACAGTTCCATTTTATGCAGGTCGGATTAGTTTGTTATGCCTACATGGTACCACAATGGGACTGTGTAAGGACCTGAACTAGCACATTCCAGTGAAATGTCATGTAGACATACCTGTGATATGTTAAATGTTTTAATATTAGAATTTGAGACATGATGATTCCTACTCTTGTGTTTAAGCCATTGTGTCTCTTGATATTTAGATCTAAAAAAGTAATACAGTAATTCTTTTACACATGCAGCTGAGGAAGGAGGAGAAGTTGTTGTGACAGCTTAGAAGATAATTGATTGTGTTTCCTTTCTTACAGAAAATGCCAGAAGCCTCAGAAGACCATAATCATTGGAAGGCCTGTTGACTTCCATTTTTTGGTAATCTGGAACATCATCAGTCTGGCATGGCGCAGGGCAGTCAACAGCTCGATGTGCAGGTACTCCATGATCTCCGACAACGTTTCCCTGAGATACCTGAAGGGGTGGTATCTCAGTGCATGCTTCAGGTATGGTAAAGAGTTTTTAAGAGTCTGTGTATTTTATTTTTGTAGTATGAAAATTCTTTTTAGTAGTATACATGGAGCATAGATTTTCATTCTTCCGGTTTTACTTTGAAAGGGTGGAAGACTCCACTACTTGCATTTTGTCCTGTCTTATATACAAAGCTTTTATCATTCTTCACTTATGTTTGTGGGGTTTCTTTCTGCAGGCTATTCTTTCTTGTCTATGTGACCTGTGACTATGCATACAGAGAATAAGGAAAGAGGCTAATGGGATGATTATTGATGATGGCTACATAAATAACATACATATACTGAAGGAGATTATAGCAAACAATGACTCATTTTTCCAAGATAAGGAACTGGCCTTAGCTAGGAATCTAAAGGTTTTCTGTCTTCATGGTATCTTTTTGCCACAGCTGTCCAAAGGTTTATTTTTACTTCTCTTCTTCCAAGACAGGTAGCAGTTTGGGGGTTTTTTTTGGTTTTGTGTTGTTTTGGTTTGGTTTTTTTTTTTTTCCATTTCTTCCTTCCACCTTCATCTAAAATAACAAATTGGAAGTGATAGTAAGTGACAACACATAATCATTTTTCAAAGTCGTGGTTGTCTGGGAATACTTTCTGTTAATGGGAAGATTCAGGAGTGGAATAGAAACATGGAAGATCTGATTTAGCCTTGCGTGGCCATTGCTGGGGTGGAACCTAATGTGATAAACTGCTGCCTATGAAAGTAGCGAAGCTGTGTTTGCATCTGTCCCTAGCAGAAGAGAAGGTATACTTATAACCGTGGCTGTAATTTTTGCATTGTATGTCTTCTAAACCATACAAGTACAATTTAATTGCTTTCAGAAAAATGTAAAGCAGGGGAAGCCCTGCAATGTAAGGCTTTACTTATCCTGACAGTCATCTCTTCTGGACTGTTAAGTATATGATCTTTTTGATGAACTATGTTTAAGTCATGGACATCTTTAAACTGATAAAATTAAAGAATCGCTAATGCTGCAGAAGCGTACGGTGTTCTATATCTATAATACAGTGTTCTGGATAGCTACTTAACATTACATTGCAAGTATCTTTCTTTTTTTTAAGTGTATAATCTGTTTCCAAACCGGCTTTATATTTGTTTTAAGATACATGAGCTGGTTTCCATTAACCTTTTGCAATACATGCTCTAGATTTAAACCAGTGTGAGTTTATACTTATCAAAAATTGAGGGTCCTTTGAAATGATGAATATATTCCATAGCCTTAGAAAATCAGATTAGGGCCTGCCATGTCTACGTTCTCTCTACCTCCACCCTGATGAAGTGAGTGACCTAAGGAAGATGAGGACTCTCTTTATGAAGTCCTCTTGAGATGGCAAGTGGCTGATGGTAGCAGTTAACTTTTTTGAGACTGCTGTCTTGGCACTGTGGTGCTGGTTATTATTACAAAGTCCATTTCCCACATGCTCTGGTTTTAGATTTTTCTGTGATACGTCTGGATATTCTCATTAACCATTGGGGTCTAGAAGGGGAGCTTGGCATGAAGGGGAAGTAGTCAAGGAGTGAGAGCCATACATAATTAAGTGCTGGACTCTTTTGTCATGTTCAGTATCAAGCCTTCATCTGAGAAGTTGCTGAATATATGTGTTCATCTGATAGTGAAATCATATGACATTTTGGGAAAGTCATCTTCACTTTAGTATTAAGACTGACTAGGTATCAGTCCTTTAGAAAAGAAGTGTAACCGTGATTTTTCAACCAATGGATAGGCTGTTGAAAATTGTTATTGCAAGGCCACATGACTATTAATACGTATACAAACTTTGTATGGTGATAGTGTTTAAAATAGTGAAACCATTATTAATGTATATTCCTTAGAATGGTATTCTTAGCATGCTAAGGAATGCAGGGCTGTATGCATGTATATATAAATATGTACACACTTGTTGTGGTAAGGAGGTGCTGTATGTATGTCACAGAAGGTATCAGTCTTGAATCACATGTAACGCAAGTTAGGGTGCTGAAGGCCAGATGTAGTTGAACTTAACTTAAAGTGAAATTATTTTTCTTTAACTACTGTTTAAAAAAAACCCTGAACCACAACTGATACAGGCTGTTGTATGAGAAAGTGGCAAGAAAAAAAAATAAATCCACAATCTGGAATGCTTTCTAGTGATTTTACTCGTTTGGAAAAGCTATCATTCATGCCATTCTTTTAACAAGACTAGATTAAGCTAAAATGAGTGGAGAGGGGAAGAAGGGAAAGGGAATTCCCCATTTCACTTTTCATTTGATTCATAATTTATTGTCTGTATAGTTTCAGCTGCTGGCACCACAGAACAAGTCAAACATTTACAAGGGATATTTGGTTTCTTCACTGATGTATGAATAAACCTTTTTTTTAGCCTTGAGCCTGAAATTCTTAAAGGCAGTTGAAATTGCGTCAGAATTGTAAGGTGCTTTATGGAATTGCCAGTACTTTTTCAAGCAATACTTATTCTGACTTCATTTTCAAGGCACTAAATTCTCTAAAGAGAAGATGGTTTAAAATGTTGGTCTTTTAAACTTCCAGGTAAAGAGAAATACTCAGGTAAGCAGTAAAATAAAGATGAAAACAGTAAACACTCAGGTAAACTTAAAATGTCATCTGCATTTTTCTTTTGACTTTCCAGAGTTTGCAATTTTGATCTAGTTTAATTTGATCTGTGCTGTTACTAGAAGTAGTGAATTGTACATACCTGTTCCTTGCCAAAGATGCCAAGAGTTCTAACCATTGCTGTCCCCAAAACTGGGCTAGATTTTTTTTAAATATGTCATACTGTAGCTAGTGTTACTATAGAATTTTGCTAGATGCAATGTGAACTATGTACTACTTGCATACTATGACTCAGTAGGTATTACCTGTATTTCAAAATTTGTGTCTTTGAAATGTTATCCCTAGTTGTGTTCAAGCTAGGCTTGATGGCAGCTTCAGTTGAATGCTTGTTGAATGCTGGCTTTTTCTTTTGCTATTTGACAATAATAGGTGTCAATTCTTACTCCTAGAACAACAACAACCTAGATGCCTGTTGTCGAGCCCTCGCACAGGAGAGCAACAAATACTTATATATGGAGTACCATAGCCCTGATGACACCAGAATGAATAGAAATAGCCTTTTGCACATTAATCTGGGTATTCATCCTCATACCAGCTATCATGCAGGGGATGGAGCTCAACTTAATGGTGGTCGTACACTGGTACACAGTTCAAGCGATGGACATATTGATCCACAACGCACAGCAGGTAAACAGCTGATATGCTTAGTTCAAGAACCACATTCTGCTCCCGCTGTTGTGGCAGCTTCTCCTAGTTACAATCCATTTTTCATGAATGACCAGAATAGAAATGCAGCTACTCCTCCTCCACAGCCACCTCCACAGCCATCTTCCATACAACCAGGAATGAACACGTCTGCTATGCAAGGCCCTCCTCCCACGTATATGCACATACCTCGGTACAGTACAAATCCCATTACTGTTACAGTATCACAAAACCTCCCCTCTGGACAGAGTGTACCCAGAGCTCTACAAATTCTTCCACAGATTCCAAGCAATCTTTATGGGACTCCTGGCTCTATTTATATAAGACAAACATCTCAGAGTTCTTCAGGACGACAGACTCCTCAGAATACACAGTGGCATTCATCGCCACAGGGCCCAGTTCCACATTACACTCCCCGTCCTCTACCTGTGTATCCACATCAACAGAACTACCAACCTTCTCAGTATTCTCCTAAACAACCCCAGATCCCTCAGTCAGCTTTTCGATCACCACCGGCATCCCAGTGTCCCTCTCCCTTTGGCTCTCCTCAACACCAAGTTCAACCTCCTCAGCTGGGTCATCAGAGTTCACATGTTTTCATGCCTCCTAGTCCTTCAACTGTCCCACCCCATCCATATCAGCAAGCATCCCAGAATTTTCAAAAACAAGGCGGTCACTCTGTATCCTATCTTCCTCCTTTTGCTGGACCTAGTTTATCCAAAGGTTCCATGAATAAAATAGAAATTACAGTTGAGCCACCGCAAAGACCTGGGACTGCAATGAACAGAAGTCCTTCACCAATAAGTAATCAACCATCTCAACGAAACCAGCACCCGCTGTATGCAGCCACTACTCCTCCTTCAAGCTCTCCATCAAGAGGTATGTCGGGTCAACCCAAACCTCCATTTAGTGTTAATCCAGTATATATTACCTACACTCAACCAACTGGACCTACAGGTGCACCAACACAGTCTCCTCGGGTAATGGTATCTCAGCCAAACCCAACCATTTTTAAAATCACAGTAGGTCGAGCACCGACTGAGAATCTTTTAAATTTAGTGGACCAAGAAGAGCGTTCTGCAGCACCAGAACCTATTCAGCCTATTTCTGTAATCCCAGGATCTGGAGGAGAAAAAGGAAGCCATAAGTATCAGAGAAGTTCTAGTTCTGGATCAGACGACTATGCTTACACTCAAGGTAAATGTTTCATCCTGCAAATTGTATTATTGTAAAATGCATTTTCAGCTTGATTTTGCTGCTTACTAAGAATTTTTGAACCTGTACAGAGAAGAATAGAAATTGCACCAAAAATCACCTAATGAGTTTCTTCTGATTTTAAAAAAAATTTGCCAAATTTCAGTCTAATACATAAAGAATTTCTGAGGTTCTTGAAGTTGCTATACTTTTGATGTTAGGGGATTTTCTTAGAAGAAAACACTGCAGCCAACAATAGTAGATGGTTTGTTCATATACTGTGTGTCCACTTTGTAAATTCTGCATTGGACTGTGTCATAAATTTACATGTGGATTTTACTACTTTTTGTATTTGTTCCATACTTGGGTGCTTTATAAAACCTGAAGCGCTAACTTCTGCAGGGAGTTTAAATCCAATTTACGTGGTTTAGATTGAAGAGTATTAAGTGAAAGAGGAGAGAGAGGTAGGATTGCAGCTGAAATTATTTTGGATGTCCATACAAATAATATTTCTATTTTGAAAGGTATTAAAATAATTATTTTTAAGAACTTAATCAAAAGTTCACTTCTTCCATTTAGAGTTTTCAAAGAGGAGGAAGAGATTGGCAGACAAATTTTAACTACTAGAACGTAGTTAGTCTTAATGCCACATATAAATGAAGAATAAAGTAATTTAGTTAAAAGAAAAAAAAAAAAGGTGAACTCTAACCTTTAACCTGAAAATTGCTTTTCTCAGAGTAATCTGCTTTATAGATTTGAAACATTTAAAATTGAGCAAATAAATCAGTCTGCAAGCATTCAAACCAATCATTTGGGGTAATGACAGAATGATAATCAGCAGCAATTATTTAAAGAATGTGCTTTGTTTCTGGATTTGCATTTGGAAAAGAGACTCTATTCCTCCATTGCTCCTTCTAGCCTTCCTTTCACTTTAGAGAGCTGAAATAATAGTTATAAAGCTGACCTGTAGTTCTTGATTTCATATTTCACTTTGTGTCTTTTGAGCTTTTCTAACTCATCAACAAAGAGCTGTTCTGTAGCTGGTAGACCCAATTAGAAATGTTATTTGGAGAGAACGAACTCTGGTAGGTCTGTAACTCTTAGGCCATATGCTTTGTTTGGTAGTGTTCCTATTAACAGCTTCATTAAAGATTTTCAGTTACGTGAGAAAACTGTAAGTAGCTTCACATAACTGAGAAGAACATACTTTGAAATGTTTAAATCTGGTTTTGACTTTGTATCTTTCACTAGATTTGTGTATTTGGAAAGCAAAATCAATAACTAGTTAGTATATGCTTTTTGGGGCATCTGCTTTTGTGGCAATACCTACCACAGCTTGGACTTTATTTTAGCCTTTGGTATTACTGCACTCTGAGCTCTTGATAGGAATAAATTGTAGAAGAATAGACGTTATATTCTTTACTACCACAAAGGAGTCCTAAAGAAAAGTATATTTAACAGCTTAATACAGGGAGCAAGTTTATTTAATTTTCTTTTGAATATGAACCATTGTGAGAAGTGTTACCAAAATCCATTCTAGTGTCTATACTTTCACTGTTTCTTTGTAGTGTGAGTCAAGTTTGATGAGTTGTACTACAGTATAATGTGAAGCTATGTAATGTAGTCATATCAGATGTTAAGTTGGGGGAGTCTCACGAAGACAAGGTTTGATAGTAATAGTGGAAAATCATACAGCCTGGTATGTGTACTTTTTTTCCCCTTTCAATTTTACTATCTGTTGCTCTACTTGGATGACTTATGCTACCTCAAAAAGTAGAGAACAGTTTTGTTCAGTAATACTGGTGCCTGTATTATAAAAACATCTGATGTTATTCTTGGATAGGATTTTCAGTGTTTATTCTTCGGCCGTGAATTGGTGGATCCATACAAAATCCAAAGTATAGTGCTACATTTTTGCACAGAATGCTGACAACTGATAAAAAACACTGTGATTTTTATGCTCCTGACTGTTACTTTTTTTTCATCCTCCCTCAGTAAGCTATGTCATATAGTTGCTTATTTTTCTAACTTTTTTCTTTTTAGCTAGTATGCAAATATTCTTGAAATATTATGTGGTATTTTTCTTTGCCTCTGTTGGATAGGAGTGAAGAAAAGAGCAGGTGCGCTAGCTGGTGCTTTGTATGAAATAGTATTTTGCAGATTCTACAATGTCTTCATACGTTTGAACAGTTCGCTGGAACATTGTTATATGAGCAATGTGCTTGTTTGAATACCCACAGCAAATTTATTTTTCTCTGTCCTAGTAGACTTTAATCAGGTAAAACCAGCCAGATCAGAAAGTGCATCACACTAATTAACTTGGCCAGTTTCGCATCATGATGAAATACTGAGGAAATGCTTTTCCTGCAGAAACTGAATATTGTTTTCTGGCTAGTCAAAATTCTTTCTTTGGCTGCTCTGGGAGCCCAACATCAGCTTGTGACTGAGAGTCATAAATTTCAGTACTGTGACAAAAATACAAGAGAATGATTAACAGCAGAGAGAGGTTAGAGGACAGTGAATCAGCTCTATTGTAGAATTAAAGACTCTGAAACACCTGAGCTGCCCCCACTTTTTATTTTCTGGATTCTCTAGCATGTTTTATTGAAGTTCTATAGTTTTGCTTTTGAGCACTGGGGAGCTTAGAGTATTGAGAATTACAGTACTCTCTGGAAAGCTAAGACTACTTTAAGTTACTATAGCATAATCTTTTATAGCAATGAAAAAAACAATTCAGTACTGGCATTTGGCTGATGTCTCAAGGCTAGTGTGTCAGCTGCTATTGAGCAGCAGATATGAAGTGTGTGTTACCTTCTGATCTTACCTCTGGTATTTAATTTTTTTTTTTGTCAGTACAGTATTAATATAACTAGGTTGCTGTTTCATCCTGAGAAGCTGTCTCCTTGTACAGGTGCCTTTGTATTTTTGAGACGAGAAAGACCAAATGCAAAAAAAGAAGCTTTGACCAAAATGGTAATATCAACTTCAAGTTACCGTCTAAAATGTGTTTTTATTCTGGAAGAACTTTGTTCTAAATTGTAGTTTATTTGGCATGAAAGCATCTTCACACTGATACTTGGGTGCATGTTTATGATCACTTTTTTTTTTTTCCAGAAAGGTCACTCATGAATCTTATGCATAAGTTAAAAAATTCAGTTTTCCAGGTTTTTGTGTGCTAGTAACTATTTCTTTCGTGTAAAACATCAGCCTTGCTATTACATCAACGAGCAAGGATGGAGAGATTAGCAAAGGAACTGAAGCTTGAGAAAGAAGAGCTTGAACGCCTGAAAGCTGAAGTCAATGGTATGGAGCATGATCTAATGCAGAGGCGGCTTCGAAGAGTTAGCTGTACAACTGCAATTCCAACAGTAAGCAATTTGTTAGTATTTTAATTAAAGATACAAATTTTTTTTTTATGTTTCCATGAACTAAAGTATTTTACAGAAAAATATTTTGGGGTATAAAATCTTCAATCTTTGGAGATGATTTTTTTGTAAGTTCTTGGCTTGTCGTAAGCCAGCTCTTATAATTTGAGACAGATACATGTCCAGCTTTCTTAGTGTTCACAACAGAATTTCTGAGACTTTTATACATGTGCTTTTCTGGACTACAGAACTGAATAGATAGTTACTTTCCTATCGACCTATAAAAGTGTATGTCCAAATCCATTTAAAGAGCCTGAGCCATACACAGCTTGGTGTTCATGCAGCAATGAACACCATTGGGTTGGTTGGGGTTTTTTTAAGGGTTTTGTTGTATTGAGGTATTTTGTTGTTTGAGTAGTTGTACCTCATAGACAATCGAGTGCCAGGTAACTTTTCAGTGGTGGTGTTGGCTCAGATAGTTGGCACCTCGCTCTCCTCTTTTCCTTGTTGATTCTTCCTATCTGTGTGACTTCCACCTGCAAGTGACTCGAGCCCAAACGTCTGTATGGCTCTGATAGGAGAATTCATCTGGCTGAAAAATAACTTCCACTTTGTGCAGTTGTTAGCCACATCAGTTCAGACTTAGTCACTGTGTTGACATAAACAGTGCATACAGGTGTATGCTGGAAAACAGAGTAGGGGCTGTTAGTGGCTTAACTAGTATGGCTGCTGTATGTCTGGCCTGTCTCAGGGCAGCATTTGGCAGGTATGTTCCTGGGAGGAGTAGAGAGACGCTGTCTGAATGTGCAAGGGTGAGGTTAAAAAAGCCAAAGCCCAACTGGAGTTGAATCTGGCACAGGATGTCAAAGACAAAAAGAAGGGCTTCCATTAGTACATAGGTGACAAAAGGAAGGCTAGTGAAAATGTGGGCCCATTGCTCAATGAGACGGGGGACACGGAAAATGCTGAGCTACTGAATGCTGCCTTTGCTTCAGTCTTTACGGGCCCTCAGGAATCCCAAGTCCCAGAGACCCCAGGAATAATCTGGAACAAGGAAGGTATACCCTTGGTGGAAGAGGATCAGGTCAGAGAATACTTAAGTAAAGCGGACATACATGAGTTTGTGGTCCTCAATGGGATGCACCCACAAGTGCTGAGGGAGCTGGCAGATGTCATTGCAAGGTCACTGTAGATAATCTTTGAGTGATTATGGTGTTTGGGAGAAGTGCCTGAAGACTAGAGGAGAGCAAATGTCACTCCTGTCTTCAAGAAGGAGGACCCAGGGAACTACAGGCTGATCAGCCTCACCTTGATCCCTGGGAAGGTGATGGAGCAGCTAATTCTGGAGACCATTTCCAGGCACATGAAGGACAAGAAACTGGTCAGCAGTAGTCAGCATGGATTCACCAAGGGGAAGTCAAGCTTGACCAATTTGATAAACTTCTAGGATGAAAAGACTGCCCTGTTAGATGAGGGGAGAGCAGTGGTTATTGTCTACGTAGACTTCAGTAAGGCTTTCAACATTGTCTCCTGTAAGATCTTCACAGAGAAGCTGAAGTATGGGCCGGATGAGCAGACAGTGAAGTGGATTGAAAACTGGCTGAACAGCCAGGCCAAGACTGTGGTAACCAGTGGCACAAAGTCTGGTTGGAGGCCAGTAACTAGCAATGTACCACAGGGGTCAGTACTGGGTCTGATACTGTTTAACATCTTCCTTAATGATCTGGATGATGGGTCAGAGTGTGCCCTCAGCAAGCTTGCTGATGACACAAAAGTGGGAGAGTTGTGCTGCCATTCGGAGGGACCTCAACGTGCTGGAGAAATGGGCTGGCAGGAACCTCATGCCATTCAGCAAGGGGAAGTACGAAGTCCTGCACTTGGGGAGGGACAACCCCATGCATCGGTATGCAAGCTGGGGGCCGGCCAGCTGGAAAGCAATTTTGCAGAAAAGGCCCTGGTGGTCCTAGTGGAGACCAAGCTGAAAATGGGCCAGCAGCGTGGCAAAGAAGGCTAATGATATCTTGGGCTGCATTAGGAGTGTTGCCGGCAAGGGGAGAGAGGGGTTACCCTTCCCCTTTGTTCAGCACTGGTGAGGCCACACTTGGAGTATGGTGTCCAGGAGCGGGCTTCCCAGTACAAGAGAGAGACATCGTCATACTGGCGAGTCCAGTGAAGGGTCACAAAGATGATTAAGCATCTCTCCTGCGAGGAGAGGCTGAGAGAGCTAGGACTGTTCAGGCTGGAGAAGAGAAGGCTCAGGGGAATCTTATCAATGTATCAAATACCTGAAGGGGGTGTGCAAAGATGATGGAGCCAGGCCATTTCCACTGGTGCCCAGTGACAGGACCAGAGGCAGCAGGCACAAACTGAAACACAGGAGGGTCCCTCTGAAGATCAGGAACAACATTTTTACTATGCGGGTGACTGAGCACTGGCACAGGTTGCCCAGGGAGGTTGTGGAGACTTTATCTTTGGAGATACTCAAAAGCCTTCTGCCATCTGGGCAGAGGGTTTGGACCGGATGACCTCCAGAGGTCCCTTCCAACCTCAGACATTCTGTGCTTTTTGTGACTCTGTGATGCCACGATGTATCCTAGAATAAGATAGTTATTCCTACATATGTGTTAATAATCACTGCTGCTAGCATTAAGAACACTTTGTATTCCAGTAACTTAGGGTTTCTTAATGATATGCAAATATATGGACTTAAATAACTGATTATTCTGTTAAGAATAATTACTGTCTTGAAGCATTGAACAATTTAAATATACAGGGCTAGAAGTTTTGGCATGTTGGAGCTCCTTGGGGTGATGCAAATAAATAAACTTCAGACCTTATTTGGTTATAATCAAGTAATAATTAACGTGAGCTGCAGCTAATATTGTTTCCTGATCATCTTGATGTAAACTCACGTAGCAAGTCATCAATTTATACAGAATTTTATAAGGTGTATGGTTTTATAAGTTTGAGCTCAGCTATGTCTTCTTACCAATGAATTTTAGTATTAAGTAACTTGTTCATTTTTGTTCGTTTGGTTTGTTTTCCTCCTGAAATGCAAGTAGAAGAATGTTTTTTGAGGGAATAAATTGGGTAGGGGGAACAGGACAGACAGTGGAATCTTGGCTTTTTTTTTTCAGTGCTTTATCTATGCTCCAGTTTCTAATAAAGCTGTTGACAAAGATATAGCAATATTATTTCTATGTCAGATACGATGATGACTTTCCCACAGTTACTATGTTGGGTTGTTTCTTTCTAGCCTGAGGAAATGACCAGACTGAGAAGCCTCAACAGACAGCTCCAGATAAATGTTGACTGTACACTGAAAGAAGTTGATCTCCTTCAATCTAGAGGTATAGAATTGATAGGTTTTTTTAAAAACATAATTTAGATATGGGTGGGAGTGTTGATCTGCTGGAGGGTAGGAAGGCTCTACAGAGGGATCTGGACAGGCTGGATCGATGGGCCGAGGCCAATTGTATGAGGTTCAACAAGGCCAAGTGC
>JAVJGG010000059.1:14326286-14352934 GCA_035590195.1 Aviceda cuculoides
CCCTGGAGGTATTTAAAAGATGTGTAGATGTGGTGCTTAGGGACATGGTTTAGTGGTGGACTTGGCAGTGTTAGGTTTACGGTTGGACTCGATGATCTTAAAGGTCTTTTCCAACCTAAATGATTCTATGATTCTAATATAGTATGTGCTTTAAATGTGGATACTTGGACTCTTTAAAAGTTCAATTTTGATTATCAACTTCTTTCTAAAAGGTGTCTTTTTCAGTTGCGACCTCATAAACTTGACTCGCTATTATTTCTGTTGGCCAAGTTAAATTACATTACCAAGAAAGTGGTGACTTAAAAGTGACTTTGTCAAGAGCAAATTAAAAAAAAAAACCTTCTCCTTAGTGAAGGTTCTTTACTTAAATTTTTAACTTTTTGCTGACAAGGGCTCTGAACAAGTAATACAAAACAGAACTACAGGTTGCAACCAAGAAGTTGTCAAACAGAAATCTACTTAGGTCTTTAAAAATCCTCTTTCTGCAGCAGAAACTTGACATAAGTACAGTCAAATAGATTAGGATATGCGTAGTCCTCCTTTTTTACCAAGAATGTGTCCTACAGAAAGATTTACATTTTCACATTTTTAAAGCAGTACAGAATGTTGAGCTGGAATTGATTCTTCAGTATGGGATTAGCCTGCTAAAAATTACTAGAATCAGCACAAAACTGAAAATATGTGACAAAAGACTACTCAGGAAAAAGCTAATATATAATGTCATAATAGAAAAAGATGTAGAAAATCTGAAGACTCTAGATGTTCATATCACTGGCATAGGCATGTAAATAACCTTTGAGTTATGCTTTCTTTTCTTTTGTGACAGGGAACTTTGATCCGAAAGCCACATGTAACTTCTATGATAACATAGAGCCTGGTCCTGTTGTGCCACCAAAGCCATATAAAAAGGGTAGGTCAACAAACAAGCATCAAGTTATGCAATCTGCATTGAGAAAGCTTTTTTTTTTTTTTTTCCCCTTCCCCTTTTTTAAAAAACCCCTGCGATGACAGGAAGCAATTCTAATTATTGTAACTTCTCTCTATAAACCAAACCAGAATATTATTATATAAGTGCAGTAATCCTGTCTACAACTTGTTTTCCTCAGGCAAGTTGTTGCAAATTAATGTTCTGTTAATATGTTGTTTGTAAATACTGTTACTCATTATTAGAAAAAGAGTTGAAATTATATAAACTTTTATGTGTTAACTTAAGAGTCCTAATTTTTTTTCTTTTAAATACTTCTAGGTTAAAATCTCTATGTCAGGTTTGTTTATCTGTCTTCTAATACCTGTTGTTAGGATTTTATAGTTTAGTTGGGATCTTTTATGCAAGTTGAAATGGTCACAACAGCTTTTTAAAATTTACATTTATGTTTTAATTATATTTTAACTTGACTGGTCACACTTAACCTATTTTTTGTGTGGAGCGTAAATTTCACAGTAGTCCTGAAGTTTAAGCACAGGAAGCGCTTCAGGTGTTGTAAGGACAGGGCAGAACACATTTCCTTGCATTGGTCTAAAGAGAAAACAGTGTCCCACTTGTACAAGTTCATTACTAGTTTCTAAAATTTTTTGTGCTCATTGTACAGTATCTAGGCTTCATATCCAGCTTAGGACACTCAAGTTTTTATGTAAGCCCAGTAGCGATGTACTTGGTCTGACTTTTTGCCCAGCGGCGGTTCAGTCCATACATCCCAGAGTGACTCAGCTCGCCCTAAACAGACACCTAGGGGTAGCTCCGAACTCCGCTGCGTTTAGTGGTGATGTCGGAGCAGAATCCTACCTTCTGTCTCAGGTTTTTTTGAACCTTTGGTTTTTGTTTTTACTTCCTGAAATATTTTTTTAAAAAAAATGGTTTCAAATGTTATTTAAACACTTTATGTCTTTCTGATGAAATAGTCTGGGATCCTGTGCTCTGATACAGACAAAACAGTGGTCTTTTCTCTGAAAACGTTATGTGTGATAAGATTTATAATATTGTGTCTCCTTTCACTGTAACTAGCATGTACTAAACTTGTTAGTGGAAAAGAAGTCACCGCTCTGAATCAGTAATCATACAGTCTGCTCGAAAATCCAGATTTTGTAGATAAGTTCTAGTTGCTGATAAGCGCTTCACAAAGGGTTTTGCAGTTGAATTCATATAAGGAAATTTTTCCCCCTCTTTTGAAACAAGTATTTTACCTTTCAGTAGAATAAAATGGTTAGTATGTGGAAATTTAAAAGAAGGAGATGATTCTATGATAAGAAGGCCCAGAACTGCTGCTCATGGTTCAAAAAAAACCCCAAAACCCCAATACTGGGATGAGTTCCCTGCATAGGTGGTAGTGTCCAGGAAAGACAGTAGCAGCAGGTGAGTGGTGGTATGAAGGCAGCTGCCTGAATTCATGTTAAAATTGCAGTGCGTGTGGTTGATTTAAGGGAGTGCTTCTTTGTGATGCTTGAGGAGATCTTAATTACACTAGGCTATTTGGTTTATTTCAAAGCAAAATAATGTGCAAAACTTGCATGCAATAAGTGATTTTATTTGGCGATTGGAAAGATAGTGTCTTGTAAGGATTTGTACAACTTTTATGACTAGCTTCCTGGTTTTGTCTGTCAACTTACTAGAGATCAGTTTTGGGGCTGGTGTACTGTATTCTGAGCTTGGCTTTTAAGATGGAGTCGTCAAAAAATTTTTTTTTTTTTTTCCTTTAAAAATTCCACTTCCTTAATATTCAGCTGTCGAAGGCGTGGGCAGATAGACAGGTATGGGCAGACAAGGGTCTGCTCTGTGCTGCCATCTGGCTAGTCAACGTGAATGCAGCCTAGTGCCCACACTACTTGCTTGCTTAGAAGGAATTTGTTGAGGGCAAGCGCTGTTAATATGACTATGCAACTTCTGGACTGGAGAGGGTTTACATCTAAGCAAGGAGGTTACTTTTATTTTCTTTAAGTATGTCTCTGAAGACAAACCTAAGTACTATTTGCACCAACTTTCTCATCAGCCATCTGCTAGAGTTCGTAGCAGATGACAGCAATGTGTGCACTTTGAATTACAAATTACAGTCCTTTTTTACAAGTTCTCTTTTAATTAAGCTGTTGTACAGATGTTTGTTTAGCAGATGGGTATCTTAACCTTATGTTCTAGGTATGTGTGCTAATGTTTCAAATACTAGCATTTAGTAAAATGTTGTGTTTCCACATCCTAGGAGTATTTGTTAGATTTAGTGACAAAGCTGAGTTTTTCTGTGGTTTAATACCTAATGTATGATTTGCCTACATACTGATTTTATGAATGAAAACAGACATAAGTGCTGTTTCGCATACACACAACCCTCTGCAAAGCCATGAGGAAGAAAAACAATCATCTTGTTTTGAAACACGCCTACCCTTTTATTTTTATGTTGTATTTTCTTCAGCCTGGATAAATGCTAGAAAAAGATGCAGAAAATGTATCATCTGTCAGACTGTTTGAAGGAACTAAGTTAGAAGTAGTCTTCCACTTCAGGTAAAGTAGGGTTATTGGAATTTAGTATTTGGTAATAAACTGCTGTACATAAACCTATGAAATCATTCCTTAACAGGATGGTGTTGCAGTGCCAGTAACAAACTTTTCAGTATGTTTTAAGCTGTTAAACCTTTAGCAGTATCAGTGACCTAACAGTGGTGACTGCTCTTTTTGTTTTTATTGTAGTAGGGTTAAGTGACTCTTTACAGAAATGAAATACTTTAAATATCCAGATTTCACAAACTGAATTAGAAGTGCTTTAGCAAAAGACCTTTAATGTTACCTAAGAGGAAAGGTTTCCGTGTTCATTTTAAGATAGAACGTTTAATGAGGTGACAAACCAGTAGTACGATCTTGCCTATCATCCTTCTCTTCTGAAAAAGAAAAAATGTTTTCCTTTGGCTTTTTTTAGAGCATCAAACCAGCTCCAAACAGACTCCCCGGACTCAGCCAAGAGATGAAGACTTTGAAGGGGCTCCATGGAATTGTGATAGCTGCACCTTTCTAAATCACCCAGCACTAAATCGCTGTGAGCAGTGTGAAATGCCACGATACACCTGAAAAATCAGGAGGGGGCTGCACTGGGTTCAAAACAGGCTCTCAAGCCGACAGCTGTAGGAGGAGGAAACATGGGGAACCTTTCAGTCCATCTGCCCAGCCTTTGCCAGTCAACAGTCTTCATATTGCAAGGGGTGGGAGTAATGTGTTAAGATGTTTCTGCTTGTGCTACACTAAAAATAAATCAATTAAGGGTGAAATTCTTTTTTATCCCATTGCAGTGAGCAAAGCAGAAAATGAAACCTGAAAATGTAAAAGGATTAATTTTGGGAAGAATGTATGCAGGAGAGCAAATAACTACTGGTGTTTAGTCCTGTGGTTATAGTTACTGCTTAGTGGCTCTAAAAAAAAAAAAATAAAATACTGTTTTTTTAAAAAAAAAATAGGACTCTTAGTAATGGTGTGAAATGTTACACTTAACCAGAAAAACTGAAGAGCCAGAGCTGACTTAACCTGGCCACAGCTAGCTGGAAAACAAAGGCTCCCTGTGCTTCTAGATTGTAAGCTACTGAAAAAGGAGACAGGTAAATGCAACGATAAATTTTGCAATGTATAAAAAAACAAGGAGAAGGGTATTTGTAATTGCTGCTTTTTTTCAGGGTAACTTATGTCTACAAAAAATTGCTGTTTGAAATAGTAACCTAAGGTGACTAAATGAGATACCGTATGAGTGTTACAGAGAGTTTAATCAGAGGTAATTTTTTTACAATCCCTTTTGCTTGTACAGTGCTCACCTGGCTGTGTCAACACTGGTAATAAACTAAGAATGAATTCCACCGTATTACGGATGAAAAACCTGCTGCATGCTTTCGTTAGGCCATTGTGTTTCAAAGCTAAAAGTATGCTTTTATATACAACAATCTTTTAAGCCTGTGCTGTGTAGCAGCACAGTGACATATGCCAAACACAGACTACTCCGAATTCGGTTTGGAAGACTTGAGCTCAGCCATGGTTGTGTATGAGAAGAGTTTGTACCCAGTTCCTTAGGCCTTTTCAGCTTCCAATTTGTGAAGAATTCATGATGTTTACAGCACAGAAGGTACTTTGTGCCCCAGCTCAAAGTTAGCTGAAAAATAATGAATCAATTAGCTCTTCAGTAAAGGTTTATTTGCACATTGTTAATAAACCAGCCTGTATAAAATAGCAGATGCCAGATCCTGAAAAAGTACACACTGCATTCTTTTTATTTTGGTCAGGAAATATTTGCCGTAGGTCGAAGAACACAAGACTTGCAACTGAAGCTCATACTGGTACTTTTATGCATATGATATACTGTATTATAAAGGTGATGTTCAGTTTGTTTGGATGCTTCAGGTTGCTGTAATAAATCACTCGATACTTGTGAAATCGAACTTGGGTTTGGGCAGCTGAATGATTATGTTACACAGCTGTGCGACTGAGTAGGATGTTCTTGTGTACTGGTCAGAAGCTGGTACAGTGCATTTCAGTTTTTATGGTGTAACTTTGTCAAGAATCAGAAGCGCAACCAAGCACGCCAGCTGAGTTATGGTAATTGACTTTGCAACTGTGAGGCAAAATGTGCTAGCTAAACCGTACCAGGAGAGATTTAAACTACTTCATTTTAAATTGTTCTTAGCTCATGGCATCCACATCCATATGGTCAATTACCGCAATTCACTTGATGTGTGATAACATGTTAAACTGTGGTAGAACAATCATGTGTCTGAATCCTTATTTAAAATAAAGCAGCGTTTGTAAGGGGTGGGTGGAGGAAAACTCATCTTGTCTGCATTGCTCAATCTGGTGTCTTCTCTCCCTGCAGTTTATAAAGATAACAGTAAAAAAAACCTGTGATCTTAAATGGGGAACCAATATTTTATCTGGCATTTTTCAATATGTTCTTGCACTAATTAAATCTTCAGCATAATTTTAAATAAGCTAAGAGATCTCCAGCAATCAGTGTGTACCACTGATGAGCAAAACAAAGTCAAAGGCATCAGAGCTAGTTTTCCTTCCTTCCTTCCTTGTGATTTGTATTATGTGGGGAGCTCATCACATGTGGAAAAGGGGTAAAAAAATTGGTGTCAAAGGACATTAGAAGGCAAATATTAATTTTGTTCATGTAAGTGGACAGTTTGACAAAACTGAGATAACTGGAAAACAGATGAGCAGAAGCATTGTACCTAGGTTAAGCAGTACTGCTGCTGTTACCAGCCGTATAATGAATTACTCAAAACAATACCAGTAACTTCATGACTTTTCTGTCGTGATGCCTTTGCCTTTGTATTATTTCAGTTTTCTGTTTATTTGTACTTCTGCTGAAGTTCTAGAAGCATTTGTTTTTGCTGGAATTACAAAATGATAGCAACCGAAATGACAGTCAGCAAATGAGAGTAGGTGTGTCACGCATCAATACAGTTGTGCCATTTTCAGACAGAATAGATCTACTTTGGGGGGGGGGCAGGCAATGCATGCAGTCCAATAATTCCCTGAACTGTAATAACCATAAATGGAGACTTGCTAATCTTAGTCATAGCTTCACCAGAGGAAGAGAAGGAAGGCTGCCGTGACAGCAAGATACTTTCTGGAATACTGAGTGCCGTTAAATTGCAAATTAATTCCTTTGTACCGATAATTTTACTCCAGTTTTTCAATTACTCTCATTTGTTGCTTGTACAAAAAAAAAAAAAAGAAGAAACCAAAACCCTTCTGTTGTATTCTTTTACTTGTAAATGCTCATACTCAAACATTATAGTAAAGACTTTACATGGTGCTTGAATATTTCTAGTTTGTTAGAATGTAAATTGTCTTTTGAATATTGGAAGATCCATTTTCCTTCTGAAAGCAGGTGACGCCGTTCACACCCCAACTGAATTGTAAATTATGCCAAAAAGATTGGTTGATGTAATATTTATTGAATGCACATAAACCCCTAATGTCAGCTGGCATACAAAATGCACTGTATTGTATAAAACTTGTGTGTGTGTGTGCGAGAGAGAATGGTGGGATGCTGATGCCATTGTGTTGAGTTAATGCACTACCCGTGTTTTTCTTTTCTTTTTTCTTTCCTTAACAACTGAGCTTTCCCTCAACCATGCTACTAGAGTGGTGGAGTTTGTAACTGACTTGGACATTCAGATATTCAAAATGATTTCGCTGTTCATTGAAATTTTATAAAGCTTATTTTATATTTACTGTGCTATTAAGATGAATTCCCTTTACTTATAGAATACTACTGTAGTTCTTTAAAAGTTTATTTAGAGTGGGGCTTGTGGAAAATGATTCAGAATATAGTAAACCAAAAGAAATAATGAACTTTGGATCTACTTTTAATTTGATGTAATTATTAGTCTTGTTTGGGTGAAGAGGAAAGGGGTGGGAAGTCAAGCAAAAGGAAGTACCTTGTAAAATGTAGTCTTAGATCAGATTGAATTGTGTATCTGTGTGTCTGTGGTATGTGTGTGTTTCCCTTGAAAAATGGGAGGTGTGGTGAAAAGGTGTAATAATTCTTAAAAGAGCTGGTCTCAGTACTTTCTGATTATGATATACTACTAAATCACATTTTTTAAAAAAACACCCTTTTCTTTCAGTTACTTTATCTGTCCCAGTTATACATCTCTCATTTCAATTTCTAAATACCTTTACATTTAATACTGATTGTAAAACCCCTTGAAACTGAAATAAATATACTTGAGTTGAAATGGGGACAAAACAAAACAAGAACAAGAAAGAATGTTTTAAAAAAGAATGTGAGAATATTAGATAGGTTAAAAAGAAGCTTGTCATCAGGATGATAGTTCTTGTTTTAAAATTCAGTGGTATACCCTAGAATGTGAAAATGACTATCCTGATGAGAAGCGGACAGTTGGACATAAACAATCCATCAGCTTGTTTGGTACCACAGAATTTACGTGCTCTGTACTACAGTGACTCTGAATCCCGTAAAGAAAGAAGACATGCACAGATATCACATCTCGTAGTCAGTACTGTCTCTATGTGCTGCTGCATTTGTTTTGTTTCAAAATGTCAATATTATATGAAGCTAGCCATGACTGAATTTTGCCAGATTTCTTCAGTTTGGGGCTTTCATTGCTGTTTATGTCCATAAATATTAATGCCAATATTTTTCTTGGTTTTGAATAATCAGAAATCAATGGAGTTAATGCAATATTATAATCCTGCATTTTCAGTACCTTTGAAGCCGATTTTAAAAAAAATGTGTTCTTGAAACTTATTTATTTATGGTGGCACCAGTGTATCTAATCCATATTTCCTGCTGTGTGAAACCCTGTTAAATTTTTTCATTAAAAAAAGAAGACACGATCTTGTTTAATCCTGTATATATGGTGTCTACATTCTAGATTTGTGTATGCTGTGAATGAACTTATTACTAAGAGATTAAATTGTATAAAAGCATTCAGAGGCTATGCATGCATGGTACCTCCAGAAAGTGCTTACTCCGAATTGCAGATTCCTGCAAAAATAAATTAATAAAACTAAGCAAAGATCACATCCTGCATTTGTTCTTGTATGTAGTAGGAAACATTTGAAAAATACAGCCTTTTTGCTTTCATAGTCTGTTTCTGGTCTTCTACTTGAACCCGCAGCTATAGCAAATCTGTTTTGAGGGCTTTGGGGTTTTTTGGGGGTTTTTTGGTGGTCAGTATGAGTCTCACAAGGCAACTGATGAATATTGAACTGGGGTCCAAATCCCGTTCCTGGGAACGTGGACGGCTTGTATAAGCAGGAGTCCCATTTAGATGATGGATAGATATTCTGTGCAGCTTCTGGTGTAGAAACAGGACGTAGGATGTTCAGAGTGTGAAGCTGAGCTCATCACTTTTATTTTTTAATAGAAAGTTGATATTAAAGGAGTAGCTTTATCTACTATAGCAGATACTCACCTTTTTGCTGCCTTGTTTGCAGGTGTTCCTGATTATCCTCGATAGTATCGACTATCTGGGTTACAAAAGTCCATCTTCTGCTATAACCGCTTACAGAGAGGCACTGCTCTGGGAGAGGGGGGAGAATTTGAAATGCATAGATGGGTATGCAGGCAGTTTCTTTTTATTAGTATGTCTTCTCGGTTATCTTGATTGTATCAGCTCCCCGTGATCTAAAACTTGAAAGCTCTCTAGCTGTGCTACACCTGTACTTTGTTCACATACGGTTTCGGTCATTAAACACATCCTGGTCTAACAAACGTACCGCAGCTTTGGTTTTGAGCCTTTGTCAGCAAACATACCTAAGAATTTAGTTCTGCGTTCCTTTTGCTAAATTGAATTTATAAAACTTTCAGGATAAGTTTGTATTTTAATCAAGCACTTGATTCTTCCACTTTAGAAATCACTGCAATTGAAACTTTTAATTTTTTTAAAAAAGAATTAATTTGAAAGCTTTAAAAAAAAAGTTTAAAAATGTTAAGGGTACCTGTAAAAAATATTACGCTAATGGAGAACATGCAAAGCCAAAAAGACACTAGATATAACGACTGACAGTAGCCACTATTCTTTTGTTGTTGCTGTTTCCCTGAAGTCATGAGGAGGATCTGCCTGAAATAATTGCATAAATCTAGTTGATTTATTCATAAGAATTGCTTGGTTTTGACAGTACTGTGCCATGTCTTAAACCTGTGATGCTTAAAGAGATGTTTTGTCTTGTGGTCTGGTAAGTATTCCAGGCATTAAGTGCTGCTGTTTCTCATCAGTCAGGATGATCCATAGTGTTGGGTAAGTACGGTGTATTTTTTAATTGCACCCTCTCAGATTGTAAATATGCTTTTTGAAAAGAGGTGACTTAGGTAACTAACTTCACCTAACAGCTGGACTCAAATCGTCATGTATTAAATGGGTAACCTGATGTTTTGTGGAAACCTTGTAAAGTTGTTAGAGAAGGGGCTATGTTAATTTTTAGATAAGAGGGTCAGTGATTGTGACGTGTTCTAGTTTGATGGGAAAAGCCAGGCCAGAGCCATAAAAGCCTCTCGCAGGAGTGATGCTTTATTTTACAAAGTATTCTATTTCTGTAGAAAACAGTAATGTGTTGGGGTTTTTTTTAAAGATATAGATAATTAAAATACATTCATGAAAACTGCACTCTGCAGATAATTTCTTTCCAGATAGGCAAGACTTAAACCCTGGCACGTATTTGCTGATTTTACAAGTTCCATTTTGAAGATTATGGCAAATTATTGTCCTTTATTCCCAAACCGTAGTGATCTTGTTGAAGTTAACAAAGACTCCCTTGCTAGGTTTGCTTTAAAAAAAAGTATCTACAGTTCTTTTACTGCTCTAGGAAAAAAACTAGAAGGCCTCTTAATGAAAGAGGTGCAACACAGGTGCTACTTGATTTTTGACTAAAAGCTTAATTTTTTTGGAAGTGTTTTAGGAAAAAAGTTTAGGCATTGGAGGGGTGGGTTTTTTTAGGAAAAATAGATATTTCGGGAAGAATTTTGCAAGGTGAGGGAGGTCGTCATAGGTGTGAAAGTGATACTCTGATTCCAGACCGGTACGGCTCACCGGTCTGCTGCCTAATAATAGGTACCGAATTCCGGCGTTAATTACAAAGACTGGGAGTAGCAGCTGAAACGGGGCGCGGGGCGACTTTTTGGACCCATTTACTGGCCGTATATCGTGTCGCCGTGCAGGTGGTGCGTGACGGCGGAGCGTCGTGGGTTGTTGGCCTTTGGGGAAAGAATTAAAACCAAGACAAACGGGACCAAACGCTCCTCACCCTTGGGGAAGAGGTGGTTCAGGGGCTGCCTGGGAGTTGTGGGTTTGGGTTGGCCAAAACTGGGGCTTCCCTGCCCTAAATCCAAGACCTGAGCCGCAGCTCGACGAACATTCATCACAAGCGCTGAAGAGCTCTCTCCTGGCCTGCTTCCGAGTATCCTGAACCAGCCTTGCAAATTCCTGGCATTGGGGATTATATTTCACCTGACATTTTTCTACTGTTATTTTGAGCCTGTTCAATTAATTCCAACGAGCTGGCAAAGCCCAAGTTGCTGTTGGCAGGGTAAAGGCGTCCGTGCGGAGTACCCCGTGCTCGGGAACGTGCCCGCTGTGCCTCCGGGGTCCACGGCCACGTGTGGCATCCCACGAGGAGGGCGAGAATAAGAGTCAAATACCCTGCCCGAGCAGATAGGTGGGTTTAGGGTAAGCCGGGTCTGAGAAAACCCTGCAGGGAGGGCGACTCGTGTCTTCACGACGATTTGTGACTCCTTTCCCCTAGCGAGCCCTGCGCACACGCTTCGCTTGCTTCGGGTGAGCAGCTGCGGCGCGGAAAAGCCGGGGACGTCTTTTGTCACCGCAGATACTGAAAGCCCGATGGCTTGGCTTGGTGGTTGTTCCAGGTAACTGATTTTAACTCTTTTTTTTTTTCCCCCACATTTGTCTCAAATGAGTGTTTATAAGCCAAAGAGATGTTCCTTTCTCTTTTTTTTTTTTTTTTTTTTCTGAATGATAGTGATAGGTGACCATGAATCAGTCGCTGATCGTTATCTTTTTCAATCTCTGAAAATTTCAAAGCTACTGTGAGTAGGTAAAGAGCTTCGGGTACATTCATACTCTTCTTCTCTGATACCTCAGGTCGGTGTTGTACCACACAGAAAGAACTAGATAAATACTTTATAAAGCAAATCTTAAAAAATACATGTCGTTTTCAAACTTACTTCAGGCTTTACTATTACTTTTTAATGAAACTGTTGGAGAAGCAGACTGGCTGACTTGATGCTGTAGCCCTTTCAAGAAACTCGGGTTTCTAGTAAGAATTTTTCTCTCTAGTAAAACAGCAACTGCCAGGCAAAGTTCACGTACCTTGTTTTGTACAACTAAAGTGAAATACTTGGAATAACTTTATTTTTTTGAATATGTTTGTTGGCCTTACTTATCACCCAGTTGATGAAATAAAAAGCTAAGTGATGTGCATACAAAACATTCCCATCTAGTAGTCCATGTAGTACAGTATTAAAACAGAGAACCATCAATCAGATTTTTCAAGGGTGATTGATAACAAGATCCTTTTTATTTTCAACTGCAGCAATATTAAACTTATCAAACACGGTACCGTGTGCACTTTAAATATTCTATCATGTTTTCCCGATTGATTGCCTTCCAGTTCTAGTCCAAGATGAAATATGTCCTGCTTCGGCCAAGGGGGTTCCTCGAGTATTTGATGATTCCTTAACTGAGGTTACCTGATGGATAGCAAAATGTTTTCCAAATTACTGACTTTCAGGTCTGTAACAGTTCTTGGTACAAATTGCATCGCCTTCCCTCCAGCAACGCTTCTGTAAATGAAGCAGACCCTTTGAAGTGAAAAAAATCCAAATAGATTAACTATGAACTTTTAGAAACAACTCTGTGAGTGTTGAACAGCTGTGTGCATGCAGGATCTGTCATGAAAATCCTCATTATTGAAATGTTATTCTGAGATGTTATTCCATCTGGAATAGCAGCTGGTGCGATTTGTATCCCGGTGCAAGAGCCACTGTTTGTGCAGAGCTTCAAGTGATTCCCCCCTCCCAGTTTAATCTTCTAGAAAAGCAGAGAAGGGGTTCGGTGTATCAATGTGCTTTTTTTGACTGGCTCTTTCCTAGGTTGCTAGTTAATCCCCCAATTTGGATATTTTGTCCCCCACAGTGGGGTGCAAAGCCCTGCCGTGGGTGATTTTTTACAGTGTCTGGTTTTTTTCTGATAAATCTGTGGTAGGAATTCTATTCTTGCAAGAGGTTGACTATTTCCAATCCCAGCTCTGTGTTCTCGATATAAGCAAGAGCCATTTTTCCTTTTCCTTGTCTCGCTGATGTGCCCGGATCGGTGGCAATGCCGAGTCTCCCTGCAGTCACTCAGGTCGCTAATCCCAGCCCAATGCCGGGACCTGGGGCCCTCTTCACATCCATTCTCCCTCACTGGGAGTCAAATTATCAGGCTGTTTTAATGAAGTTTGCTATAATCGACACTACAAAGTTTCCTACAGAAACAGAAGTTAATCTATGATCAAGATTTTTCTCTCTTTGCCACTTGTAGTAAATCATTGGTACCAGATGATCTTTGAAACTTCACAAAATCTAACTGTAGTGAATGAATTACTTTTCTCCTTCGTCAGCAGGCAATCTTTGACCCCTTCTTCATCGGCATCTATCAGCGGATGATTTTGGAAATCCTCCCAAAATCTACTATTTAAAACCCTTGCAAAATCTACCCCGCGAGGCGGCCCGATGCGGGGGGGCCGACTGGGTCGCAGCCAGGAGCACGAG
Source organism: Aviceda cuculoides (assembly GCA_035590195.1). Lineage (NCBI taxonomy): Eukaryota > Metazoa > Chordata > Aves > Accipitriformes > Accipitridae > Aviceda > Aviceda cuculoides. The sequence continues at coordinate 14,339,549 of JAVJGG010000059.1, forward strand.
ACGATTGACTTTGGTTGGTGTATTTCCATCCTGGCCCTAGTTCTTGTCAGGTAATTCCGGCACCTTCCGGGGCGGCCGTGATCCCGGCAGCAGGAGTTTCAGGTCCGGTTAGGGAGTCCGACCTCACCGTGCCGCAGCCAGGACAAGAACGTCCCAGCTTGCCCCAGCTCGCTGCACTCGTAGACAAACCAAGAACAACAACGTTGGCTGGTCCCAACAGGGCCATGTGGCCCAGGGGGTCTGCACCACCGCCCTGCGCTGCTGGGGTTGTGGAAAATAAGATTATTGTAGGCTGGGTGGCTACCCCATCTCGGGCAAGGAGACTGGGAAGGCTCTGGAGGAAAATGGGAGCGTGTACGACGGCTCTTGTGGGCCAGGTGCCAGCAGCTGGGGAGGGCGAGGGGCCGGGAGAGACCCCGAGGCCGAGCCCGGGTGCTGGGGGTCCACCTCGGACACGAGGTGCAGTTGTTCGGGAGAACGGAGCACGTAAACCGCAGGAAAGAGACACAAGCGTACCAACGACAACCGAGCAAGAGCAGGACATTAAGTGAAACAGGGCTGAGCTCTTCACGTGCGCTCGGGTTGTGACACGAGTCTTTATCCACCAAGGAGGGAAATGCAGATGTTTGTGTGAGCTATAAAAAAAAAAAAAAAAAAAAATCAAAAAAAAAAAAATCACCAAGTGTGTGAAATTCCCACATGGCAATGCCTAGCTTTAAAAATGGAAGCAAGTTTATTACAGCAATAAATGCGGAGTGTTTAAATGTTTCCCAGTAGTTTTCAAAGCTGTTCCTTAAAACTGGAAGTGAAAGACAACCACTTTGCTCTTTTTTCCGCTCACAAATTCTACTGACATCGAATTTGTTCTATGAGAGAAACCGCTTTGAAAGAAATTCTCTGCCCTGACAAATGAGGGACCTGTTCCTTACCCACAGGAATAACTTACTGTCTCCAAGAGAAGAATTTTGTCTTGTCTGGGTTCTTCTAACTTCTGCAAATATTCAGACCTTTATTGAGTCATGCTCTTCTTCAGCTGCCACGTTTTTTCTCCTGTTCTTGCCAGGTGCAGGCAAAGGCATCGCTGGCCTGACGCTGAAGACCTGCTGTGTGACAGAGATACACGCGGGTGTAATCCAGATGTGTTTAATAAACCCGTCGTGCCAGGTTCTTGTGGGAAGAAGCCAGCGCTTGTGCTGTTCCGTTCGGCTTCAGTCATCCCAGCACCGCCTCTGACACCGGTTCCTCCCATGACCTTGGTCACCTCCCCCAGCCTCTGCTTCTCCCTCTCTGATTTTGGGGCAATCAACCTGAACTACGCCTCTTGAAACCGTGCTGAGCCAATTGCAAGCACATTATCATTAAAGACACCCGAACGTGCCCGTGTAATGCCGTACAGCTGGCTCTTACCTTTTTTTTTTCCATGCCTGGCCAGAAGAGAGCGTTTCGGAGCCGAGTTGTACAACTGCGTGCACGGGTCCTGCTGAAGTAAAGAGGATCCTTTACGTGCATCTGGGTTAGTAAGTGAGTTTTGGCAGATTAAGTTTTTTTGTGACAGAACATGTGAGAAACTACAGCCGGTTGCTGGTTTTGTTTGCAGCGTTCAGGTGTGAGAAGAGGCAGATGATGGCGAGGAACATCAAGAGAAAAATACATCGTTCCCTTTGTGCAGTTATTTACTGTATTCAAGACATTGCGATTACCAATAAAAAGTTAGTGGTTATCCTTCACCACTTAAAAAACCCCACACCTCTCTAAAAGAGTGGGGTAATTTGAAATACCAGCATCTTCCTCTCAGCCTGAAAACAGTAGAGAGATGCAATATTGATCATTCACAACAGTTATACGAGACCACAGTTACAAAAAGATTTTCTTACCCACTTATTTGGAAGCCTAACCAAAGTTTATCAGTCTGAACCTCACTCTGGTTTTAGCTTTCTAATTTTTTCCAGTTATACTCATTTGTTTTCTTCTCATATTGACAAACTTCAGAATCGCTGAATGTTACCACATCTTTCTCTCAGCAGTTACATTGAAAAATTTGCATCTTATAAACTATACAGAAAATCTAGCCAAAGCTGGGCTCTTTCTTATTGCCATGGCAAAGTTTGTGGCTAGTGATTGTCCCTTACTGTCACGCTGGGAACAGCGCTGTTATTCGCCTCTGGAACTCTTCCCAAAGGCAATGAAAAAAGGTCAGATAACACATAGATAAGCTGGTCCTTTTGGTATTATTTTGCAATAAATTGCAATTAAACAGCCTTATTTTTTCCTCTCTCTCTTTTTTATTTTTTTATTTTTTTTTTCCTACCTGATCGTGTGCACAGTGTAAATCAGTTCATTAGTTCAGGGATTATGTTTCTCAGGCATGCGCCAACGTGAACGTTCTACCAAGAGGTGACAGCTACTTCAGACCTATTCTCATATAAAATATGGAAAAAGATGCAATGAACGTCTTCCAGGATCTACATTCACGTATAAGGGCATATTTACACTGCAAACCAAAAGAGAGGCAAGAGGATAACCAGAACGATGGACAACTGCAGCAGAAAACCAGTGTCTGGACAAGCACTGGGGCACGGCCGCACTGGTTTCAGCCCTGTCACTCCTCGGAGGTGACAACCCCCCACGAAGGGTAGCCTACGCTGCTGCTGAAGAAAGAAAAATTGGGGTAACGTCTTTAATGGCTACTGTCGTTTCCTCAACGGTCACGGGAGCGCATCTCCAGTACAAGAGCCTGTGACCGGGTAGCGACGCACCCCCAGACCAGCGAGAGCCAAAAGACCGCACGGGTTTGCGTGGGAAATTTTATCCTCTTTCTCCCGGAGGCAGCAACAGGAAGATTCCAAAACAGGAAGAAATGGGGAACACGCAACTGAAGAACAGAGGGTTGGGGTTTTTGTTGTTGTTGTTGTTGTTTTTTCAGTAAAGCAAACTAGTGACCTTCAAGATGATATTTATCTCACCCAAGCTTAGATAGCCACAGGGCTGAAGTCTACATCCGAACTGCTTGGTTTGGGTCCTCTTTTAATATGGAGAGGAGCCAGCACTCTGCATGGGTATCTCTTGTAAAAGAAAACATATTTCACCCTAGAAGTGACTCTTCCCCTTTTCATGTAGAAAACCAACCCACCTACATTTATTCGGATGAGTCCTACCTTAAGAGTCAATTATATTCCTGTTTATTGCAGGCTGCTGCTTCAAGGAGCGTCGGTGTGAAATCCCCCAATTTATTGATGTCTTCTTGCAGTGACTGTGGGGACGGAGAGCAGAGCAAGGCAGGAGTGGTGGGGGCCCATACATATAATTTCTGGGTGCTGTTTTTGTGTTACCAATATCATAAATGCAACTGCTCGCTTCCTAAGAACATGATGACAATAAATCATTTTCCTTGAACGTGTCAGATCAAAGAAATGCTGACAGCGTAATGATACCAAACTCCTTTACTTGTAGCTTTCCTCATCTATAAGCAGTCCCCCTGGGCATGATATTTTTTTTCTGTGTTCAGTTCTGTCATAGATCTATTGTGAGGTAGAAAAGTGGGGAAAGTACGATTAGCAACAAATCTAAAAACAAACTCAAAAAACCAAGACCACCAAACCCCACCAAACAAACTCAAAAAAACAACACCAAACAAACTCTGCTTGATTTCACTAGAATTTTGTAGAGGCCACGTAGTGCAAGCTAATTATTCTACTTTGTAAACCTTAAAAAAAAAAAAAAAAAAAAAATTGACTAATATTGCAGAGCATCACCAGATAACGTGCTGAAACATCCCAGCTACACAACGCCCAGTGACCTGCCACTGCACAGGGTAAACGCGTACGGAGCCATCACCTGCGAGCAAGAAACAGGCTTCCAAGCCATAAGCATTGACCGCATCCTACGGCTAAGGCCGGACACGGGAGACAAGCTCAGCTCACAGTGGGAAGAGAGCGGCTGTGCTTTCTTGGTCTAATATATTGTAGTATACTAGCTTTGGTTTGCCACCATTTGAAAAATCAGACATGAGAAGCCTGCAGCAGATTAAGACCCTTCGTACGCTCTAGGAAGAGATATAATCTACATTAAGGCTCTAAATGTCACGCCATCACAGAAACCCCCGTTAATTTTTTTTTTCCCTTCTTTTTTGTTTCATTGTTTAAAAAAAAAAAAAAAAAGGTAAGGCAGCCTGATGTGCTGCACTAATTCTGAACACTGCAGAAAGGTCCACTAATAGCACTAAATCTAAATGACTTCGTTTATCCCGTCAGCTCTGACGGGATAAGATGCTGGTAAACCCCCAGCTATTCCTTGAAAATGTACCTCTTCCTCATCAGGTTGCGTTTATTCCCACACTGCAGTAGTACAGAATTTCTGACAGGTTGATCCCAAAGCCCTTTTCAAAGGTTTCAGCCATTCCCTACAAAGAAGAAGTGTATTATTTGAGCACTGACAGAGCGGCCCGTGTCTTCCAGGAGGAGGAGGAGGAGGAAGAGCCAAGAGCAGGAATTCTGTGGCCGGGGAGCAGGTACGACCTGCGACGCGCCCGGCGCTTTTATCACCATGACAGATTTTGAAAGCAACGACAATACGAATTCACCTCAAATTACGTCGGGGTGGTGCACGGACGTCTCGCACGAGATGTTCGGCTCCTGGTTCTCACCTTCCAGTTTACCGAGTTCGGCAATTGCTGTGGCGGAGTTCAACAGCAGTTAAATCACCGAATTCAGCAGAGAAAAACTACCTGCAACGGAGTATCCGTGATATGAACCACGAGATGGGGACTCGTATCTGTTTGGGTTTTCTTTTCACCCAATAGGAAAATATTGATAGTTTTACCTTCCCTGTAAGCAGGCTGTTTGGTAATGCAGGTGTGTGGGGGTGTGCGTACACAAATATAACAGATAATCCAGTTTACTGATAACTTGTGGCTGGTCCCAGTGGAGCTGTACACTCACATGCATTGAATTAATCTGTTAAAACAATAAGAAATACATTGTGGTGTTGAAGTGATAGGAAACTTACCAACAGGTGTAGTAAAAAATAGCATTATAGCCAGATAATTCTTAGTCTAGCTTAGTAGTTCTGACTAAAACTAAGCTGTATAGGTTTCTCTATTTTTGAATGAATCTAGTATGCTTACGAAGTATTTATATTTTCTTTTTCTTTTAAGGTCACCGATACGGTAAATTTTAAAGCTACGTAACTTGCTGCATTGCGATTAATCTCTTCAACCCCTCCAAATTAATTCTAAATAAGAGAGACAACGGTTAGAAGAAAGCTGTTTAACCAACATGCAGCAGGCACAGAGAGAAGAGAAGCACATCAAAACTTCTGCAAATTGAACCAAAAATGTCCTGAGGGTGATGCCTGCTAAATAAATCAAATTAAAAACGTATTTCAGGAAGATAATTAGTGTGTATGACACTTAGACGCCAGCTGCAAAACATCCAGGCGTTAGCACGTAATCGTACAACCATCGCAGCACAACTTGGGATCGGAAGGCTTATTTCAGCCAAGCCAGTTTAGAAGGCTCCCTTCTCCCCTTGGTTGTACATAACGGCTGTATTTAGGTTTAAAAGAAAAAAAAAAAAAAAAATCCCTCTCCCACCTTACCAGCCATTGCTTGTATTTTTCCCTTCCCAGCCCATGCCCACCCCCAGGCTCCCCCCCGGAGCCCCGCTGTCCTTGGGGCAAGGCTTGCCCCGTATCCAAAGCATTACTGGGAGGAGCCCAGCTGTGGCCATCCAGCAAAACCAGCGCAGCTCAATGGAAAGGGGCTTTTTGGAGGCCATGCTCTGATCCTAAAGCAAAGGCGAGATCCGACAGAAGAGATTTGTGAACTTAGCAGATACGTTGCCCTGAGAAAAGTTTGAAATTCTGCCATTACGTGCCACAGGGCCTTTTATACTTGGCCAGCTTTGGAGGGAAAAAAAAAAAAAAAAAAATCACATGCTACAGTTCCAAATGTCTGGAAAAATATTTAAAAAAAAATAAAAAAAATCAATACAAGGCTCTACTCCACTGCCTGAGCAGCGGAAGAGACTCCAACATAAAATTCAAAACAAGTCCTACATCTCCTCTTTTGCTACTCAGTAAAAACCTGTTTTTCCTGACCCTATGGATCTGGAGGTGACATCCCGTGCCCTCTCCCACCTTCGTACCCTACGACCATCCACGAAGCTGCCAGCCTGGGCTTGGCAGCAGCATTTCTAAAGCCACGGTTCTCACTAGCGTGCCACTCACGATTGGGTCAAACCCCAGAAAACTTCACTTTCTTCCCCAGCGGGGACGTGCTGCCATCACCCCATCCCGGCAGCCGGGGTCTCCCGTGGGATTCTTTTTCCTTTCAGCCCTCCCACTTCAAAACGGGAAACAAGGAGAAGCAGGGTCAGGCTTTCCTGGTTTTTTTTTTTTTTTTGTCCCCTCTCCATTCCTTCTGGTCGGACAACAGGCATTTAGGTTTATCCACGTATTGCCGGGGAGACGACACCGGTAACTTCTTATATACTTTAATATTTGGGTAAATACGAGATTTAGAGCCTGACGAGCCAACGAGGTCCCTGGGAAAGGCTCCCTTAGGCCAAGGCAGGCTGGCTGGGCCGGGGCCGGACGCTTTTCCTACGCTCCGAGGGCAGAGGCGCAGCCCTCGGCTCCCGCTCCGTGCCGAGCGGCCGGTGCCGCTTCCTTTCGCCGATGTTCCTTCGGCACAGCGAGCTGCCGGACCTGAGCGGGTGTTGGGTGAAGGATTTCTGGAAAGGCCTTGCAAGAGGTCCAGGGGTTTACTTGGTCAAAGTCGTTTAAAGGAATCAAAGCTTGTAGGTGTTGGAGCCCTAGGGAGTAATTCACAAGGTCTGCTCCGCAGCATCGCCCGGCTTCTCAAGGTGCCTAAAGCCGGTCAGCACTTCTCCAAGTGCCCGGGTACATGCTCCAACGTCCCCAAAAACCAGGCTGGTCTGCAAAGATAGGTAGAAGGTGGTCTAAGTGCCTAGAGAAACCTGAGGAGTTGATCGTTGCGATGTTTGCGTAACAGCCTAAAGGTTGGGTAAAAGAGGATACAGAAACCACGCTTCTTGTCTTCTCGTGCAGCTCTTTAACTGCAGAGAAACCAACGTTTTGTCTTCTGCAAATCAGCTTCTTGTGCTTATGATGTCTCCAGTGTTTGTGTTCTCGCCATCCGAGACTACCCTGGGTATTAATCCATCAGCCATGCCCGGCTAATGCTAAGGCAGTTGCATATATATGCTTATAACACTGAAGTTGCCGTTCAGCAAAAGCTTTCCGTTCCAAATCCAGACAAAACCAAATAAAAAGGGGTTAAATTTCTGGAATATGACATAATGCATCTCGATCGTGTCGCTGTATGAAGGAAATTTAGATTCACAGACAGGCGACCCCATCTAGCAGGCACAGCGAATCTCAGGCCGACAGCCTCGTAGCGGTCAGCTTTACGTAAAGCTTCGTCGGATTCCGCGCGCCACAGCTCCTACGCCGAGCAGACGTGCCGATACCATCCGTCCTTCGCCGGGTGCGGCAGAGTTGCCAAGCGCGAACGTGCCTCGCAGCCCTCGCTCGAGGTCGGTGCTGCGCTGCCGAGACTCTCGGTAAAGCCGAGAAAAGCCGTAAGCCAAAGGAACACCAGGAAAGCTTTTCTTTCCCTTTCCCACCACCAAGCCTACCAGACTCATCAAACAGCTCCGCTCATCCTGAGCTGGAATAACGAAATACTTAGCTTTTCTACCAAAACAAGCAAAGAAAAAAAAAAAAATTAAATTTTTTTTTGAGAAGTTAAGCAGCTGGCCTCGGAGAGGACAGCACCGAAGCCAACGCGTCTCCCCAATGTTCTCCGCCAGCAGCAAAGCGCTATCGCTCTCCCCGCTTCCAGGGTGAACAGCAGGAGGGATCATCCCGTGGGGGTCCACGGCCCCACGGCACGCGCGGAGCGGGGCGGGAGCTGAAGCCGTACCTCTTCGGCACACGATGGATGCCCAGCCCTGACATCAACGCCATTATGCAAGAAAAAAGTCATCACCATTTTCTTCATCGGTCATATAAAGCATTAAAAATTCAAAATTAAACTGACAGTGCTATACAATCTTCATTCTTAGTACAAGTTATTCGACAACTGCTGAAGGAAATAATTGTCAGCAAGTCATAGTATTGGAAAAAAACCACCCCCTGCATCAGCTTTCTAGGTACTGTTAGGAAAATCTGCTTTACTGAAAGCCAGTATAATATGAATTAACTAATTAATGATTTACGCTTGTTACAAAAAGGGTTTGATATAGGTAGTAAAAGCCTTAGAAATTAAAGAAAGCATCCTTTGTTACATCAAACTTAGAAACAAACAAAAGATAGTATTTTAGTGTTGTACCAAGGTAAAATAAAACCCTCCCTGTGGACAGATACAACGCGTTAACTAGTCCTTACCAGCTTTGATGAAATTTAGATAAGTAAATGGAAAGTCTTAAAAGATGCAGAAGAGAAATGTACGAGATGTTTGCTGTCAGTCCATAACTCAAACCGAGTTATTCCCCCCGTTGGATACGCATCAGCTCAGCCACAAATAACTGAGATTGCTCGGACCGAGCCCGTGTAAAGCAGACTCAACCGAACTTTTATTTTATTACAGCGTGGTGCATGAATTTATGCTCACCAAAAATCATGACTTAAGTACCGAGCCTGCAACGGCATTTTTCACACAGAAAAAAAAAAAAGCCTCTTGCACAAAATCGATTTCAGTAAAAATTCTCAGCATAAGGTACAAGGAGAACATTTCAAAACCCAGCTACAAAGGAAAAAAGCGCTCCCTTCCTCCGAAACTTCTCCCAAAATCCACTGTGTCGCAGGCGCTCCCCTCCGTGCTACTGCCCCGAATTAGAGCATCTGGGAAAATAAACAGCCGCCTCGTTTATTCTCCTTCTGAAACTGTGAAGTCTGGGTCACGGACGCATCCAGCCTTGACTGGGGCAGGAACCCACCCGCCTCCTCCCGCGGCTACGGCATATTCACATTCATATAACTCTGCCTAAAACAAAGTAGATCCACGTAAGGCGAGTAAAATATTAACCGAGAACTACCTGGTACCAATTTCGATGTACGACAATTCTTAACGTACTTTACAGGGATATTTATGAGAATGGAATAACCGCGGTGTCCAGCGTTCGATGTGCATTCTTGTAACATCTGAATTACAATACTTAAAGAGATTACAATGTGGAGTGAAGAGGTATTACACTGGAACAGTTTTATTTATTTATAGAAGCCAATTTTGTTATACAGGAAAATACGGAATAAGTCAGCACTAACACTAGGGCAATTTCTTATTTCCAGCATTAAAACATCTTTGCAACAATGGAAACGCAGTGAAGGGTATTAACGGAAAAAGTCTCATTGATGCTCATGTGCTCAGTTCTCCTTTCAGTAAGAAAAAGCATTTTTTTGTCCACATCTTCCAACGCAACCTTTTCAATCTATTTGTTACTTGTTTTGATAGTTTGGACCGTATACGCCGAGAAAAGTGCTGTAGGTACGAGTCCAGGCAAACCAGAGGACGAATAGCAAAATTTGGTGCCAGAACACAGAGGTTACTTTATCTCATAAACATAATGACAAGGCATTTAGAACAAGGCTCAAAATCAAAGTAAATTGCAAATACCTAGCAGTCCATTTATTTTCCTTTTCTTCCTATCGGAAATAATTACTGTTTAAAGATCCCTACCTGAAGGCCTATCATCTTGAGAAAAGATCCACAGAAATAATCACATCCTTCAAAACCTGTAGGAAATGAAACAATACAAATTAAATTTTCCCCATTTTGTCTAGCAAAAACTGTCAATCATATAAGGTAGAGCAAACGATTCTCTGATTAAAAGAGCAGAAGCAGCATGGTTTTTTCCCCAAAGAGAAAGTAGAAAAAACTCCACAGCAGATTCTATGTAAAATACAGACATTAGACACTGGGAGAATATAAAAGATGCTGTGGCTGAATTTCAGGATCACTGTAGCTCTCTTTCTTTTACTGCAGTTTATAAAATTATTGAAGCAGACACTCAGCACAAAGCCCTTTTCATAATTCCCTATCTGCAGGAGAAAAGTTTGAAGTTATTTTTCCTCAAATAAAGCCTCTCCACCTTATTTCATTTCTATTAAGTGGGGCACCAAAACCTGAAATAAAAACAACCCAGTAAATTATAAATACTGTACTATTTTTAACATTCAGAACATCTTTTACCTGGTAAAAAGAAGCACCAGTAAGGAGTAAAGCACTGGTAGCAGGTTTGGGGGTATTTTTCCTTTGTGCCTACTCTTCACAGCTCCCCCTGATAACACAGGAGTAACTCAACCAGTTTGGTCTTGCTTTATTCACAGGACCCAGGTGGAGGCACTTACTGGTACCCCACCAGGTGCATCCAAGCAGTGTCAGGGGTTTGACCCTGACAATTTGGGGATTTTCTTCTTCTTTATATCTTAATCTATGTTTCATATTCAAAGAAGATGATACCTTCTTCCCCATGAAGCAATAAAAAAAAAAAAAAAGAGCATAACTATAAGAAAAAGTGTAGTCATGAAGCAGAGGTGAAAACAAAAAACAGGCACTGAAGTGAACATGAGCTATTGAAAGAGAAAAAGGGATAAGGAATTTTTTTTTTTCTGAATAAAAAAGCATGCGTTCAAATTTGAAGTGTAATTAAACAGAAGGTTGGCTGGCAATCAAATATAGATAAGATATCAAATAAGTGTTGCACAGCGGTGAAGCTTGGTTTTGGCTTAACCAAGCCGATGAATGAAATAAAGACAATACGTCCCAATTCTTAACATCACCAGAAATTAAGGTATATCTGAATTGCCAGTACCACTAGGAATAAAGTTACTTAGACTCTTGTCCTTCCAGAGGCTAGCCTGCTCATCTACCACACCGATTTCCCAGCTAAATGTTTGATATTATGTCACAGTACTGCCTGCGTTGTCCAGAACTCCTAAATTAATGATGTTAAATATTTCCGTGCCTTGAAGCAATAAAGAAACTCAAGTAAATGCATTACAAAAGCTACAAAGAAAAAATAAAAAAAAGGAAATTTCATGCGTACACGTATTAACTCCACCTCACTTAGACACTTTAGTAGGCAGCCTCGTGCTCCGTCTCCCTCTGCTCCCCACATCGCCCCTCTGCAGGGAAAGGTGGGATGGAAGCCCAGATGTTAACTCCGGTCCAGATGTTAACTCAGGTCGCTGAGCTCCAGCGGTGACTTTCTGTGCCGAACACAAACAGGGTCAGAGCTGTGAAACCTCCGACTACCTCAAGTGGGGGCACGGCAGAGCTGCAAAAGAAAATACTGGAGCGTGAAGACCTTTTAGTAGGTTTTAGTTAGAGAACACGATATCCCACATCCAAGGACGTCCCCGTTTGGAGAGGGAAACCAGCAGGAGTCGATTCCCAGTGCGGGACCATCGGTCTCACGAGGGTTAACCACCCAGCGACCGCTGCACATCGGGAAGTTTCCTCAAGGGAGGGGGAAATTTTTAGCCATCAGGCTGGTATTTGATTCTTTTACGGCGTCTCTGGTTAGTCCACAGTTTCTTTATACAGGAGTCCAACATGTAAACACCATGGGTTTAACATAAAATTGTAATAATGAGGGTCATAAATCAGCTAATGGTGCAATGTTGTGTAATGATTAACTGAAAAGCCGAAATAATAGAACTTAATAGATGATCATGTTAGGGTAGAAAAAAAAAACAACTTTCTTTTCAAACATAAAGGGTATGAGCCCTCACAGACATAGAAACTTCAGGTTTGTTGTCTGGCAGCTGGAACTGTTCTTGCTTACATACTACGTGGAACTAACGGTTTTCCGAAAATAAACAGTCGTTGTGACCTTGAGGAACAAATATGTAGCTTTTGAGGGTGGTAAAATTCCTTAACTTTTCAGGATTCTTCTATCTGATTCAGTAATGACCTGCTAGTGCCTTTCAAAGGATAAATATAACATAAAAATCAATACTGAGTTACAGAAATTTTTGGTAGCTTTCCCATTATTGATTAAACTCTTTTTAGAATTTAAGGCGATGAAACATTTATTACTTTTTCCAACTTTTTTTTTCCCCTGAAAAATTCTTACTCCGGTTTTGCCGTCCTATCCTTACACCCCCTGATTTCACCTTGCTTCAGGCACTCTAGCGATATCAAAGAGTCTGTGATGTGAGGGACACCCCAAGATCTTCCCTACTTCAATTTGTCCTGTCTATTTTACGAAGTCTCCCAGAAGGACAAGCCTTTAAAAGACTGCCGTGCTGGATCTGCGTGTTCACCGCGTTGGTGGAGGAGCCCGCGCTGAGGAAGCGTGCCAGCTGTTCGGAGCTCATTTCCGATTCTGGAAACACGCACCTACTTCTGTCTCTTTGAAGCTGATGTTAATATTAAAATAAAGTTAAACACCTTTTCCGAATGGAGACGTTTCTCTGGAGCAGAGCTATTACCTCCAGCACTTAGTCCTGGGTGTAATTTTCTCGCATTTGCCTGCCCTGAAAAGACAAAGAAGAAATGCACCATCCGTGGAAGCTAAAATCCCTTCCTGTCCTGCAGCTAAAAGACGGGAAAAGCACAAGAGAAAATACAACAAAAGTACTGACTAGACCTCTTTTGACTTACAGATATTTATTCGTCTTAAATCATGCTTCAATTATAAATCAAATAGTGATAAATGGTTCCTTCGTTGTTTTTTTTTATAAGGCTCTTAAAGTATCAAATGGCAACATGCATCGATAGCTTTGTTTAGTTGCAAACCCAAGGTGCCCTGTATTCACAGCTCATAGACACTTATTATGATATCTGCTCTCGTTTTTATACTTCACCTTTTAAATACTTACACAAAAATCAGCTTAAGCAGACCAAAGCCCACTCAGAGCACAGGCTATGTTGTGCACATCACATAATTCATTTTTGGGTTTATATCAAGCAGTACCAAAGACCCGTACCGATTTCAAATGAGGAGTCCCGCACTTCCCGATAGCCCAGCATACCGAGCTACACGCGCCGTGCGGTTTCTAATTGAGGTTGGTAGCAGATAACAGCAAATTGATGCATTCGTTTAAATTCCGGGTTCTTTCCACAGAAAAGGCACAGCCATGTTTCAGTGCTGGGTGAAAGGAGCTTACAAATTGTCTGGAAAGCGTTGATGTATCTTATAGAATTTAAAGGCAATAGCTTGCTTTGTCTTAAAATCCTTCCTCATTGCATTTACCAAGTTGTCCTGGTTTCAGCTGGGATAAAGTTAATTTTCTTGCTAGTAGCTGGTGTAGTGCTGTGTTTTGGGTTCAGTATGGGAAAAATGTTGATAACACCCTGATGTTTTCAGCTGTTGCTCAGTAGTGTTTAGTCTGAAATCAAGGACTTTTCAGCTTCTC
>JAVJGG010000059.1:14353034-14364026 GCA_035590195.1 Aviceda cuculoides
GATGGGGCTTGGAGCAACCTGGTCTAGTGGAAGGTGTCCCTGCCCATGGAAGGGGGGTTGGAACGAGATCACCTTTAAGGTCCCTTCCAACCCAAACCACTCTATGATTCTGTGATCATCTGGCCCAAACATCTGCTCTCAGCAGAGTCAGTGAGAGCAGGTTGCTCAGAGCTGTGTCCAATTGGGTTTTGAGTATCTTCATGGATGGAGACTCCGCAGCCTCTCTGAGCAACCTGTTCCTGTGTTGGTCCACCTTCACAGTAAAAAAGTCTTATTTTTGCATGAAATTTCTTGTATTTCAGTTTGTGCCCATTACCTCTCATCCTGTCACTGAGAAGAGTCTGGCTCTGTTGGCTTTACTCCCCCCATCAGGTATTTATGCACATGGATAAATCCCCCTGAGCCTTCTCCAGGCTGAGCAGTCCCAGCTCTTTCAGCCTTTCCTCTTAATGTCAGGTACTCCAGTCCCTCAGTCACCTTTGCAGCTCTGCACTGGATTCGCTCCAGTATGTCCATGTCTCCTAGTGGGGAGCCCAGCGTTGGACCCAGCCCTCTGGATGTGTCTCACCAGGGATGAGCAAGGGGGGAGGATCATTTCTCTCAACCTGCTGGCAATGGTCTGCCTAATGCAGCACAAGATGATACTGGTCTTCTTTCTACAAGGACACACTGGTGGCTCATAAGTTTATTTTTTTAAATTTAAAATGTTCTACCTTATTCCTAAGTCTTTGTATTGTTTCAGTCCCAGTCTTCCTGAATGTGTATATGTACCTTCAGTAAATCCTCCACACACCACATCAAACATACACTTTTCATTAACTCACTGTGTTCCACCTTAAAACAAATATATGTGTTGTTTTCAGAAACCACACTGGATCCATTTTTCTTAAATTATTTTCCTCTTATTTATGTAACTAAATAACCTTTTGCTATCAGTTTTCTTTGCAAAATCTCAGTTTCAGCCTCCATCTGAAAAAGCTTCCTTGGTTTTCTATCCCTGTATAATTGCTTGATTTAATGTTTTTCTGCCCATTACCAGTAACCATCTCTTTAAAAAAATCAACTCAGTGACCCTTAGCTTTCAATCTGCTTTTCAGAAACTTGTCGATGGTACCATTCCTCCCTCTCATCCCCTCTGCCAGGTCTCATGCCCCTGGATATTGCTTCGGCAGCAAACTGCGATGAGCGTCGTTTCTTTGTTAGCAGATGGAACTGACGATTTGTCCGCAGTCATTCCAGCCTTTAACATTTGCTGCTTTTTTTTTTTTTTTCACCACGTTCGTGGCATGGTTGCCCAGGAATACCTAACTCAAACAAAACCACAGACGGTGCTTTGCTGGCATCTAGTTTGTATGGACCAAAGCGCAGGAGGGTTTTCTGTTATTATCTTGTTAAAAGCACTCAATGGATCAACTGCTTTTTCTGTCACTGCTTCCAGATTTCCCCGATCACCTCCATGGTAAACCTCCTGAAGACAGTGCCTGAGTTCAGACACAATTTGCAATTGAATGTTACTGGCAGAGAATTCGAGATAGCTGAAAAAGTTGGTTGCTGGAAAGATGAAAGAATAAGAAGCGAGGGATGTGGAAATGAGAGTCAGAGAGCCAGTACTTGAGAAAAAGGTAGATGAAATTCAGCCAGTTACCACTGGATGGCTCTACCTAGAAATTACAGACATGTGCCAATACACCTAATGTAACCAGACTTCTGTAATACCTCTCTGGTTTCTGCAATTTTTGTGATATTTTGATACACTGTCAAAAAAGATCCCTTCTTAGTAGCCTGACTGCCTTCGATTTTATTATGTTACACTGAGGTATAGTAAAAAACTAAAAAAGAAGAAAATCCCCATCTATTGCTCAATCCTGTTTTCCAGTTAAAAGCTCTTTGCCTGATCTTGAAGCCTCACCACTAGTGACTAGTTGTCACCGAACCAGGAACTACATTAGCAGCGTGAAGCATGATTTATTTTTAACAAAGAATCAATGCAAGCTTTGGAATTAGAGTAGGTATCATATGGCAGGATTTTATACAGGTAGGCAGTGTTCCAGCCAATCTGTATTGCCTCTGGAAGTAGCATTTGAAAATCTTATAATATAATTAACTAGTTCTTCCTTTGGATTAACACGGAAAATCCTGGTTTATCCCAGAGAGTCTGTCTAGCCACAGTGGGAATCTGACAGAAAGCCAGGAAGAAAACTGCCAGTATTGTACTGAGCTACTCCTGCAGAGACGAGTAGTATTCCTTGTCCTCAAGATGCACACAGGTGAAACAAGCGGCTCCTCCTCTTACCAGCTGGGATTTGCTGAGGCTTAAAGCTTATTAAATCTGGAGACCTGCTGAGAAGGGAATCCAGAGCTCACCCAGAGGCAAAAAAGCAGAAAAAGGTTCTTGGGGGAAGAAAGCCAAGGGGAGGAGACCTACTGGTTAGTCTTATCACTAATCCAATGATGTGCCTGGTACATAGGATGTAATTAGCTCCTACTTAATTAAGTGAGTATATGTGAGTAATCATTTCAGACTTGTGAAGCAAAGAATGCATTGTAACATCCCTGTGGGATTCCTGTGGTGGTAGGAAGTGATCTGACATAGTTAGGGGCTCCAGCACTTTTTTATCCTGCAGGAGATGCTTTGAAACGCAGGGATCTGGCACGGCTGCTTTAATTCTTTGCCACCTGAAATACTAATTTTGATCACTCGTATTTGCTGTGTACACTCAGGCTTGCAAATCAAAAATAATAATTAAGAATTTTTTTCACATTGTTTGCTGGAATGATTTATGTGAATTTCAAGCATTTAAAGAAGTTTTCAATGTATGAAGAGCATTAAATAAAACTAAAACCAGGAGAAACCACCAGCCCTTCAGATTATATATACATATTTTGAAAGTTTAGATACTTACAAAGGAATGAGGTGTCTTGGGGAAAAATCCAGAAAAAAAGGCCACTGCTAAATTTCCTCTTTGTAAATGGACTTTTTAAAGAACTGGATGAGGCCTACCACAACACAAATTCTATGAAAGGAGCAAAACTGATGTCTTTGCAACCTGGGAAGCTTAAAAAATGACCCCAGAAAACTCTCTAAAAAGATCTGAAAGGTGCAAATGTAAGCAGGGTTATAGCTGCTGATAAACCCTTTAGCTGAGCTGGCTGGTAAGATGGGGAAAAATATGCTTCGTTGCTTGAAAAGTAGTTGCGGTTTGCGCTCTACCCTTGAAAACTGCAGTTTCAAGCTCCTCTCGGCTGCTGACTGCAATGCATCATACCCTGAGGTATTTCAGTCAGCAGCAGAGAGCAAGCTGTATGCAGTATTTACAGTGTGCATCAGTATTTCAGTAAATATATATCTCATTATGATTTGAGACTAGAGCAGTGTTAAAAAGTAGGTGGCAGTTAGATTTTTTGTGTTGCTGTATAAAACCATCCATTGCTAAGTTAGCACGCTACTAGTTAAAAAAAATAAAAGACGAAAAAAGAGGAAAAAAGAAAAGTTTCTGTCTTTTGGCCAGACATTGGCAATGGAAAGAGGGCAGCCCGCCCAGCACAGCACCTTCTGATGGTTTACAGGCCACTTGTGATTCATGCCGTGCAGACTAAAGAACAGTGCTTATATGCTTATGTGCCCATATGTGGTTATGCACGGAAACCGCAGTATACTCTGTGCCGTCAATGGGATCACTCGTACAGTAAGGTACTTTATTTGGAATACATTGATGCAGCCATTATTTCTGACCTTCATTAAAAAACCATGGGCAGAACAGTTTGACCGCTAAAGGTAAATAAAGGATTATGAATGAAGAGAGGTTGAGATTGAAGGGAAAGGTTTCTGAACTGTGACAAGACCAGTCTCCTAGTTCATGTAAATTAGTGAGAGGAGAAAAGAACATGAACTGAAAAGACTTCATTAACTGTCTATTCATTGCTAGAAAAGACTAATGCTGGGAACGTAGTGTAGAGCAGTTTCAATATGCTACTCCAATGCTGCCGTCTTTTCTCACAGAAAACTCCCTTTGGCCTTGGAGATTTTATCGGAGGGTGCAGTGGTCTTGCTCATAACTTTCTCGTATCAAAAGCCTTGCTTTTTTTCTTGATTTTCACATAGATTGAACCTGTAGAGATGACTGGATATAACTAAAATATTTATGTGAGCCACAAAAGAGAAACAAAATTTAACATGAGAAAAAATTGTATATTTTAGTGACTAGAAGGAGCACGTAAGGCAGCAGATGTTCCCTATTACTTTGTCACTCGAAGTACAAAAAACGTATTATAATGCAACAAGAACTCAGGAAATTCATGGCCCTTGCCTCTGGAGATAACGAAAAGATTTAGTGGTCACCTGTATGATGAAATGAGTATTTCATTTTGAAGCATCAGGCTCTGGGTGCGAAGCGTGATGGATTCAGCCGTGTGGAAGGAAGGTGCTGTGCTCCCTGACGTGGGTTCCCGGAGGGAAGGCTCTGGATCCCAAGCACAGCCAGGCTTCTTGGTGCTGCATGGGCTGTCGCTGGCCATGGGCAGCTGGAAACAGTAAATACAGGTGGGCACCGAACCCCCCCTGCCTTTTCCAGAGCGGCGAGGCTCTCTGTGCGTCCATGCCCTTTTTCTCCTCCTCGGAAGTGCGTGGCCAAGAGGAGAACGATGCCACAACCACCCTTCTTCCATGTAAGAGGCAGAGAGCTGGAGTAATTCATCCAGGAGACTCCCTTCAGGCTGCGATATCTCAAAGCCAGACTTGCCCGGCACTCATTTGGAAGATGGGAATCCTCACATTTTACCTAGAAGATTATATTGATCTATTTTCTACTACCAGCAATGAAGAAAGAGGAGAGAAAAGTGTGTATGATGGAGACCTCTTCCCTATCCAAAGACTGATGTTTTACTCAAATAATTGATTATACTGGTGTAATTAGTGCATCGGAAACTGAGTTTCAGGCTCTAATCAAGTGTGGCATATGAGGAAGCTTGAAATAGAACTGATTTTGCTGCTGTAAGGAACATAAATCATTCATGATTCTTCTTCATGATGCAGTACTGGATAATGTGCTTATCTCCTTCCCATAACCTCTTCCCTTCCAAAGACCAAAGTAATTATAAACTAGGTGATAATCTTAAGGTGTTATCTTTAACTTTCTGGATTTCAAAATTCCTAGTTAGTGGTACAGACATACCAAATGGGGATAGAGCTAAAATTGTTTGATAACCTGATAGAGCTTACTGTGTACATACCTGCTTGAATATATGTACAGGAAAATTGATTTATTCTCTGCATTTATTCCTACTATTAATTTTAACAAAAAGCTATGGGATATTGGTCCTCTCAAAGGCTCCCAGTTTATAATTTGTAGAATACAAACGTGTCACCTACAAGTGACAGGCAGCTGCCTTTGCACTGTTTGACAAAACAGGCCTAGGCTAAGCAGAGATTTATTTATACCAAACCTCAGTGGTGGAGCCTGTAGCTATACAGAAGGAACTTTAGCCTTCGCTTGTGTTTATGGCAGCGTAGCGTTATCAGTTACAACATATTGAGACACACTGGCTGGATGGCATCGGTGGGCAAGGGTTACTTGGTGAAGAACTGATAAACTGTGTAGCACTATCCTACGGATGAGTCCCCTGACAGCATTTTTCTGTTCTGCTCACACCAACCAATAGTGCAGCGCATTTGGAGCAAATGTGGACAGCGAAAGACCTGGTGCTGAAACCCTGCCTCCACGGCGAGCGTGTCCTGGGGAGGGTATTTTGGACTAGCTCCGCTGTGGTCCCATGAAAGCCCATGAGGTAACTTGCCCACGGCAAGTTTCAAGTATGGTCCTGGTGTGCATCCTCCTGCTGAGTTTCATCCAAGAGGAATCTGCTTCGCATGCTTCAAGAGGCAAACCAAAGCACGGTGAGGGCATACAACTGGCAGATTTGTTTTGAAAATAAACTCTGGAACTGAAATAAAAAGCTAAGATAGATGTACTTAGGGTCAAAATAAAGGCAGTTTCCTAGAGGAAACTCCCTGGGAGTAAAAGGAACGTGGTAGAGAAGGAAACCGGGAACTGTGCAACTTACTTGAAATGTTTTTCTCTTCTTTTTTGGGCGTGGGGATAACACATTCTTGATGCATTGGACTTGCCATAGCAAAGTACACCGACAAAAATAAGTTGGCGTGTCCTCAGACAATCTGAGCTACATTTACAGCTGAAGAGGCTGACTGAATGACTCCCTGAGGTGCTGAAGCTTTCCCTCTCCTCTCACACCTATTCCACTGGGTGCAGGAAGGGATCTTTGGGAAAGGGGTCAGGTGCTGCTATTTCATGTAGTCTCCCAACTCATTCAGCTCTGAATCTGTCCCTAAGAGTGCTACACGCAGAAAGTTGATAAGGCACAACCTAAAAATTCATATAGGACAATGCTTCTTAGCTGAGGATAACCCTTCTAAGGTCATGAGCGAACGTGGAGAAGATCACTAGAATAAATGAGTGTCCCCAAAGCCCGGACTGTCAGGATGTTAATATGCAATTTATATGACAAGCAATGACAGTTCTACGTCTCCCTTCCATAAGCATATGCAGGTACTGTGGAGAAATACAGACAGTGTTTGACTTCCTCTAGAGCACTGAAAACATTACATGTGCTTGACTGGGAAAAAAAAGGCCATTTATTATTTCCAAATCGAGGTGCCTGAAGGTAAGTCTTAAATCCACATTTAGGTACCTCTATGAAAATAGATTGATTTTTCAGTGGTTCTGGATAGCTGTGCTTTTCTGGCTGTGGAAGCACTTCTTACTTTCAAAAAGCTGTCTGTTCGTAGCTTGCTGTTTTTACATGGATTTAGATGATTTAAAACATATTTTGAAAACTCTCTGAGGACCTTTACAGAAATGCTTTTTTATACTACCCAAGTTATTTCCCAACAGTCTAACTAGAAATATTGAGCTCCTGTGTATATAGAGCTCTCTGGATCTACAGAAGAGGTAAAACTTCCTAGTGATTTATTTCTTGCTCCCCTCAAAACTATTTCAACCAGATACGGAAACACCAAAAAAAAAGTGTTGGAGCAGCATAAATTTGACAAGGCCTGAGATTGGTCCATAGTACCGATGAAAGATCAGAGACAAAAATACAGTAATGTTAATATTAATGTTAAGCATAAAAGAGTTGTCTGTTACTACAGTAGCTTTGTTTCCACAGAGATCGCTTTTACAGCAAAGACATCTGTTGAGATTTGCATTAAACTGCCAATTTTGTCCAGATTTTGTGCTTTTTATATGCTGTTGATCCTAGCATAGCATATGATTGGGTACGATATTATTTGACTAAACTGTTGTATGAATTAGCTAGGGATGTGTAGGTAGGGCATGTGACATATGGACTTTTTCCATGCCTATGGTTAAGATGACTTTGGATACTAGTCCCAATCATATATCATATCACAGCAAATATTTAGCAAAATTATGTTAATAGAAGCATTGTACTACAACATATTTTCTGTCTGGCAGAGTTGGAGGCTTCTGAGAAAAAAAAATAAATATTAAGAAATATGTCCTCAGTAAGGCAGTTAAAATACACTGAGAACGAAAATAAATTTTCTCTCATTATTGCAATGTATGGATGCCTGATGATGCCTTTTTAAGCAAATTCTGTACATCCTATAGGGATCAATTCCAACGGTCCAGTTACATCCTTCAAACCGTACTTGTCCCCTCTCTTTTAAGGAATACTCCTCCAACACCAATCTCAAAGCCTTGTTCATTGCCCATACCCCTCAAGCTTGGCGAGTGAGCTCCCGCTTGCCCGAGGTGTTTCCGCAGACGGCCCCTGCTGGGACGAGCTGCCTGCCTGGCCCTGGCAGGCTCCGAGGCACCTCCAGGCTAACTTTCCTCGTCACGGGTTTTGCGGATAGATCCCAAGCAAAACCTGATAGAGCAGCTGAGCCGCGCTGTTCGGTGGAAGCTGCCACGTACGAGGGTCTGCAGGCAGCAAAGCAGGCCTGCTGTGAAACGTGTGTCTTCTTCGGCGTCTTGCTCTTCCTACCTACTTGGCGTGACAGTCGTGACATGTCTAGATGCCTTGCTGTGTCAATCAAAGGAGAACGATAGATAGCGGCTGAAATGGGGTACGCTGCAAGTTGCCGACAAATGAGCAGTTTCTCTAAGATTGTTCTAGCTGTTCAATTCACCAGGTGGTTTTTTGTTTTTTTTTTTTTTGTATAACAGTTAATAAAGAGAAGTCCGACTGCCTGGACTGAGTGTGTTGCAATCGGCTATTTTAACAGTATGTAGTTTCACAACAAAGTTTCATTTAGGCATAAAAGAGGAAGCGAGTTCAGCGTGTTGCAGTTCAGTCAGTTATAAAACCCCCTCATCTCCTAAGAGACTTTCTTTCTATACTTCTGTGCTATAGAGGATTAGAAATAAAACACATGTCATCTTAGAAGTGTATTTAAAAAGGAAATAAAAACAGAACGTTGCATTTTGGGGTAGGACAGACTCACGGGAAGCTTTAAACGGGTTAGAAGACGACAAATTTTCTGTACCTGGTCAGCTGCTCTATCTTTGGAGGTAAGAACTAAAATATACTATGCATTATATAAATGTATGAAAACATTGCTCTTGCTTATCAAAGTGGGTTGGTTCTGTTTGTGTGGGATCACAGCTGGAAGCTGGTAAAATGAAGCTGCACTTTTTCTGTTTTGAAAGCATGTGCATGTTTGCAGAGTCTCAGCCACTGTCCACATGCAGTTTCTGCTGCCTTAAGAAGTGATGAGAACATTTCAAAAGTGCCATCTTCACAACTGTGACTGACCGTGATTGCACGCAACTTCAAAACGCCCCCAAAATTGTTCCTCTGATATTTCTAAAGTCTTTCACAAATTGTACTTAAAAATGTTTTTTCAGAGTACTTTTAAAGGGAGTCTTACCGGGTGTGTTGCTTTTGTCGTAATTATGGTATTTTTATTGATCTTTCTGTGCATGTTAGTGTACTGTCTGAATAATGGCTTTGGAGTACTCTATTTGTAGATTAGAAATAAAAGTAGGCACCATAATAGATAAACATGGGCATCTTGTTAAAAAAAAAAGTTCATAGAAAAGAAGCTGAGACTTCTCTGAAAACAAGATGATGTTAAAAAGTATGAACAAAGAAGCTTTATCATTGTATTTTCCTGATTCACAGCAAATTTCCTGGTTCACTGCAAATTCGCAGCTTGACATGTGTGTACACACACAACATGCACCTTCCCCCCTCTTTTTTTGTGCTCTACCGCAGATGTGACTAATGTTTCAATGCTCGTTAGTGCACCATTTCCCTCACTCGTCCTCGTAAACCCCTTCATCCTTTTCTGTCTTTCTTTTTACCGTTTATTCTTTTCACTTCTAGAAAGTGTATTCTCTTCTATAAGAGTGTGCATGAATTTATTTCCTGTTTACTTCAACTGTTTAGATACAAAATACTGCAGTCCATATAGTTCAGCCATGACAACAACTAACAACTCATTAAAATAAACACAAAAGTCCAGAAACATGAAATGATTTCCAGCGCAGAAAGCCATAAAAGCACAGTGTAGAAATATCATGTAGCCAAGTCAACCTTATGAATGTGGAGCCCGATCCTTTCCTGCCTCACATTTCATGTTGTTGCTTACAGCTGTGGATATGAGATGTAAAATGCTATCAAACCAGATTGATGATGTCCCAAACCAACTTTGTATGGGTACAGATGATTAAGAAAAGTCTGGAAAATGATGAACCAGGCTTACTCTGTATGAAGTTTCAAGGAACTTGAACTGATAAAATGGACTTGGATGGGAAGTTATTTGAGAGCTCAAGAAGCTGTATTTATCCACATACAGTTTTAGTTGTATTTTTATGGAAGCCTGTCCCCTCAAACTCCACTTAAAGATACAACAGCACTCAAACATACAGTAAAAATGTACTTTTTTCTAAATGAAAGAAACCAGCTGCTCCTAAAGCTCACTGCCATCCATTTAGCATGATTAAAAATGGGTAGACACTCCTATGACAAGAACATTCAACAGTTCAATAGACATATAAAGTATAATGTGTTCTTGGGGAAGATGTCTCTCCTCACTTTCTTCCTTCCTTCAGCCTGTCCTTCAAGGAGATTCCCTCAGACTATTGAAATACGGGATTATTATCCCCTCAAACCTACTCTACTCATTCCCCCCAAGACAGCCCCTGTTCCCCTGTGGGAGAGGTACTCCTAGCTTTCCTGCATGTCTTGAACTCTTGACATACGAATAAAGAAGATGAGCAGGGCTCATGTTTTCTTCTGTGAGAAGACCGAAAGATCAGAGTGAAGAGAGCTGTGGGGAGGGGTTTGGCTCATGACCACTGCTGAAAGAGCCTCATGGCACAGTCCCACAGGTCCCAGATCTTCCAGAGCAGCAGCAGGGAGAAGAAGTTACGCATGCAGCGGGTAGCGTTCCGCTGCTTGTGCAAAAGCACCTCTTAGCTATTCCTCTTCTCTTCTGCCGTGGGCACAGTGGGCCAACTCCTACCTCAAATAGCAGCCACTGTTAGTGTAGAGTCATAGAACAGCCCAGGTTGGAAGGGACCTCGAACGATCATCTGGTCCAACATTTCGTGGGAAAGGAAGCCTAGATGAGGTTATCTAGCACCCTGTCCAATCGCATCTCGAAAACCTCCGGTGATGGGGACTCTACCACATCCCTGGGGAGGTTGTTCCATCATTGATTGTTCTCGTTCTAAAAAATTTCTTTCTTACTTAGGTCAAAATGAAACCTCTCCTAGTGCAACTTGTACCCAGTCCTGATTTCAGCTGGCATAATTTTCTTTCTAGTGGCTGGTATAGCGCTGTGTTTTGGATTTAGAATGGGATTAATAACATACCCATTGCCCCTTGTCCTCTCCATGTGGCTCCTTGTGAAGAGCGAGCCTCCATCCTCTTTGTAGATGCCCTTTAAGTACTAGAAAACTCTGATAAGGATCCCCTGAGCCTTTTCTTCTCTAGGGTGAAAAC
>JAVJGG010000059.1:14364309-14416151 GCA_035590195.1 Aviceda cuculoides
CAGGTCCCTTTCAGCAAGGCTGCTCCCCAGCCACATCAAACCCCAGCCCGTACTGGGCTCTGTGGTTATGTCGTCCCAGGTGCAGGGCCTTGCGCTTGTCTTTGTTAAACTTTGTACTGTTATTGCTAGAACACTCCTCCAGCCTGTCCAGGTCCCTCTGTAAGACAGTTGTCCCTTCTGACACATCCACCTCACCTCACAGTTTAGTGTCCTCAGCATTACCTTTACCCAAGCCAGCCCTGGGCACCGGAGATAGCCCTTAACAAATGGGGTTCAGATACCAAAGATCTGTGGGTTTCAGGCATTAAGGAAAGGCTATACTCATCTGTAAGCACAGCTCGTTCTACGACCTTCTTCACTCCCCTGATTTCCCCACGCTGGCTGCACTGAGGCTTCCTGGGAGCTCTTTCACACCAGCCCCAGTGGAAGGTGAGATGTGGGTCCTGCAACGTATGCAGGCTCGCTCCCCAGCCTATCCCGCTTGCCAAGTGAACTCTTGCCTGCGTGTCTTGCAATCTGAGGTAGATCCCAAACCTCACTGAAGGGATCTGTCTGTATCTCCACAGCCCAAAAAAGTGTCTCTTAAAATGGGGAAAAAATACTATAGATGGATCCACAGGATTTGCGTTCCCTCAAGACAGGGAGACTTTGTCATCTGGGGTCTCATCTAGTAAGTCAGCTAGAACGTAAGATATACCCTGTGATGGAACTTGAACTCCAGCTACCAGCAGCACAACTTTAGTGCCATTCAGAGCCTTGTTCAGGGATCTGAAAGCCAGACATACTCAAAACAAGCTTGTCTTTTCTATGAGTTTCCATCCCCTCCTTTTGCAACGCAAAAGAATGTCCCTTTCCCCACAGAGCTGTGATCCTAGCTGTCACCACGTTCTTCTGTTCTTCCTAGCAACTTCTCATCTTGCTCAGTTTTTTTATAGGACACAATTTATCATATCTCTTTGTGTACACTTCTCAGGCTTTCCTTAAGTGTTTTGCTTATCCTGAGCCAAGAACTCTCTTTCTGTTTGCCTGCTCCCAGACTGTAATCTGAGGTCTTTATGCAAACATTGGCACCATCTCCAAGCATTATAACCCAGTAAATTTGCTGCCACTCAGAAAATACTGGCAATACTACTGAATTCTCCATGTGGCTTTAAACATTCATCCTGCCTTTAGGTTTTTCTTCTGCTGAAGAACTGAACAAAAACCCCAGGCAAGACCTATGAGATTTTAAGATCATCTGACAGTAATAAAGACTATGTCAGATAGAAAAGACAGTGTAAACCAGACAGTCTTCTCTCTCTGCCTCCTCTAGTCTTAGATAGAATGTAGTCAGCTCCCATTGCCAGGACAGTAGCCACACAAGGAAAAATCTCTTTGTTCACCTCACATGCAAAATGCATCACATCAGAATTGTGAAGGGTACTGTCTTTCCTTGTGCAATGAAAATCATGCAGTTATTTTCAGAAAGAGGGAAGTGAAATCTGAATTTAAGGAGCATGAAACCCAAAATATTGAAAAACATTAGATATAATCCCTGTGCTCTTGGAATCCTGGTGTATATGTGCATCTGTGGCACGGGAGGGGAATTAAGAGAAGGGGCACGAGAAAGTAGAATTAATGAAAACTGTCATCCTTATCAGATGTAAAATGCAAGAATAAAAGGTGACCCAAGTGCATGACCAGTCATTGGTGGTGATGGAATAACAACTTGACAGGGGTATACATTATGTGAACTACTAGGACCAGAGATACACACACTTCTCTTTTGCATTCAGGCTCTCAACACTGCCTATCAAGACTTCAGTCAGATTTCCTTGCAGAGCTGGGAATAGTCAGATTAGTGCGACAGCTCTTGCCAACTTCAGAGGGTAAGCTTGCAACTCATTCAGCGAAACACAACTCCTGAGCACGACGGGAGCCTAATCTTTCTGAATTTGCCAGTTCTTTTGTTTCCACTCCTGTCTCAGACAGTGTGCTCTAAAACTCTTAAAATAAGTACTGCAGGATGCATTGCAAAGAAATGAAACCAGTAGTTTCGTTTCCCCAATGTATCACCTTATGACAGAAACAACATACATCTGGGCAGTAGGAAAGACAGCAGTGTCACATGCTACCTGAACACAACTGGCTTTGCGTACGTTGGTGGAGCAGTGAACAGCCCATATGTTGTATTTCCACTCATTTCTCAGAATCCACTTTAAAAATAAACATCGAAATAAGCCTATAACAATTCCAGATTCGTGCCAGCCGAAGTTAGTGGTTACTTTGCAACAAAGCCATCTGGGCCATGGATAGCGGGGGAAGGGAACAGCCTTTGTGCTTCAAAAAGGGGGAACAGAAGCAGAAGCGAGAGGGGGATGAGTTGATAACCCAAGTAGCTCTAGTATTTGGCTAAGATTTCTGTGGTGGCACCTTAATCACAGCTAAAACCTAAAGCAAGACAACAGCAGCATACTGCAAGGAATGCCAAGCCCCAAACATGTTTTTTCCCCCTCTTGTGTAAACAGATCGCTTTTCATTAAGTGTTACCTGCCTGTGGGAAATCTCTCAAAACTGTCAGCAGCAGAGAGGATCCAGGGTCACCAAAGCGAGTGTTTGGACACATTTAATTTCCATGAATATTCCCTCTGAAGGAAGTTTATTTTCCCTCCAACCTTCTTCTTCATAGTGCGGAAATGATTTCGCCCTCCCTGTGAGGAAAGTCTTTTCTTATGCTGTCTCCTTCCTAACATCTGCGTAAAGTCTATATCCATGCTTAGACAGGATTTAGCCAACATTTATTATTAGTGCAGCATTTTGCACTAGCGACTGCGACACATGAAATACTTTACTTAGAAATGAGAGTCCTTTCACTCTTGGAAAAGATGAGTTGACAGTGCCAGAGAGACGCCACCTCCCCATTGACAGCTTGTGGGAAGATGTTCCCGTTCTGGTGCTCCATCACAGCGGGTGTTTTGAAGTAGACAGGCAAACTGTCAAATAACTGGGACATATGTTCGTATCTGCAAAGACAATATCTGTTAAGGATTAAAATGATATAATTGGATTAAACAGTAAATGAAGAAAAGTACTCGCTAGTGAAACAAGGACAAGTTATTTGTTCCTCTATCACACAAGATATTTTGTACTATAGAAAGAAAAAAACAATTTTCATTTCAATTTATTTTTACTTAAGATTTACTTTCTCTTGGCTGGACCACACAATTTCGTTAGGACATCTTTCCCACTGATCGTCTCCTTGACATCTGTTAAAAAAAAAGACACAGAGGTGGACTTAAGAACAATTCTGCGGTAGTGGAGCTGCTAAAGCTTGGGCAAAACATTTATTCATAAGCAGATGCATGTGTGTCCTTGCTAGTGAGTCCTGCCTTCCATTACTAACATGTCTACACAGCTTTTGAGGCTGAGCTGCCTGCTCAGAGAGTGGAGAGAGTTAGTGACTGCTGGAACCTGATCAAGTCTTTGTAGAAACGCAATGGAAACTGATTTCAGAGCTGGTGGTACTCATGACTAATCCAACAGTGAAGGAGCCGGAGTACTTCTGAAATCTGCACTTTCCTGTGCATTGCATTGAAATATGTCTCTTCAAAAGTACGCTGTGGATTTCTACACCTAGGGTAGTCAGTTTAAGATCCTTTTATAGGAACTGGAGAGTGATAAGCAAATCTAGGGCACAATTCATCTCATTTCGATTTAGGTGTCTCAAACAGTCCAGCTGAATCATGCCTCCAAAAAGCCTTGCTTTTGCCACTGACATTTTCATGTCTAAAAGTTAGAGACAGTTAATTCCATCCTGCCTGGCATGCAGAAGTGCAAAATGCTAATTTAATAATCTGAAATCTTTTTTAATGAAAAAGGAACCACACTGAGCCATTGATTAGTCTGGAACAGAAAGGGCGATACTCTCAATATGAATCTCAAATCAACATAGTTCAGAGGCAGCTGACAAACCACACACAAAAAAAGTTGCTTCAAAGCATATGAGAAAAAGGGGGTAACCCCTTGGCTTCTTACTGCAGTCAAGGGCAAAAATATACATATTTAAATGTAAGCTATTACAGCAACTATTACCACAACAAACCACTTCTTGTTCCTCTCTTCCCAACTCACTTGTCATTGGATGTATTGGACATGCCATACATTATGTTATACAGAATATGCTTTGATGTGATTGAGTTAACAGCACAACAAGAAGACTAGCTAATCACTTCACTCACTGACTCAAGTCCTCTAGAAAGACAGAGACATTCATGTTCATGTCCAAATTGGAAATATCTCTCCGCAGCTAGTAACAGACTTGCGAGTGTAATCACCGCTCAATGAGTTTGTAATGAACTAATGGTTTTTTCTTGCCATTTTTTCTGTCTGCTGGTGGTTCGTTTCCTCTGGTGAAGGATGCTGTCGGAAGGTTACCTTTACAGAATCACCTACCTTCGTGAAGGCCTGAACCCTGAGCTCTACAGCAAGAGTTCGGCTGAGGAGGTGGTATATGAAATGAAGTCCATCAATTATTCTTCCACGGATGAAGCGCAGGGAAGGAGCTTCCTTCAGAGACGCAGATCTGCTGGCAAGTGCATTTCTTCAGTCTGCTCCAGAGGTAGCAAGCACAGCAGAAGGCAGAAGGATAATCTGCTACAGCCGACACAGCACCCCGCGCCCGCGGGGCAGCCGTCTCCAGCTACGCATGTCTGCCAGGGGCTGACGAGAAAAGACACCTACCTGGTTCCACCTTCCTGCAAAAGCATCTGCAAGAACTACAACGATTTGCATATAGCCGGGGACTACGTGGTGCCGATTAGCTCCGTCACGACAGATTTTACCTGCGACAGCGGCCTAGGCCCCTTCTTGGAGTCCTCGGAGATTCCTCCCCCCATGGAGTCCATGAAGGTCCCCACCTCCAGCGACACCGGCCGCAGGCCGGTCCAAGGCTACTCCTCATGCTGGCGGCTGGCAAGTTTAGTGCCCCACCAGCAGCCCCTCTCCGACTCGGCCCTCAACGACTACCTCGAACAGAAGCTGGTGGAGCTCTATAAGCAGTACATCATGGATAGCACGGCAAACAGGGCATCCCCCACTCAGATCCTGGCCTCGGAGCTTATCATGACTAACGTAGATCAAATCAGCATGCAAATATCACGGGAGAGGAATATGGAGACCACCAAGGCCAAAGACATTGTCATTAGCCGCTTCTTACAAATAGCCAGTGAAAAAATATCCTCAGAAATTAGCACACCCAGTCTGCATATTTCCCCATATAGCCACACTAATGCATAGTATTTGAATGTCTGCCGTTAGAAAGCTTTTATGTTCCACAAAGTCAATGTTTAGTTTCTTAAGACAATTTTCTGCTTCATAAAAATGCATCCACCAACTACCACTTAAATTAAACCTTCCAGTACATACTAAACAAGTAAAAATACCTGTCCTGAGCAGCCCCTACTGTGGACCAGATGATTTATTGTTTGGGTTGTTTTTTTTTTTTTTAAAAAAGTCTTTCCCTAAAGGCTTATTTTAGTGAGCCTCAGACATTAAAAATGTTTTGTAAAAAAATGACTAAGCATATGACGCTCTTCCAGGTGCTCAGGTGTTCGCTTTCTTCCCCACATGCTTGACATATCATTTCAACTTTCCTCTGTCTGGTGTCTGCATGAGGCGAAGGCTTACGCCCACACAAGCACAAACACAGTGATGGCAGAGCTGCAGAAAAACGGAATTTAGGATGTCATCTAGTTCATCTCCCTGCCCCAGATGCCTTTACTTTATGACATCCCTCACAGAAGTTTTTATAATTTGTTCTTAACGATATTAAGGGATAGACACTTTACGGTTTCTTCTATACTAACCCTAATTATTTAATTGGTGGCTTCCTGTTCAAAAGTTACCATCCCCTTTTTGTGAAGCACAAACTCTGTTTCCAAACAGACTTCATCGTAGGAGCGGGTGTGTATACCTGTGTGTTTTGCACCGAACCGAACCATTACAACGGACACTGGTGACCTGTGGTCATCTCCATTAGCGATGATAATAAAGGGGGGAGAGGAAGAAGAATTCACCTTTGTTACGAGAATCCCACGTTGAAATGTAAGGGCTAATCCAAAGCCCGTTTGACTAATGCGAACAGTTCCTTTGAACGCAGAAGGAAAGCTGAAACGTGGAAGCAGCATGGCTAACCCCTCCTTTTGTTAGGATCATTGCTGTGTATCATAGGTCAAGGTGATTTGAACCTGATGTATTTATAATAGGAAGGTCCTTATTTTTTTGTAAAATTTCACTAAGTCTTATAGAAGAAGAAGAAGAAAAAAAAAAGATGCCTTGTGGCAAGGATGGTTACCTACTTCAAGTCTGTATACTGTATAACATATTGTCAATGCCAATCCATTGTTGGCTGAGTTTCTAAGTATCAGTATAATATAAATACTAATTTATAATAAATATTCATAAGATGTTTTCACATTATTGATTCCACAGTGTCCTTTTGGCTTTTGTGTTCTTTTTATTTTCATTTTTTTTATGTAAGGCATGCCTTTATGTATATTTCAGAAACACAAGTAAGGTAGTAAACATGTCAGTTTATTCTATTGCTGCTGTCTTTCCTGAGATTAGTGGGATAGCTCAGGATATTTTCCTGTTTGTGTAATGAAGGGGTATCCAAAAACCAGTTGTGATAAGAACCTTTGACATGTGAATCCAGAGACTGTACATCTGTTGCCATAGCAGCATACCCAAATACTATATTCAGAAATTCAAGATAGATAATTTCTGGCATATAATATTTCTAGACTGTGA
Source organism: Aviceda cuculoides (assembly GCA_035590195.1). Taxonomy (NCBI): domain Eukaryota; kingdom Metazoa; phylum Chordata; class Aves; order Accipitriformes; family Accipitridae; genus Aviceda; species Aviceda cuculoides. Next base: position 14,371,096 of record JAVJGG010000059.1, read on the forward strand.
TCAAATGCAATTTACAAATAGAAAAAAAAAAGTTATTTTTAAGAGAAAATAACATTCATTGTAATGCATAGGCACACATGTGTGCTCTGCATGCAAAATCCACTACCAACAGATCTCTCAAATCTCTTGAAACTCTCCTATACTAAAAGGATACACTAGAATCTGTGGAAATAGATTTTTGCTTGTCGAGGACAGCAAAAGCGAGCAAATATAGTAGTTTTTATGTCCTACAGGTACAGATTCAGGCTTTTCAAAGCATGGGGGTTTCGTTGCTGCCTACTGACATCCACATCACTGAATTTTAGTAGCAAAAAGGTGTAGTAGAAAGCAACTTGCGGAGCTGAATGCATAATCAGTACCCTTGCTGCAAACCCCAGCACCTTCATCAGAGAACACAATCGCTTCTACCACTCAACTCTTCCCACTCCCCAGACCTCGTCCTGTGCAAACAAAACACCATTTTATCGTCCGTTACTCGTAGATCCAGCTCGTGATTCCCACCCCCTCCAAGTGGGTTGCTCGCCGCAGCCTCCCTTCTCCGAACCCATGCAGGTAAACGGCAAGGGCAGCTGGAGATCGGGGGCCCAGGGGTCTGCCCAAACCCTCCTGGGAACGTCTTCTCCTTTACTGGGCTCACCCCACAGCAGCCGTGCCAGAGGGCTGCGATGCCAACTGGGGGGGTCCCCGGACAGTGCTGGTACAGCAACGTGCGGCAGAGCGGCGGAGGAGAAAGGCAGATCTTAAACGGAGGAAAGCACGGCTCGGGCGTAGAGGGCTTGTTTGATGCTTAGGTTTGATTAAACAATCAACTGCAAATCATTCCATTCTCATGCAGCTTTCTTCCAAGCAGATCCCTTAATATAATCACACCTACTTTCAAGTAAAGGTCTTATTTTGTGTTGTCAGACTGACATTTATGAGTTTTATTCATGGAAGGGTCATAATCATCGCAGAAGCCGATTTATTCCAGGAAGACAGTATCAACCACACCGTCCCCACACGCGGTTATTTTCATTTCCCTGCCTAAATATAAATCTCCTTTTCATTTTGAGCCCTGTAGGGTACCTGCTTCGCACATGAATTACACACCAGCCACATCCCATTTTCTGAAGCGGTACAAAATAGCTGTTGGATTTAAGGCAGTTTCTACATACATAAACAACTATTTCTTACTTTCCACTGCACTCAGCTGAAAATGCATTTATATCTCTGTCCTTCCTCCATTTAAAACTAATCTTCCTCTGCACAGGTGCCTCTCTAGGTGTGGCTGTTTCCTGCTAAAAGCACTTGGATAGCAATTAGGCTGCTATTACCATGAGTCAGGTTGTTATCTAAAGCGATTATCATCTTCTCTCTCCTTCTCCCTCCCCCCTCCTCTTCTGCCTCAGGGTCAAACGTTTAAAGAGAGAGATCCCAATTTTTTAGTAGCTCCGTTAAATAAGTAATTTTTAGCCAGGGGCGCATCATTTCTTGACACAAGCTTATCAAAATGCTGATGGAGTCCCGGTGACGGCGGAGTGCCTGTTGAAGAAGAGAGTTTGAATTCTGCCCTTGCAATACTCCCTAATAATAAGGCTATTTTAATATGACTAAGATCACTTAAGAAGGCAAAGAAAATTGTAATTAATATTTCAGTAACTGTTTGGTTGATATTGTGACCAACTGTCAAGGAAGTGATCTCAGAAGGATGGTTTATAACCACCTTCAGCATACCCTAGCAGCTTCCTTAGGCATTTTTTACAGAACATAGTACATTTTTACAGAACAGTACATGGCTGACAACACGATTATAGCAGCCAGAAGTTTTATTGTTTATACGTAGCGTGACTGTGCCCCCAAGAGTCCGAGCCCATCGCTGTGGCAGATGAAAACTACCTGTGTGCCTGCAGGAAGGCTGGGTGTGCAGCGTGATCAGAAAAATCCTTGGCAGGGGTGGGGGGAGATAAAAGAGAGGGAGGAGGAGGAGGTTGTCAGATTTGTTCCAACCTGCAGCTCCTGCATTTGCGTTTAACACCTTTGCAGGCTCTGATTTACATACCAAGAAGCGGGGAGGGGGGGGGAAAAGGGATATAAAGTTCAGGCTGGGCTTTGTGCTGAACGTGAAAGTGAGCATTTCATGCTCCGATTGCTGTGTTCAGATGAAGGCAAAAAGCTAAGCACTTAAACTGAAATAAATGCAGTTCTGCAGCGCTGGCTCCGGCCAGGCGTGTTGCTGGGCTTTCACCTCAGGGATGCTGCTGCAGGGCAGAAGCAGGCGGGGACCCCCCAGCACCGGTGGGTGCGATGGAGCACCCCGAGGTTCAGCTCATGCCCCTTCTACTGGCCTTTCAAGGGAAAGTTCTTTGGGGATGAAGATGGGGAGTTCTTTAGGACTCGCCCTTCCCTGAGCTGCTTTCTACCGTGCCTTTCTCTCGGAGGCAGGACCCGCTGAGGATGTAACCAGCTGCCAGTAAAAATGGCTTGGGCAGGAGGGGGGTAAAGGGGCTGGAGGTTTTGTTACCATGTTAGTCAGAATTGCTGGAAAATACCCTTGGTACTGGTGTGGACAGGGGAGGCATCGCTTCTTCTCCCAGATTCAGGAGGGACCATTATCCATTTAGGGAGATCACCACGTTACGGCGATGCCTTACTACAGGTTTTAAACCGGTATCGAGACATAAAAGGCCTTTTGCTGCACTTTTGCTAACTGGTGAAGTTGGTAACTTGCCGCACAGCTAGTTAAATACAGCCCGCATGCCTACGACAGCAGGGCTGTGCCCACCTGGCGTCTCCGCGCTCACAGAGGCAACCCCTCTCTGACGGACTGACACGGCGGCTACGGACGGTGCTCAGAAGGGGCAGGAATTTTTCCAGCTGCATTAATTACACACAGCGTGGACACACCGGGCGGCTTCAGTCGGTGCGTTGACATCTGCCGGTGCAAACGGGCAGGGCTGGCCTGTGGCAGCCGACACAGGCCGAGCCCCGGCTCCCGAGCTCTCTTGTGCTGGGTAAAACCATCCCTGTCTTAGAAGACCATTTACAGTTTAGAAATGTATAGCAAAAAATGACTAACATGTGAAGGAACTGAATTTTAGCGCAAAACAGAATTATTCTGTGCATTGCAGCGTTACTTCTCCTTCTGCTGTAACCAGGAAGAGCTGGCTTTCCATCTCCCTGGCATTAATGCTGACAGGATTAGGGTGACTTTTCGGAATATTAAGCAGGCTTTCTAGGGGCTGAAGGGAACAATGTTCCTGAGGCTCATTCTCAGACCTTCTTACATCTCTGTCAAGGCAAATGTTGGATGAACTACCTTGCCCGAAGTGGAAATCCCCTCAAGGAATATTAGCAGTGCCTCGTTTTGAGTTAACATCTGATTATTACCGAACTCCGTGCTACCACCCCCCCCCCCAACATTACCCTCCCGCTTTATCTTTCCACAAGGCTGCTCGCTGTGGGCTCCTGCACTTTTGCCATGCGAAAACCTCCGGGACACCCCCGAGGTTCCTCTCCCTCCTCCTGCCGTGCTACCCCGCGTTTGGCGGTTTTACCCCCTGCGCTCGGCCTGCTCCTGTCCTCTCCAACCTCCCCTCGCCGCTATAAACCCCCTCGCAGAAGATGATCCTGGCTCCCCTGAGAACCAGCAGGACCAGTAAGATGGCACAGCCGGATACGGAGTATCTGGAGGGAAGCGCTGGCAAAGGGTGAGGATGACGGGGGGGACTTCAGGAAGGCCGGAGCATCTGGAGGGAAGCGCTGGCATAGGGTGAGGATGACACGGGGACTTCAGGAAGGCCGCCGGGTTCCTGTGGCAGAGGCGAGGGACCCCTGCGGAGGCGGGGGAAGCCCTCGCCGAGCCGGGTTTGCGAAATGTGCTGGGAGACAGCCAGGAGCTGAGGAAAGAGGTTTCACAATTTTCCCGGTGAAGACAAGTATGAGGGGCGGCAGCGTTTCCAGCCGCTCCCTGGCTGGAAGGAGCTCCTCCGTATTTGAAAGAAGACAGCGATCTCGCCAGCTCCACCCGTGATATTTTTCAAGCTGAAAGCGTTGGAGCATCTGACGTGGGGTTTCATTCCCTCCCTCCGCAGTCGCGGCTGAGCGGGAGGCGTGAGGGACCAGGCCATGCAGCGGCTTTTTTCCAGGTTCATTTTTGTGTAATCAGCGCTAGAACTATGAGAATAAAATCGTAGACGGCAGAGTTAACCTTGGTATTTTGATTGATGCAGTTCTCCAGTTTTCATCTTCACGTGCAAAATCCCTTGCCTAAAAGTGGATCCTGCTTGGAGGGTAGGGGTAGAACAGAAAAAAAACAGTAATCATTTGAAAAGCACCATTCTAACACAGGTGACAAATTCCAATGCATTTCTACATAGAAACTATTTATCAAAAGAAACACGTTAAACACGTTAGAGATAGGCTTAGCGTCAGTAGGATCACCAGTTTTAAGAAAAAGGGGTTAGAGGTTTTCAGTTCTGGCACTTTAAACCAATTAATCTCAAGGTGTTATTGACCTATTTAGCAAAAGCTGGCTGAAGTGTCACTTCAGAAGCACAATGCTTGACTGAAGAGGTACACCTGAGAAGTTAAAAAAAAAAAAATTTACTGAGCAGTCAGTTTTTCCATTAATAAGGTCATATTAAAAATGCACAGACATGTTCCTTAAAGTCTGGAGAAATCAAGCAGAAATTTGATTATTTGCTTATATGCACCTAGCATTTATTATTTCAAAAAAAGCATAATCTAACCGCTAGGGAGAGGTTAGTCTATCAAAAGACTTTTTCCAAATACCAGCCCAGAAAAGACCAGCAACTGATCCCGAGAGGATCTAGGCAATCGCAAATCAATGCGAATTAATTGTTCAGCATCAGAGTGTACGTAGCATGGTTTCAAAAGTGGCCCCTGCTTTTGCATCCATCCTTGGGAAAGAAAAGTGAACTGGGAGCTGGTGGAGGAGGCGGTAACAGCTCTTTACTGTGCTTCAAAGTTTAATTTTTGCTGTTTCACTGGCAGTCCTTGTGGAGATCCCCTCGGCCCTTGCGTGCGCACAGCTCCTTTCACCCAAGGTGCTTTGCTGCCTTAGCAGTCCCAGGTGTTGGGAAACGCTGCCGTCCTTAGTGCCAACAATCCTGAACCTTTCTAAAAAAAACCCAAACCCATCAATCACCACAAGATTCATGGCGTATTCCTGAGAAGCGGCATCACGCTCGTTGGCTGTGGCTCCCGAACTGAGAGACGGGTTTAATGATAAATAGGGCAGGAACGGGCAGCCGAGAGGCAGGATGAGCTGGCAGATGCAAACAGCTGGTGAGACAAAAACTCATGTGGACTTAACCAGCATTGCTGCTACATTCTCTCCAGCGTATTCTGACTCTCTTATTACCCTGCTTTTTGGATAGGCATCCAGTATCCCCAGATTCTCCTCTTTATCACTGCGTTCATGATCCTAGTGAAATTCCAGGTTCCTGCTTCCAGTGCCTCTTCCCAGATGACATTTATCCATCTTCTAGATATCTTAACATCTTCCAGACTCAAGGAGAAATTTTCATACCTGTCATAACCGTGGCTCAGGACAACTTCTAATATTCACAGCTCACATCTACCAACACTGCATGTATTGCTACTACATCCCCTTACCCTGGCTACTCCATCCATGTCTCAGAAATGCTTCACCTTGCTTCTGCAAAGAATTCGGACCTCCCACTTCAGTTTCACAGTAGCCAAATTTTATCCAGACCTATTCCAGCCAATGTCACAAAACCTGTACACTCAAGGCCATATGCAATTTATTTGGAAGTATGCCACTCAAATTGCTATTAAGACATTCAATTTCTTATGAAGCTGTATAGTTCATAACAGAGAGCTATGAGACTGAGATTGGGTGGAAAGGGAGAGAGGTATTTATTAGCAGAAAAAAGAACTAGGGGAGGTTATTTTTAATTCACACAACTACTTTTGGTTTGCTCAAAACTATGTTCTAAAACCCACAGTGACAAGTTTATAGTTTTAAATCCAACGACAGTACCAGCTCTTAGAAAACATTCGCTTTATCAACTTCTCTTAGCAGCCTTGATCTGTGAGCACTTATTTAATTTCATTTAATTTCCTTTAGTCTTGCCATTTTCTTCTTTTACTTTGCCCTTTGGATATACCCCTTTGACCTTGGCAACTTTTAATGTGCTCTTCTTTGAAATAAGGACATCACAAGTACATTAGACAATTGAATCAATGATGATATACTGAGCAGCCCCAAGGTAGCTTTTTTTTTCTTCTTTTAGTTCAGGCCTTGGCCAGCTAAACTTAGAAAAGAAGCTAGAGATTTAGTAATTGGAAAACCAATTAAAATGAATCAATTAGAAAAACATACAGTTCTTAGAATAAGTATGGTAAAGTAAAGTTTCTTTATTTCTGCTAGCCTATGGTCTATCGCAAAAAAAAAAAAAATCCCAACTGGACACATAGTCCAGAGGACCCTTATGGAAAACAGAAGGTCTGGTAATAAATATACTTCTGAAGGCTGGAGCAAAGGAGAGTGGTACCTGCTAGAATCACATTCATTAAATCAACTTGAAACAATTAAAATAATAGCTTCATCCTTTTGTAAAATAATATATTACCTTTCAGGCAGGAACATGATTCTTTCCTAATGATTTCATCATATATCTAAGGTACTTGTGTAAAAGTCAATTAATGTGATGTCAGTTGTCATTACACACACTATAAAGGTTATTGAACCATTTATATATACAAAATACTCTATTGCATTTAAAGATCGAAGGCAGTTATAAGAAGATAAACCAGTTTGAGATTACATTCAGTTTGCACGCCAGTTGTTGTATACTGGGAAATGAAGTTCATTGGTGACCTGTTTCTTTATCCTGCTCACAACATGACCAGCAACATATTGGAAAAATCCATGATACATGTTCTTTTATCTAATGAAGTCACGCAGCCTCCGATCCTTGTCTATTGGATGTGACCAACATATTTTAAACTGCAGTAAAGCAAAGAAGATGAAAAAGAATGTGTGATCTTTCAAGCACAAATTAAAAAAAAAATTAAAACCCAAGTTTTGTTATAGGCAAGTCATATCTTCTTTACTCTAATTAAATAGCACTTTTCTTTGCAAGTCATTAGCTCAATGGACTGGCTCATGAAACAAAGTATTATTCAGTTTAAGTAAGGGCATATTAAGACACAAGCCTTTAGTAAACAAAGAAAGAAAATTTCCCAAAATATACGAGCAGTAACTTCAGTGATGTGATCATAACTTGGAGAGAAGCTATGTGTTCAGGTGCTCCTGTGTAGATTGAAGTTCCCAACATGAGACATCCAAATCTGATAACTTTGGAGCTAACATGTTGCCATGCATTTGTTGTTGTTGTTATTACTATTTATTTATTTATTTATTTTGCTTTTGGTAGATGGGGTGGGGTTAGGCTGTGAGGGGATGTAACCCTATTTATTTTTATTCATGTTTGATGGCATGGATGCAGGATAGCAATGGAGGAATGAAGAGCGAGTAACGATGCAGTCAAAACAAGGAACTAGTAAAACAATCTTAGTAGAAGGGTGGGGAAGGCAGGACTGAATTTTTCAAGGCTGTTGTAGTGCCTGAGAATGCAGAAGCTGAGAACTTGGACAACAGCCATTTGCATCTGTTGATGGACAGCTATTGTAAATGGCATGCAGAATAAATTAAGGTAAAAAGAGAAGTGAAAGATGTAGTCGTTGGAAAAACAAATACTATTGAAGGGGTTTTTTATTGTTATTTAGACAGAAGAGAATAAAACATCTTTGCACTGTGAAGGTAAAGACACAGAGGAGTTCAGAAGAAATGCAAAAGAAATTATACTGTGGACATGAAGCCATGGAGGCAGACAGAAGAAATCAAATTAAAAATGAAAAACTGCAGGAGAACAATGAGAGCGAGAAAAGTTATAGTGGCCTGGAATGGAAAGGTTGAAATATAATTTTAATTTGGGGTGCTCAAAAGTTCTTTTATGAAGAAAAAAAATGGAGGAGTAAATAGGAAAAAGTGTGATGGCAAGTAAAAGATGTGAAACGGTCTGGAGATGTGGTCAGCTGAGTTGCAAAAGGATAGTCATTTATCTAGGAAGACTGAGGAATCGTGACTGAAGCACGGGGAAGATCAACGATTATGCTCATAGGAGAAAGGAAAGAGCGTAGGAAGGAGATATCTTAAGGCGAAAAATTGTCATTGAACTGGAAGAACTGGGTAGCCATAGAAAAGGTGGTGGTACTGTTGGCTAGCGACAAGTGGGAAAGAAGCCCAGGCAATGACTAGATAGGAAAAACAGGAAGAGCGAGAGGTCAGAGGAGGAGCAGTGTCGGGTGAGAACAGCCCTGGAGAGGTGACCGGGGCTGCTGAACGGCGTGGTGAAACGCACAGCAAAGGGGGGGCGTGGATGATTACCCTGGGAGCTGGAGGCAGGGCTGAGACTGTGGAGAGAAAAAAGTGAAATTAGAATGAAATTAGAGAAGAAGACTGATGGGTTCAGATCACAGGAATCGGGAGGTATGAGGAGAGAAGAGCGTAAAAAGTTGCCTTCAGGTGAGGAGCGAGAGTGCAAGAAGAGAGACTGGAAGTGTTGAATAAAAGAGAGAAACCCAAGAAGCCTAGGACGTGCTTTGATCCAGGATGCACAACGTAAATCTGCAAGGAAAGCCAGCTACAGCAGTAGTACCAATTTTAAAGACATGATTCCTTGAGACAGCTAAGAGCTGAAGGAAATGTCTAGGGGCTCCAGAGGCATACTAACTTTTATAAATGGAGTGGTCATTCCACAGGCGGTAAGAAAACGGGAGGAAAAATAAATGAAGAGGTGTAATGCTTTTGATGTAACTTGTCGTTTCTCAGATGCATCTTCCACTTTTTGGCTAAAATGCAGATTACCACCTTTCAGTGTTTCCTCTAGAGATTTCTCTAGAGCTTTTCCTGCTGTGGAGTCCAAATATCCGCCTTACAGCAAGTCGAGTAAAGAGGTCATGATATTGTGCCAAGATTCTCCTGAGCTACTGAGGACGTGAAGTCATACTTTCAATTTTATATTGGGATTCCAATTTTGTTTTACAGAGTAATAACAAAGAGAAAGGAATGCAGTTGAGAAGTACTCTAATATTACGTGGAAAAAACTTGATATTCTGGGATGGGGATTTTCTGCAAAGTTTAAATGGATTTTTGGATCTGAGCAATGGTTTGCCAATGAAAGTGTGCCTAGCCCCGACGGCTGATTCCCAAGTCCCCTGTGGACAGGGAGAGCCGGCAACTTTCCTGCCAGCCTCCTTCTCCTGGATCTCACCTCCTCTTCCTCTTGAAAATGAAGATGGAGAAGAGAGCAGAAATAACTGGTCATTTCTCATTCCTTACTCACACTTAAAAGAGAACAGCCATACTGATGGGAAAGCTTTTCCTAGGCGGAATGCCCCAGAGACTATTTTTTAACAACTTGGAATTAATTAAATTGCTTTTACATGTACGACATACCATGCCTGACTTCTCCACTTCTTAATTCTCTCACTCTGGCCTGGGTGACCTGACTTGTCCCACATGAACACAGTCATAGTATCGCTTGCATCTGCTCTAGTGGGAGCCAGAAATATAAATGCTTTTGAAAATCAGGCCTCTGGCTTTCAGCTGGCTGTGGGACTGGGACACAGACAGACAAACAAACAGACAAAAAGCTTTAGAGCAGCTCGTCCTGATTAAAGGCACGCTACCACAGAGGCCTTGGTATCCATTTCATGGAACCTAATCCAGCACACACAGTCCTTACAGCCTACTCCGACTGCATGCTGTTTTACAGCCTTCGAAGGAACAGATTTATTCAAAGCACAGGTTTCGTATTTGTCTTCATTTCTACATCTTAGACAGCTGTGGCAATGCAGTCTGGAGGCAACAAAATGAAAGGCACTATGTCCAGATCCATTTGCAAAAGGAAGAATTGAATTTGCTTGTAAGGTGGAGAGAACTGAAGACTCCTTGACACTATATTCTTTCATTGTTCAGACTGAGTGATGAGTTAAACTTAATTTTGAGATTTCGCAGCACTTGATAAATAAAGGTCAGTATCTTTGACAGAAAGAAAGGTCGTAATTTTGGTGTTCCTTGTATGGCAAGCCTTGTAAGAGGAACAGATATTCTGCTGAGTACTTCTGAATTTTAATAAAACTAGAAGCCATGGCTCCCCATCTTGCCAAATACCTTATATAGATACTGAAGAAGGAAAACAAGATAGTTCGTTGTCTTTGAGCTGTGAGCTCTACGGGAAAAGAATAGGTATGCAGCACTATAGGCAGAAAGCACACAGAAGTTACTGAATCTTGCCTTTTCTTCTCCCTGATCTGAATTTGTAGCTGGATGCATTTTTATATAAGCTCCAGAGAAGCTGTACGATATGAACAATATTTTGAAGCCATATTTAGTACTGTTTCTTCTCCATGTCTTGGCCTAAGGCTTAATTTTGAAGTCTTCCTGATGCACATTGTTAGAACTAATTTGAATCAATTTTGTATCCTCATTCGGTTTGCCTGTAAATTAACAGAATAAGGCCTACTACTTCTAGCGTGACATGTTTTAATGAAGGTAAAATGTCAGCTGGAAAGCTTCTAATTTCTTTAAAGTGGAGTTAAATGTTCAAAAATACTCTCTAGAAACAGGAGACCTATTAGAGTGTCTATAAAAACAAGTAGGAACTCAGACTGATCCATAGCACCTTGGGGAATGAAAAACCTTTGGATCACTGAAGTGTCATCTCTTAATTTTATATTCCTGTTCCAGATCTCCCTATGAAAAAAGACTAGATAACTCCTCATTAAAAAATAATTATTTTAGTAGCATCAATTAATTTCTTCATGCAAGTGAAATATGAGATGGTATGGGAATGGAAGAGCACTCTGACAGCCTTCCATTCTGTTAAGCAATTCTTCAGCTGTGTATTGCAGTGTGGAAAAGTAGATCATTTAAACTGGCTGACCTCCATATTTTTTCCTGCCTCTCATTAAATTTGGTCATGAGTGCGGTTTCATTTTGCAAGGAATAAGGTGGGACAACAATCTAAAAAAATGATTGTAAGGTGAAGATTGTGGGTGGGCAAAATGAAAAGTCTTTTCATTAGAATATTTAAAGCAGTTTGGTTTTATTCAGGTTTGGGGGATTTCTATATTAGATCTTTTAACTTTTGTGCCTGGTGAGCATGTTGATCAAAGGGCATTAATATTAATAAGAAGCAGAGGTATTTGGGTACTTCTCAGATATGGAAAAAATATATTTAAGGGATTTTAGAATTAATATATGCAACAGCCACAATTGAATTTGAGAGCCAAATGACTAATCCTGAGGAAATATGTAAATAGTCTTCCTCACATTAACAGTCTGATTTAATACTGTGGTTATATTTAGGGTAGTGAAAATATATCTCAATGCATAGCTAGAAATGTATTAGTTTTCATGGTTCAAGCAATTTGGTTTTAAATTCTTTTTATAAGGTTTAAGTCATAATGCATTTAGGAACCTGTTAGCTAAATTGACCTGTGCAGCAGTAATGTTAGTCCAGAGCTCCTGTAATTGAAACACATTGCATAACACGGTTTTAAAGATGGAATATTTCTTGGCTTAGACGTGTCCTGATTGTAAGATCTGATTCAAAGCAATTTCCTTTGGGAGCTTTGGTCTCAGAAGGATCACAGTTTTAAAACAAACCTCTCGTCCTCCCAAAGAGCCACGGGAATTTGACATATCTTTTCATTACGCACAGGTTCGTAAAGTACAGAGATGGGCATGTTGCTATGATTGATTTATCGATTAATGTGCAGGTTTGACTGAGGCCAAAATAAATGTTTGAAAATGAGCAGCGAATGCTTGAAGTGAACGTAGAGCTAGAGACAAATGAACACATCTTAGCCTCTGACGTGATCATGCAAGAATTACAGCTAGCTAACTGAAAAAGTAATTTTTTTGTACAAAATGGTTGTGAAGGCAAGTTTGAAACCTGATGTGATCATAACCAGCATTTTCTTATCTGAGTCTGCAGAGAGTCTAAAACAATGGCTCCGAGCAAAGAAGCCAGTGTTACATTTGCCAAGGGCAAGCCATTTTCAAAACTCGGTTTTGATGTGTAGAACAGAAAAAGAGAGGAAGAAAGAGGCCAGCAAAACAAAATCTCCTCTGTTGCTGTTTCAAACCAGCCCGGCTTCAGTGCTGCAGACGCTACGTGGGGGGTCAGGCAGTACCTAGCCCTCATTTCCAATCTCTTCAGCACCGTACCTGCCTTCATTTCTTACTGGTTTCACCTCGACGAGGGCCGACCCACTCACGACGTTGCTTATTTCACCACCGGCAAAAGGGTGTTCTCCCTTCCTCTGGTCGCGCTGGTGGGGCAGGCAAGGCGAGTGCGTACACAGGGATGACGGGTTGAGTGTCAAGGAGTGGAAATGGAGGAGAAAGAAAAAAACCAAAGCGCTCATTACATTTTGAACGACTTCTCTGCCCTGCTTCAAGATGGGAAATCTGAGCCCGTGCCGTCTCGTTACCTGCCAGATGCTAATTTCACCCAGGATAATTTTCTGGAGCTTTTCCCATGGCTGTATTTTGATGTGAGGATTTCTGAGCTCTAGCAGCCCTTAATTCTAGTTCAAATATTAGTGCCAGGCAGCCCATGGAGAGGAAAGATCTCGTTATTTTTCTTTAGGATTCCACATTTGGCAGGAGGTAGAGCAAATGAATTGTAAAAGGCTGGTAAAAGGGCGCATCATCATTCCGACGTGCAGTTCACACACTGCTTATGTTAAAATGCAGTTACTTCTCAAAGGGGTTTTACTAGGCGGACGGATTTTGGAGGCTTTCTGCGTGGATGACATACCGTCTTACTGATGCCTGAAGCTTGCAGCTTCCAGATATTTCCAAGACCAGACTTCCCTGAGCCTCCGGTTTATGTGGTGGAGCATTACCCTTAGGATTGAAGTGTCTGCAGATCAAAATGTAGGGACCCAAGGAAGTAAAAGGGCAGAAGAAACAGAGGTATTTGGGTACTTCTCAGAAATGGGAAAAAATATACTTAAAGGATTTTAGCAGATTCAGGATTTCTTTATCTGCTCTTGTTTTTAAGGTGGTAAAACATTAAAAATGCCACAGATGTAGTTCACAGCAGGGCCAAAGGGAGGTTAAATTAATCTCCAAACTCACAACAGGGACGGTTAATTCTCATTTGTGATCTGTGGAAGTGCCAGTTTTTTTTTCATTCCTAGGACTTTACGAACAGAAGGTGAGAACAAAGGAAGAAAGGAAGACTCATTTGGGTTTTTCTTCTCATGTAGAAATTAATGTTCATCAACTCACTTTCTGTAGTGACTCATTGAGACAGCAAGAAAGTAAAAGCATCTCATTTTCTCTGCAGATCAGGACATAAATATTCTATCTCCATGCCACTGTAAGAAAGAGGCATTGTACATCTCTTTTTTGGAGTTGCCTGGCTGTGTTACTGTGCATAAGCATAATAACTGTTATTTTCTGTCATTTTCCAGTGGTTTTGTGTTCTCTTAAACACAAGCACGCAGGCGGTTGAGCTCCGTTTTTTCTATTGTGAACGCAAATCCAGAAATGTGACCCAGTCACATCTTTGCCCCACTGACCAGCAGTACCGCTCCTATCAGACAAGAAATCTCCCAGTAATGCTCTGCCCGCTGGCCCCACGTTGGTGGTTAGGCGTAGGATGCCCCACTACGAAATTTGAAAGGTGGGAGATGTGGCTGAGCAACACGCCAAAGCCTGTGCTGCGGTCCTGAGCACCGCCCGAGGGTGGTGTTTTTGGTTTAATGTGTGTTAGACAGGCTCTGTGATTTTTTGGATGTGCACTGCCCACAGCAGCAAGCACTTATGCATCATTAGATTTTGCAATAATTGGCTAGTACGGGCTCCTTTACAAGAGGAGAAGTGATTTTCCTGGCATCACGTTTTATATAAGTGCGCTATTAATCATACGCCATTGCTGGTATATTTGACTTGTTTGTTGTCTAATGTTTGAGGTGAATACCATTTAAGATTTATTTTGTAATTTTCACTATGCCAATGTAAAACACACAGCTTGTTGCCATCAGGTTGGAAAAAAAATTACCTCTTGATGCAAAAAGGCTGTCAAGATTTGAACCTTCCCAGTGATAAATGACAGAGGCGCCAAATATACCTTGTTCCTGTACATCACTTCTTTGACTATGCTGTGCTTTTTATATAACATTGTGGGTTTCACTCTTGTCCCCAGAATACCCTTGGAACTGAGGAGTGCTGTCCCAGCAATGTTATTATGCTGACAAAAAGATTTTAATTTTTAGACAGGTATAAAATATATGAATGCAGGCATAATGTTTTAGTTGCATAATCTAATACCAGGAATAGCTCACCAGTCATCTTAATCAGATCATCATTCACTCAAAATCCCAGTAATTTGCAGTATACCTTCCTTGCCTAAATGGAGGTCAGAGAAGACACTGGTAAGGTCAGCAATTAGTGCCGATACTGAAAGCTGGCACTCAGTAGATGGGACAGTAATTACAAACTGTATAAAACTTGAAGTACTTTACATGAGAAGCTGCTACAGTCTTGAGGTCTTTTTTTTTGGCTCCTGTGAACTCTAATCCACTTACACTCATTAATGCTTTCTGATTTGAACAGATCCACAAATTAAAGGAAGAGCTGTCTTCAAATCATTAGCTCTCCAGTCTTTTTGAGTTAATACTTTTGATGTAAAGTCACTGCAAACCTTCCAAAATCTGATCAGAGCTCTAAAATGACATTGCACCACATCTGTTCCATTCAGTTATGCCAGTTTAAAATAATTATAATATAAATTCCTCCTTGCTGAGAAAACTCTGGACAGCTGGAGTCTTCCCTTTAACCTGCATAAAACTAACAGGTATCACATCTTTCGTGATAGCAATTCTGCATAATATTTCTCCTGCCAGTGCAATTTAAAACACCTGGTTGCCTGAAGTAAGGTCAGGAAGATTGAAAAGACAAAGGGTTATGCTGTGTGCCTTCTTAATAATACAAATATATTAGATAAGTGAAAACGTTTATTTTTTCATTGCAAGAACAGTTACAGAATTAACTTGGAGATTTGCTCTATTCCTGAATAATGACTGTCTAAATTACTCCATCATTGGAAAGATGCTTACAAACGTTGTTAAACATCAAGAACAATTTTAGGTTAAAGATCTAAGAACAAAACTGGTAGCTGAAAACTTAGCTTATCAATAATTCGAAATAGTTCTGGGGAACGTAATCTATTGGCGACGCTTTAGCTAAAACTGTGTGGCTGTACGGGTTTGATTGCTCTCCTGTGCCACAAGGTGTCACTGTTTTACCAGTATCAGCTTTTTAAAAGCCACACGGCAGGAAAAGATGCAAAAATCCCTTCGCCTGGCGTTTAAAGAACTTGGAAACATCCACAGATAATGATCTAGTTTTTAGCTGCTTGAGGAATGTAGAAAATGACAAGCTGTCAAAGACTAAATCAGAAAGATCTCCCTGACACCCGCTGATGCACCAGCAAGCTCCCGAGGTCTTCAGGCTGGTTTGGTTTTTTTTTCTTTTTCCTTCCTTGCGTAAAGGCCGTTGGATACATGGTAAGGAATTTTATTTTAATTCCGTTTTGATGGCTTGGAGGATGACACGTGGCATTTTGCCAAGCCCAGGTTTCTGCCCCCCCTCCAAGGCGAAGGTCGGGTTCGCGGGCTCCCTGCCCCACCAGGACCCGTGTGGTTGTACTGGGATTATTAACGCAGCGCTTCGTATGAGGCTGAGCCTGTAACACGCCATCAGGTGGGGTACTGCCAAGAAGAAATTCCACCGTTAATCACATATAGGGGACAAAGGGGCTCGAGCGTTAGTACTACAATATTTTTTTTGCAACTGCATCAGCCAAATGAACCCCCAGGAGTATTTATCCATTCAGGAGATTTTCCAGATAGTTACTTAGTTGGCAACACGTGGATAAGTTTCTCAGAGAAGGCCTGGGGGTGGGGGAGATCCATCACTTCTATGGGGCTTGGCTGGTGCAGTGCTGGGAGCTGGCTGCTCAACTGGGATTTCCCCTCTGTTCTGAATGGGAACCGCAAAGGGAGCTGCTCAGCCATTGAGCTATTTGCTCTGTGCTCAGGGCAGCCAGAAAAAACTATTTCAAAATGAATTCATTATGCAAAAACCTTCCGAAAATCTAGGGGATGAAAGAAAGAGGGAAAAGGATAAGATGAGACCTGGCGTTTACTTGCAAGGCTGGAAGAAGCGCTGGGAAAGGGGATGTAGCAAGGGAGTTGTAAGGAAATGTGCAGCGGATGAGGAGGAACTCCTTGGGACTTTCTGCCCAGGCACTTATGACTTTGGAGAGGACATCTGAGTTTCCTAACATGAGATGGTTGAATAGGAAACTTTGATATGTTAATAGGGACCTGTTGGTCTATTACACAGGCATTCATGGCTGCGACCAAGGTGATGAGCTGTGAGTTAAGAAGGCCAGATACAGCCATCCTGTGTGTATCCATAGGTTATAAAGCTAGCAACCTATTGCTGTAATAAAATAAAATAAAATAACGTAAAATAAAATAAAATAATAAAACAGATATTCTAGGCATTAAACCATATCACTGCCAGCTGAAAATGGATGTTAAAGATGGTGAGTAGAACCTTCATTTTGTAATCTGTCTTGGAAATCTCAGTGGACCTTCCAAAACTTCAGAACCTTTGGAAATGTTTCTTCATCCTGGGATGAAGGTTACTAACAGAATGGCATGTGAAAGCTTGCTGGAAATTGCTGTCTGAATTATTACCTTTTCTGTGCATAAATAGTGACAGTGTCTGAAGAGCATTCGAGCATAGAAAAGGGGGAATTTATCCACAGGACTCTGCTGGATTATAGAAAGACATTAGACTATGTGCTTGATATCAGTCAGATTGCCATAGGCAGAGGAAAATATGGCTCTGCTGCCTCAACTTTTCTTGTGAATTTTAGCACTGGTTAGTTAGAGATATGGATTTTGAGCAGCCGGAGAGCTAAACTCTTAGTGAGGATCCTTTCTGTGATTCAGTACTGTTATTAAAAAAGTCAGTAGTAAAATACCACCCAGATTCTTCTCTCTGGGAATCCCGCTTTGCTTTTCTTACCAGCGAATGTACCAAACCTTTTTTTTTTTTTTTTTTATCCTTGATTTCGTACGCAGAACAAACCACGCCTCTCTACCCAACGTCTCTTGCCAGGGCCTTCTGCAGGTGTCGTCGCGCAGCGTTTGCCGCGGCAGCAGCGGCGAGCAGCCTGGCATCCGTTCCGCTACGTGCCGTGTCTCACCCGCTCCTGCTTTCAGCTCACACGGATCCACATCTTCTCAGGCAGGTTTCCGTCTGTTTGACTATTTCACCCTGCTTTTATTTCTGCTTTCGTTAGGTTTCACTAGCCAACATGTGGATACTTTTAAGTATTTAAACTGAGAATCAGTCTTCGCAAACCCGGTGTTTACAGTACTGATAGTTAAATCTCCTACTGGCAGAGAACATGACGCCTGTCTCTGGGATGGAAGGTAAGGTAGGATCTTTGTGAGCTGTGTAAAAGCTGTCAAGGGTGCCTATCACCTTCGCTAATGAGTCCCCAAGTGTCACTGCATTAATGATCTCTTTTCAGCTCAAACCGTAAGCCACCGACTGTCTATTTCCAAGGAGATAGACAGCTTGCTTTGTGTATCAACTGCACCTCAAACCAAATGGAAAAAAATAAATAGCAATAACATTTCTGACGGAAACTGCCTTCCACAGAAGGGCTCAAAATGTCATGTAATAGCTACAAACATAATGTCTCATCCATTATAAAAAAAACCCCCCACCAAACCAGGAGCTTTTACGGTGCGCTTGATTTGTTCAGCCTAGGAAGAGGTGAAACTTCAGCCGCAGCGGGGGTGGCCCCGGCCCCCATTTGCTGCTGTGGCTGTGACGGCGTGGTGGGGATCTGTGGAGTGGCACCTCAGAGGGCTCCACAATCCCACCCTTCCCGGTGACACCGTCTGCCGCCGGCGCAAGGTCGGAGCAGGGCCCTTCTTCCCCCGCAACCCTGGGCAGAACAGCCCAAGCGCCCGAGCGTCGCTTCGGCCTCGCTGCAAACGTTTCCCTGGTGCTCGGAGCAGCAAGGCAAAGAAACGCTCGTATTCCTTTCAGGGCTTGACAAGCCTCATTTCATAAAGGCTTTTTTGCATTTGCCAGATTTGCAGTAGCTGGTTCAGGAGCTGTTTATGCAGGCGCTGCTTGGCCCCTGAATACCTTCCAGGCAGTGCGTTATCATGTACTGGGTTTGTATAGCCTGCTTTTTACACAGTGGGTATTCAGTAGATTCACTGAGTACAGACAAGCTGTCACGCATCAAAGAAGGGGACAAAAAAAATCAAAGTATTATTTGTCTTTTCAGAGTCCTTCTGGGCTAAACAGGCTGCCCCCAGTAGCAGGCAACGACAACGCTCCATGCTCAGCCAGATCTTGCTCTTGAAACGTGTATCCACGTACGACTACCAGGGACCGTGGCGAGGGCTGGCACGAGTCACGGTGACACGGTGACAGAAATATTGGGGCAGTCAGTCTGCCCAATTTTGGAACTCCCTTCATTATGTTGTGCAAACTGGAAGAGAGCTGTGTGGACCCTAAATGCAGAAACATTTGGAGATGGAATTAGGTGGGACAGAAGTTAACTTCAACGTGGGGAAGAGAAAGTCAGTAAGGTTAGTGGGGGCTGCCCTAATAGTCAAGTTTTGCCCTCACTAGGTTTAACTTGCTTTTTCGGCTCCAACCAGACTATTGATTGACTGGACAGGTGAGTCAAGTGGATGATTTTAATCTGTGGGAAAGGCAAAGAGGAAATGAGGTGACCCCTTAGAACAACTCGTCTCGGTATGAAGAGGCTGTTACTGAAGACCACTTAAAAATGAGGTGTCTAGTGACCAAATTATTTTCATTCTATCCTACTGTCATTATATTAATCAAAAGAGATACAGATGCTTGTCTACCAACTTCTCACTGATGTCAAAAGCACTTAACTCCTATTTTTGCCTTTAAAAATCTTCCCCCATGATACTTAATACATTTCCAGCAGTTCTTCATGCTCAGCATTTATCACATACCCAGTAATCCCTATCTTCTCCAGCTTCTGTGCTGACAAATGTTAGCCCTATATTTCAAAAAATTAATAACCACGGGGACACATTTCAACTTAACAGAAGCTTAAGATTGTCTTGGTTTCCCACAGCAACCATCAGGAATCCTGGAAGAAAATGGGTCAAATGAAAACATTATATGGCAAAACAGTAGGCAGAAGTATTATAGTCTTATTTCTGGAAGATGGCTGCACAGCTGCTAAGATGGGATGTGTTTTACACACCAAGTCCTCTAAATTATTCTAATTAAAAAAAAAAATACTTCCTACTGTAGGAACACTTGACCCATTTTGGAGAGAGAGCAAAATTAATGGTTCAAAGGAAAGCAGCATGTACTTTCATTTCTGCATGGCATTTTAGCGATGCATTTTCTAGAAACTCAATGCACAAAACTAATTCTGTTTTTCCTGATTGGGGCATTGCCATAAAAATTATAAATTGGACAGTTAAAACAATCTATGGTGCAGATAATAGCAAACTATTGATCTAGGAACAACAGGAATTCGATTTTAGGCCAGCTTTCTCTAACACTATCCTTGGTTAGTAACACGTGAACACCTTACAGTTTTCTATTGCTTTTACTGCTGCTATTTGTTATTTCATCACAGAAGTATTTGGGAGAATCTGTGATGCTCTAGAGAACTACTGTATAAAATATAGAGAGCAGGGAAGATTTTTTAAGATCCTTATGGTCCTTCCCCAAAGACAATCTGTTCTTTGCAAAGGATAAGCTAAATACGTCAGCAAATGATGCTAACTTTTGAGAAGGTGTGAAACTAAACAAACAGGTTTAAATAGATCAGGTACTTGGACAGAAAATAAACTAGGACTAAATTTATAAATACGTTGGTCAATAAATCAAGAGAAAAGCCCAAATTTTCAATCAAGTAGCTCAAGCTTGAGAAAATATAGGGGTTTAACACTGCCACCTTATTTTGAGTAGGAATTGATAACAATCTATTGAATTCAATGAGGAGAGTAAACATTCCCCTTGATAAGCTGACAAATTGAATTTCAGAGTATAGGTGCTGTCTTTATAAGCTCAGGAGAGCAAAACTCTTCTCTCCGTATAGTACATTGCTTTGGTTTTCGTCAAAACCCTTCCCATGGGAGAACACAACCAAATGCCCTCAGTAGAGTTTCTCGTTTCTGATACATTAGCTGCTTCTGCACTGGACTGAATAGTGTGAAGCGTTATCGAAGAATGGTTTGGTTTTGTTTTGTTTCCTTTTTTTTTTTTTTTTGTCTGTTAGGCATCATAATACCCAAGTCTTTTATTTCCAGTTACATGCATTATGGAATGAATCCAAAGATGACCTCTTACTTCTGCTGATTCTGTTCAAAATTGTTGCAGGAGAAATGTGGCATTGAAATCATTGAAATTTTATATTCGTTCATTTTGGTTTCGCTAAATGATTCCTCCACCCTTTCTACACCTTTCTGTCCTCTGATGACAAACTGTTAAATTACTGTCTACGGAGTTCTTCCTCTTCCCCTTTGGCCAGGTCTTGGCTTAAAGCCTATTTCCCACCAGGGACCAGTCTGGACTGAGTGGTCCTCTCTTATGGCACATCCCCCTCCGTCACCGGGACCTGCTCAACCACCATCCCAATTCCATCGAAATACTGCCATAGGTCTGAGTGGAGGTGGGTGAAACCTCTTGCTTCTCACAGGCTCTCATCCGGACTCTCATGTCCCATATCACAAATTGGAATCTTTGTTCTGATCCACGTCTTATGAATTTGAGGTGTATGAATTTGAGATTATTTTCTACGCATAATTTAACACAAAGAGCGTGGTATTCTGCTTTTACAAACAAACAGGAAAGAAGTTAAGCATTAGATACCAGCTGTTGAGCTTACCATCAGCTATTTTTGGAACAAACTGTGACTAAAACTATGTAACAAGGGGACTTGCATAATAGAATTTACTTTATTCTGCATTATAATGTAAATCTCTATGTTCTATGACTCCGGCCACAGTATTTTATATCGAAATAGCTGATGATGCAAACCAGATTGCACTGTGGCTGAGACCTTGCTCTCTGATCTTTCTTCCATTCACTGGGGGGAAAAAAAAATACAATTTCCTTCCAAATGTCTCCCCCAAAAGCTTTTAAGAGATAAACATTTCCCCCTCCTTTATTCTAATGTAAACTTGAACCCATAAAGTTTCATTAGAAGAGCGTAAATCTTTCCCCTCCAGAAGTTATCTGCCATGTTTCTTCTTATCCTTTGGATGACTGCAGTAATTTTTACACTGTGCTGTCAGGAGTGTAATGTTAAGTGCTTCATTAATGATGATTTGTGCCATTGAAAAGTTTAAAATGGGCAGATCCTGGCAAGGGCCTGACATTATTTATTTTCGCTCTTTGTATCAAACTCTGCAAAGAACATTTTAAGAGCAGTTTTGCTTCTACTTGGGGATGCTATAAGCAATATTTCACATGCCATTGCCTCAGAGACAGCATTAATCAGGAGAACAATAATAATGGCTGCACATATTGCTAATAAATATTTGCATTTATTTGTAATAAAACGGATACATTTCACTGTGCGAAAGGAAGGAGATAAGTAGAGAGATGCTTGTCTGCATTTGGAAACGACGATGATTCCAGAGATTTGCTGCTTGAAGGGTGAAGAAATAATAACTGGACCTCAAGGACCTTGGCTTGGGACCTGCTCCTGGGTTTGGGGCTTTCCAGCTTGTTATTCGCCTGGAGAGTGAAGCAGGGGGCAGAACTCACGCTAAAATACAGGCGGGATAAAATAGTCACAGCACAACTTAATGAACGGAAACTGAAAGACTTTTTTAACACTTCACTGTCTATTGGAATATTAACTGTTTTTCTTTTTTCTTTTTTTTTTTTTCTCCCCACAGTATATCTAAGTGGAAACAGAGGCTCATTTGCTAAGCAAAGTTCTTTGTACAAAGATCAACACAGGGGGGTATAAAATGCATATGCTTTTGTTGCTTAACTATGATTTTTGCAAGGTATTGCAAAACTGTGAAATTTATTGGAGAGAAATCCAGAGGAAATGTAAATTTTAGTCTATTTGGTCTATAAATAGACATTTTACTACAGCTCAAATTTCACATGACCTCATTTAAACACCAGGCACAGGGCACAGGGAATGTCAAATGCTAGGTAATTTCATTTGTGTGTTTTAGTTTACTCTGACTATATTTCTCTAGGCAGACTGGGGCTTAAGTATGTACATTAGTAAACTGGAGAGAATGACTTCTGAAGATTTGAGGCTCTTGTCTGTGAACTCCGAGATGGCTTCTGGAAACAAAGAACGGGAATAAGCTGCCTTTCACTGTCTGGAAAAAAAAAAAGGTTAAAAGTGCAGTGTCCCAAAAATCAGTTTTAGGAGTAGTATTAAATAACTTTGCAGGAAAGGAAAGGTCAAACACACTATTAAAAGACTCTGAATTAAATACCCTAGAGAAATTAAATTGTTAACAAAGATTCTTACAGCCCCTTTACGATTAGTGTTTCTTGGAACTTTGAAGAGACCAGATTGCCTGTGCAATGTAAAATGTCACTGGAAAAATATTTATTTAATCAGCATGGACTAAACTATATGAATCTTTGCCTGGCTCAACTCAGCTGCAATAATTTTCCAGCTCACATCTGCAGCAGTCAGATACCAGCCTAGCTGGGTCTGCGGTTCATAGTTCAGTCATTCATTGGTTCCCATGTACTGGAAAAATCCAGCAATCTGTTTTATAGAGTGAAATTCTACAGAAATTACAGTTGTCACAATAGAAATAATAACACAAACTTAGATGTAAAGGGGCCCTCACCAATTTCAGTGGCAAGACTGCTATTTATTTCAGTTCAACTGGGAAAAAAAACCCCTCACAAATGGGCTAATGGCAGAGGAATTATTTACTACAGATTGTATTTAATTTTACGCTTAATCAACAAGCACAATTTAATTTAGGGATAGAGCAACAGACCCAACAAGGAGGTACTTCCCGTGGGGAGAGGATGCCATCCCGGGAGGAGGGGAGCCTGCAGGGGGGAAGAGGAAGGATGGATGTCCAGCTGGAAGAGCATACCAGTGCCAGTGGCCATGAAGGGGATAGAAACTGGGACCCCTCACAGCTACCGCAATTCTCCTCACAAAAAATAGATTAACTTCTCACTAGGTTGCAGGATGCAGCAACCTTGAGATGCTGCTAGTCCGTGGGGTGATATGAAAGACAATAAAAGAAGGGAATGCGTTCACTCTAATGGATAGGGAAAAAAATGAACGAAGAAGCAGCAAAGAAATTTTTGTGAACTAAAGCTTGTCAGGGGACAGGCCCGCCTTACAAGTTGTCCAGGCAGTGCTATTCCCAACAAATCCAATTAGTCTGAAGTAGTGATGTTTATAGGCAGGATTATGATGACCTCATGTCAGCAACAATTTGCTGGCAGTGTTATCAATAGCAGAACACATACTCAAAAACTCCCAACACATTTAAAGCAACACAGATGTCATATGTCTACTCCTCGTTAGCAATACAAGGCATTAACAGGCTCGGTGATCAGTTTTAAAAAAGTTTTATAAAGCCTATATTCATCCATTTGCCTTTTGACTAATGAAACTGCCTTGAGGTTTCCTTTTCCTCTCCCATTTTCTCCACCTAAAAGTAGCAGTTCAGGAGTCCCATTTCCATTACAGGTGCTGTTGGTGCATAAAAGGTGAATGCTTGTGGAGAAAGCTCCGGATTAGACATGCTCCCTGTGGAGTGCTCAGAACCCATTTCTGACAAAACATGCTATTTGAGTTATTTTTCCTTTGTAAAGGATCTTCTGCAAAACCGTGCTGCAGCTTGCTCACAGTGTACGAAGTGTGCGGTGCCCAGCGCTTGGCGTACAAAGAGAAGCTGCAGCAGTGATGGGGAACGGCCCAAGCGCAGGGTCTGCTCAGGAAACTGCACAATCACCAGAGGAGCCATGTGGAATTTTTCAGTTAAGGAGTTTGCCAAGACCAGTGATGATTTTGATAGGTGGGCTGAAAGCTTTTCTGCCATACGTTAAAGAAGGGGAGGAAGTTTATTAAAGGAATTTTTCTTCCAACTTTTTTACTGAGTCAACATGAATTCAATGTTTTGTGGCAGTTTGAATAAAAAAGCCATGTACTGTATGAATCAAGTTCATGTTCTCTTTCAAAGACTGAGTGTTTTTCTTATGAAAAATATCTATATCTGTGAAGCCTGGATACTTTCCCATACTTTGACTACAGAAAATGCAGAAAGCCATATAGCTCTGGTATATCAACACGCCACAACCATGAAATGACCGTGTCTCTACTTTATATTGTAGTTTGAACCAGGATTGCATTCTTGTCTCCGCTCACTGCGCCTCACATCAGAGAATTGTCGTGGAGGACACAAACTAGATTCCTCGATGAAAGTGAACTGGCAGATACTGTCCCGGTGTCTACGTAAGGCACTTCAGCCGCTAATGAGCAATTAATCCATAAAGCCAGAGTAAAGCTCGTCTGGCCTAACCCCCTCCGAAATGCTTACGGTACGTATGAGAGGTTCTGGGCGCCATCAGCAGATCCGCTCCCATTGCTTTGCATTACTTGCTAATGCAGTCATAGCTTAAAAGCACCAGCACCCAGTGCTTGAGGGAACATCCAACCCACGGAGCTAAAGCACGTTTCCCAGTTGCCGGTTCTGGATGCCCACCCTGGTTCTTTTTGGTCCGTGTGCCACGGCGGGACCTCAGTGGTCACGGGGAGATGTGGACCCGTGGCCAGGGGCTGAAGTATGGGGTGTCTGAACAAGTACCTGGGCTGGAAAACTCTGGAGTCAAGACGTTGGAGTATGCTACGCGCAGAGACCACCCGTCCAGAAGCGTAGCCACAGCTGATGAGAAATAACTGCTCCTATGCTGAGTTGGAGGCACAGAGGATGAGTTATTTGGGGCCAGAAGGTTTGTCTTTATGTGGAAATATTTCTCCTGAGAGTCCCACGTGTCATTCTGGATGGTTTCTGCCTGACAAATGTAAAGCTCTGTGCTTGCTGCTTTTCAGAAGTCGCAGCTGCCTTAGGCGAATAGGATATCTGTTCTGAACGTGCATTAACCATTCCTCTAAACTCTGCTTTAAATTCAAATTAAACAGATAATGTATGAGAAGCCATAAGTTACCAGTAATGTGTACAAGAATGTTGTACCTTCTTCAAGGCAATTGCAAAATTAAGGAAAAACACAACAGGGAATACAGGGAAGGCCCCAATTTACTAAAATAATATTTTCTTTTTTTCACTCGAAAAAAAAAGTCTGCGTCCTCAAGTGTAAGGCCTCATTCCAAGGGCTTTATTTTTAATGAAAAGAAACCACCTCAAGGTTAGCCTTGAAAAAACACATAGTAGTATATTACCGTACTAGACAGACAGCTTTGTTAAATGATTTTTCCCTTTATAGATTTCTCAGGCTTCTTAGACTGTATGTGTGAGCAATATAGCACATACAGAAAACAATTTCATTCTGGACATAGAAGAAGAGGTCAGAACACATATCACCATATAGACATTTGTACTCACTCATAAACATACATGTATACTCACATGCACTGCCAAATAATCTTAAGCACCTGTCTTTTGCCATTCTGGCATGCATACAGCTACAGAAGTATCAGTATCTATGTCATTTTGCCCATCTATATTTCTTTCTATGAATGATAAATAATTAGTGGTGTAGCTATAAAGCTTATGTATTTCTAGCCAATGACACCTTCAAGGTCCCTCTGCCGCCTACTGCTTGACCTTGGTTTAAAAGCACACAGAATGGAAACCTTGAAACCAAGATCAGCAGGATTCATTCTGACAGAAAACAGATGGAGCACAATAGAGAAAAATACACATTTAATTTTAATCTTTTTTTAAACAGCCTGACTATTACCAGTTCTTAAAAAAATCTTAAGGTACAGACTGTCCTTCACACAAGTAGCATACATTTTAATACTCCAATTACATCTGGATTGGATAACATTGCAACTACAATAACTATAGCAATGTCTGTATTATTCCTCCCTTTAGACACGGCAGCAGGAGAACACATATGTACCTGCAGAAGTAACATAACAAAGGGCTATGGCCTTAAGATGAGCCTTCTTAATGAAAGATTCCTGCCTTCATAAAAGTACAATAAGAAGCATTTTATTTCATAATATTTGGACAGGAAGGTTACGAGGCTTCAATATAGACAGATGATACACAGTGATGTGACCTTAAAGATACTGCTTTTGTCTTATGTTACTTTTCAATTTTATGTTCTGTCTCAAGCCAGCTAATCTTAGGTAGGGCTTAATAGGCTTCATGTTTTCTGAACGGGAACAAAAAGAATCTCTTTACGAAGTGGGGAACAGAATTTGAGATCACGTCACATCGCACCGGTACGGGTCCATATGAAATGGACAAAACCAAGCCTGGCTCTCCAGCTGCGCTTGTCCATGGGCAAAGATCACCGAGAAGAAGGCTGCCTCAAGTCTTCCCACTAGGATGACTGCTTGCCCCTGCATTATTCAGTGCTTTTATTGGGAAGAAAATATAAACCTTTGCTGATATAGGTTTACAATGTCACAAAGATGAAAGCGGTGCTTAAATAATAAAAAGAGGCAGATCACTTCTACAAAGCTGCCTGGATTGCTCAAGCTGCTCGTGACCAAAGAAAGAATGTCTTAATACTGCTAGAGCGTAGGAACGAAGAATATAGGACAATGTTTATGAGGTTATCCTGGAAAGCAGCAGTACTTAAAAGAATTAACTTAGAATAATGGTAAAAAGGACTAGCATTATAGTTGGATGAAAAAAGAAGGACATACTAAAGGAGTAGAAAAAGATACTTATAGTGGCATCTGTAGGAACAGTACTGGAAGACAGCGTACGTATCCAAAGTCTCTTCTTCATAAGAGTATGTGGAGATGGTTTGTAAAGACAAAGGTCTTGAAGATCTTTCTAATGATTTGGGTAATTTAAAGAATCATAATGTGAGCATCTGATTTTTGGAGGCACGTGAAAATTAACTACATTCCACAAATGGTTGAAGACTCAATGTAACAATGATTGTTGATCCTACTCTGACAAAGTAAAAGATGGCTAACAAATTGAAAAAGTGGGTGGAATGGATCACTATGACAACTGAAACTTTCTGTCACATCGTAAGACATTACTGCAACAGAAAGGACTATTCCTTCTTTTTTATATGGGTAAGCATTGTAGAATCTGCTAATCAATGACTCAACCTTTCTCAATTTGTGGACGTATAACCATTTTTCAGCATACATGCAAAACCTCTTAGAAATTTCACGTATGCAAATGGTTAAAGAATTTCTGGACTTGTTCCTTTCTGTGAATTACATAGAAGCAGCACATAGGCTTCCAGAGGTTTCTTCATCACACATTAAATATCACAACATTCTCTTTTCTGTAACAGACCTCAAATCACTAATGCAGTCTCTTTCCAATCTCTTTCTCCATTTTTCTACTTTTCCAGCTCAGTGCTAGCTTGATGACAGTCTTAGCCCTATAATTCAGCCCAATACTTGCAAATGCAAGAATTGCCTGATGTTTCATGCTTCCTTCTGGTGTTTTCAGGCATCACCATGTCATGGCTGGTCTCCCAGTTTAGCACAGAACAAACTTCTCTTTTTGCTTTTTAATAGGAAAACAGAAACTTTAATTCTCCATTTCCTTAGGGATCACTGTCTTCAGGTATAGCAGAGAGTCCTTGTCGTACCTATTTTAGTAAGCTGTTTTTCATCTTTGTTTCCATTCCTGCGTACACACATACACAACATACATTCACACCCATACCTGGATATTTCTGAAGGTCAAAAAAGTTTGATTGTAAAGCTAAGTAGAATTTAGGAAAGAAAGTGCTTAATTTATTCTAGGAATATGGTTATGTATAGTTGAACAGGAAGCTTGTCTGCTATGTTACTATACAAGGTCTTTTTTTTTTTCTTTTTATTTTCTTCTTTATAAATTGAACTTTTTATGTGGGAAAAAGTGCAGATAATAATGAGAGCTTTAAGCACAAAATGTCTGATAATGACAAGAACAATGAGAAGACAAGCAAGATGGATAAGAGAATAAAGACACTGTAAGAAAGACAGAAAAAAATCCTGGAAATCTGCACACGGGCCTGGGAGCATATTATTGAATCTGAACCATAAACTGTATTTAATGTGACTTTATCCATTGCACCTAACTACAAGGGTGAATGCAGGCAGAGGTAGGAAATATTTCTATGAATTGTTACGCTTACTGTTTCTCTCTTCTATTTCTTTTTGTTGTTAAACACTTTAAACTAAATTAACTTTTAATTAAGACCCTTTTGTCTATAAAACTATAAATGCCCTACAGCATGTTTTTGAAGGCAAAATAAGCTCCTAACCTGAGAGACAAGTAAGAGGAGCCTGAGGTCTTTCCATCAAAGCAACCTAAGAAACGGTGCACTGCGGACTTCAGCTAAGATGGTGCAGTTAAAGGGAAAGTCATTTGACCACAGGAAGAGAAGAACAAGTATCAACATTCTTTATAAATTAGATTTCTAAATTATTGTGGGGGATTCACAGTTCACAGTTTTGGGAAAAGGTTAAAGCAAGAGATTTTGTTATGCAAGAACAAATTTCTCTTGGGAAATTCATTGCTGTTTAAATGATCTTCTGACCAGTTTTCCACCATTAAGTTGCTAGAACAAAGCCTGGGGACCAGTCTCCTCACCAGTGGTTATTGTGATGCTGGTTAGGATATGCCATTACTTCTGCCTGTACTGAAGCAACATAAATTAGCTAGCAAATTATGTATTTCACCCTTTAAAACAATGAAATCAGGTAGAGATGATTTTCTTTTTTTTAAACATGAACTGGCCTTCACAGGCTTATGCACATGGCAAAACCTTTGTTTTATATTTTAGATTTAGGCAAAACGTTTGTTTTATAGTTTAAATTTAGAGTGCTTCTTTAAGGTGCTTAATCAGAAATAGAACTTTCCCCTCAGAAGCTGGTTATGTTGTTTTTGAAGATCTATTCATGAATGGGGCAGGTGACAACTTCTTATCTTTTGAAGTGCTGTATCTCAGGGAGTCTGTTTCAGCTCTGAATTAACCTGCAGCTCTTGTAGGCAAACACAAAGCACCGACAACTCTACAAATACAGACAACTCTATAAATAGAGACCAAGTATTCATACACTCCAAAATGTATGCTGATCACTGAGAAATAAGAAATGGACTTCAGAATATTGAAATACATAGGAGACACTGTTTTAATTAGATTCCTATATCAGTTTAGAGCTTAGAAGAACATTCTCAAAAGGCTTGATTCAAAAGGAAAAAACCAATACCTCTGATTTTCTAAGTAACAGCTGACAGTTTCATTTTACTGACATCTTCTAGATTATAATTTGGTAACAGGTTGTTTATTTTTAAACGAGGGTCTATAATAAATCCTACATTACAGTGAAATAAAATAAGACTTCAGCTTTGGCTTTGTTCCAGATCTTAAGCCAGAAATTGAATTTTTAATAGTATTTATGATTTATCTGGAAATCAATATATTCAAACTACTGTTTAAACATTAATTAATACTAACTTTGCTTCCAAAAAAATACAGTTTATCTAATACCTAAAAATATGGAGCAGAGCATGAGGCTCCTGCTTATCAGCTGAGTTAAGCTGTTCAGCGAGTCAGACTTCAAGCATTTAGAAGTTTTTAAGAAATTAACAACTCAACTCTATACTTCCCAATCAATATGTATATATGGGCTTTGCCATCCCTCTTTACCGTTAGTGCAACTGCGTTGAAACTGTAACAGCAGCTGAGTTAGAATCGGTGTGGGGGCTGGCTGAAAGCTACCGAGTGGGCTTGTTGCAAGAAGAGAGTCCCCTTCCCTCCTTCTCGCCGCCTGGCTCGTGGTGACAGCTCGTCTGGTCCTTGCCAGGCAGCTCCTGGGACTCCAGCATGTCGCACTGCGGAGCCCTAGCGCTGCTTGAGAGCTTAGAATCGTAGAATCATCTAGGTTGGAAAAGACCTTTAAGATCATGGAGCCCAACCGTCAACCATGCCCACTAAAGCATGCCCTGAAGTGCCTTGTCTATGCGTTTTTTGAATGTCACCTCCAGGGACGGTGTCACCACCACTTGCCTGGGCAGCCTGTTCCAATGCCTGACTTCATTCGTTGCACCTCCGGTTAGCTTTATTACGGCGTAAGACGTGCCTCTGAGCATCCCCAGCCGTGAAAGAGTAACCGACTCGGTTTCCGAAGCTGTTGTGTGTAATAACGGCCTGGACAGAGCCAGCGGTACAGAGCTTCAGAGACCTCAGAGAGCTGCCGCCCTCGTCGGTGCTTACCTCCAACCAGGTCATAAAGTGACCCGAGATCTGAGAATCCGTACTTAACCGCAGCATTACATTTGTACTGTATTTATACAATAATCGTAAGTCACTTTGGACAGTCCATTTTGAGATGACTGCCTTGGTCCCCAGACTGAAATCTCTATTCCCTCAGCCTTGTGACTCACAACGCACCTTTAGTCATATTTTAACCTTCAGCACTGCACTCTCTGTCACATCTTATTGCTTAATACATGCTGTCGAGCACAGCAGCATTGCACCACCAGATAAACCTCAGTGACTTGTGTACGAAAAGCAAGTTCATTTGCCTGGTTTTTAATAAGAGTTGCCCTTTAATATGAATGCTTAATATGAATGTTCTCCTTTAATATGAATGTTGCATGCATGCCCTTGACATACTTGCTCGATAATAATAACAATGTCTGCGTACACAAGGGTAAAACAGGGTAGATTTTGCCATATTATAAAATCATGCTGGTTTACTGGGTTTCATCTCATTAGATTTAATAATTGTTTTTAAAAAGCCAGTTGAGCTATAAACCACAATAGATCTGTGGATGTTTCAGGAATGACTTTAATCTCTTTACATTCAGAGACACCTTCCCTACCTTCTGTGTATTTTATACGCAATCTAGTGAAGTAACGGTAGCTGAGGAGAGGTAAAGGAGCCCTGAAATGCAGTTGATATTTCAGATGTATCAATAGTTTATTCTATGGCTTTACAAACTGTATGCCTTTACGAACTGTATGCCTTTCCAAAACCATATTCTATGGCAAACAAAATGTTCTATGCTATTTCAAAAAAGAGAAGCTACTGAGGAATATGATATGGAGTTGCTAATCCTCACTAGTCAAATATCACATTAATAAAAAGATAATGGGAATTTACCCTATATAATCTTTAAAGGCTTTTTTTTTTTTTTTCAATTTGTGTTTTGGTTGTTTTCACCCTTTGGAAGGAATCTATTTGTTTTCAGAAGGGTATAAAAATCCTAGGATCACTATTCAGACTCTATCACGCACAGGAAAGAGAGACCTCGCTGTTTATTACTTGGCAACATCTCCTTTTTCTTTCCCTGTTCCCTGGCCTGTGAGGAGCTGAGATTTTAACTACCTGTTGTCCCTCTGGCCAGGATGCAGAGACAACCCATTCACAGCTTTGTCTTGGAGATCTTGTTTTCCCAATTATCTTGCTGCTATATTTGCTTGTGACCATCCCAGTGCCGCCAGGGAGCTTCCAGCTCCTTCATGCCAGTGGCTGCTGCTCGCTGTCCCTGGCAAGCCCGTCGTTGCTCATTCCCCTTCCTGCACAGCTCTCCTATGGACACCTCCAAATTCCTCAAACCCCCCATTTGACTCTCATGTGGTCACCAGGAGGGTTTTTCACACCGACCAACTCCAACACGGCATGTTCTCCTTAGACTCCTCTGAGCCTGCAGAGATGAGGGAGCTGTGCCTCCAGTGCAGCTGGGTACAGTAGGTGCCTAAAACTAGTTAGAAGGAACAGCTGTCTTTGTTTCTGAGATCTTAGACAACATTATTTTGCCTTCTCCAAGATATGAACAGTGCTCTTATTGCTATCATAATTCCAGGGACACTGCTTTTGTTTCTAGATAAGAATTTCTTATACTTCATACTGATAATCTTTATGCACAGTATTTCACTAATGCAAAGACAAAGAGATTAGACACCGACATTCAACCTGCCTTAACCTCCTTTCACGACATGAGGAAATTGTGTATCATATTAAAAAAAGCAGCAGAAGATACTATTGGCCAAGGACCCATTCAGATCTTCAGATTATTAATGAAGGAGAGATACAGATTTAGTAACAAGTTAAAAGTTACTAGAACTTTTAAATACTTAGGTTTAGGCATTTCTAGTGGTGAATAAAAATACCTGTTGCATTTGTTTTATCTGTTGTATGCTGGAAAGGGTGTGGCAAGACTGGTAATTTGGGAGGAATATTCAGTGACAAACACAGTCCTAGCAGGTGGCCAGTGCAGTCCAACTTTCAGCCTTTTGGAAGATAACGGTAGGGCCAAATTCTCTACACTTCCTCATGTTCTTTCAGAGAAGATAATACTTTGTTCGGTGTTCACCTCAAGTGTAATTCCACTCAGATTTCAGAGCCTGCTCATAAGGATTTAGGGAAATTAATTGGAAAAACTTCTCCTTGAGAGTTTATGGAAGTGAAGACCTCACTGAGGTGATAAGTTTTAGTCATATCCTAGTGAGAGACAACGAAGACTGAGTGGGATACTGGCAAGCACAATCTTGGGAGACTCCTGTGTGAAATCTGAATTAATTCTGAGCTGCCTGTTTTTTTTTTTCCTTGGGCCAAAATAATGGAAAGAAATATAGAGGAGAAACTACAAAATATTAGTTTCCTCTGAATATGGTTAATGGGGCAAATGGCTACTGTATGCAAAAAAATTTATTTTACATGCTTCCTGAGAATGTGGTAATAAGATCAACCTGCATGTCTTGAGCCATCAAAGAAGAGATTGTGCAAAGTATGCCCAGCTCCTCTTTAGATCCACAAGACCTGTGAGTGCTCAGCACCTTTTCTGAAGTCCAGAGGGGATGACACAACCTGCAGTAGACTTCTGGTGATTAAATACAAATATTTAAAGTAACTCTAAAATGCTTTCCAAAATCTACTTTTACAACCTTAATAATTCTATTCAAGGCTGAAAATAACTTTTATTCTTTCTCCTGAATTTCATTAAGATGCTAATTAACAAACCAAACATAGCTCATTAAACAAGAACACAGTAAATGTCATTTTATTCAAAGTTTCACCTTGGAAAAAAACAACAATCTCCTCAAATGACACAGGACTTGCAAGTACTGGAGAATACAATAAGAGAGAACTTGCAAAAATCGTGCAGGTGTACTCTTTCACCACATGCCTTCCCTAACTGGAAAAAGAGGATAGAAATGAAGAGTCCTGTGTTCTCTGCTAGTATTAAACAAAGACTGATGACAAATATTATTGAACTGCATAACAAATAATACTCCCTGTGATCTTAAAAATATTTACTTCAATGTCATAAAACATTTATTTTAAAAAAACTCTTATTTTCTTTTAATTCTATGGGATTTTTCTGAAAGGTGAAACTATTTTGATACTATTTAATACACTTCAGTGAAAAATTGTTCTTTCTCAGTAGAAGTTTCAGGGGATTAAAAGCTATCCAAACATTAATCTTTCATATCATGCATCATTAGCAGAACTAAAAACTCATATTCTACAAGGTTTTGGAGCACAGCTGTAGAATACCCAGAGCACACCTTCCAGCAGCAGAAATTAAGTAAGCGGTTGCATGGTTTCATACAGACTTCAGCTCTCTTATTCAAAGGGTTGCTTACTAGAACAGAAATGTCATCCTTTCTTTTCCAGACACCAGCAAATCAGGTAAGCAGATATAATACTCACTTTAAACTCATACTTACATTGTTTGCTGGATCAGGACCGTAGCTGAGGTTCTTGATCTTCAGCAGAGGATTATTGCTCAGAGGCACATTGAGATTCAGACAGCAATGCCAGTGAAGTAGTATTGCATTTGTAGGAGCCGTATTTATTTAAAAAAGCTGTTAAAGTCTTTTGTGATCTGTGAAAAAAAAAAAAAAAAAATCAAGAAACTCCCCCCAAGAGCCTTTTTCTTGGTAGCCCAGAGTGCTGTGATTTGAAATATGGCTTCAGAAATGTACTCAGCACAGAAAATTCTGAGTATTCCACTGGATAAAATAAATAAAACCACTAAAAGGTTCCTGTTAAAAAATGAGACTTTTAAAGATATGAAGAGCATTGAGGCCTTGTTTATGAGGATGAGGAAGAAACATGTGAAGGAAAATGATTACTATCTAACTGGTTTTTTATAGTCAGAAAAATCTCCTGAGCCTTAAATAATTGCACATCAGCGTAGCCTGCTTATGATGGAGGAGAGGGGTAGAGGAGGGAACTAGCTGATCCATCCCTTACAGCTCCATATAGGATATTTCCCCTGCCTCTGCTGGCCATGTGAAACAGATTTGGAGCTCCTCATCCTCTTCCCATCCAATATAGCGCGGACCCTGTCCTGCCACTCGGACACATTCCTGCTACCTCAGGTAGCACAATTTGAAGCGGTAAAAAATGCGATCTCCAATGTAGTCATGTCAGCAGGACTTCCTAGTGAGTTGCACTTATACTGCCAAAACTGCATTTTAAAAATATAGCTTCCTTTCCTCAAAATTCATAGCTTTACTGTGCTGGCTGTTCTAATAGAAACAATCCACAGACCTACCAGTATAACTGCAACTGTTTTCTGCCAGGGAAAGCAGCCTCTAAGAGAGCTTCCCTAAGATAAACAAGACAATTTATTCTAGGAAAAGAATGCCTACGTGGAAAATTACACTGATGTAACTATACAGATGGAGCAGTAAGTTTCCTCAAGACTGATCCTTCACTCTACTTTCAGGACTGGTTGCCTGAAGTTAGACCCCTAAATCTATTTTCTGGCACACAGACAAGTGACCCGGTTTTCAGAAGTGCTCAGTACTCGGCAGATTTCCCAGGAAACAGTTTACTTTTTAGTCACTACTGCTACTTTCAAAAATACTGCAAGACAGATAAATCTGGGTTGCAGGGTTTCCTCCAACTATTTACATATGGTAAATTTTTTTTTTCTCACCTTGCTTAAAAATAGAACAATGCTACCAATTTCATTAATTTTCATTCCCTTAATTAAAAAAACTTAAACAGCATCTCACATTATGACTCTTCTCTAGCATCTGGGAAATGGTACAATCAAAATGACATTCCTATCCCATGTGATATATGATTCCTCCAGGGAAAGAAAGTTGAGACCACAGATAATACATTCTCCCTTTCCAGCTATTACAGATATTATTTAATACCGCACACAACTTTTTGTTCAAGTATTTATAAATGTCTTCAGTGAACTTTAACCCAGAATGCTTTAATATGAAAGATACAGTAATTATGGCTGGGTAATGGAGAGAAAATTAATAGTCACAGATAAAGAAAAATATGATTTACGTTCTGTCGGTTGTTAACTAACCAGTACACACTCCCGCACGCGCACGCACACACGTGCACTCTCGGGAAGCATGGCCCAGGAGTGACAGCAGCCTGGGAAGTGCTGCCTTCTGGCTTCTTTCCTGCTATGGGGCATCAGTCGGATCAGGAAATTTGCTGTGGGAAGGGAAGCGTTTGGGAAGTTCAGACTGTTTTCCCAGAGGAGCATTGGGTGATGCTACAGCTGCTTTGACATGGTCAGGGTCAACGATTTGCTCTTCAGTTGCGAACATGACAGTGCTAATACACGGTGCTCTCCATTTAGGATTTTTGGCACTGTCACAGCCTCGTCCTAGTAAAATATGAAGCAGTGCATTGTAGATTGTTACTGTCCTGAGATTTTTGGAATGGAACATTCATATCTTTTTATATAGTTTTACTTGCTGCTATTTGAACACAATGAAGAAGTCTGTCTGCCTGCTCTAGTTAGCATTTGTTGTGTGGTTTTTTTTTTTTTAAAGTCATGTCTGACCTTGTTCATGTTGTTTTGTTTAGTGTCCTTGAGCTTAGCTTTAATCTTAAATAAAAGCACAAGAAATGCTATGTTTTCAAAGACAAAGCTGAAAAGCCATTGACAACAAATATTGTAATATTTTTATTGCATTTTGCTAAACTCTTCTACTTGTTAGGAGCTCTGATTCAACCAAGCTAACAAGGTTATCAGATTATATGTCTATTGTCTTGTTATGACTTCCTTGGCTGAGTTCCTGCAGTAAACAATGCTGATGTGATGCTTTGTTCAAGCAGCACAAAGTGGAGGGAGCTGGAGGGAGGGAACGGTGCGGGGACGAGGGTCATGGAGCTGTCAAGGCCTCCACAGCGGTGGTGCGGCGGGGAGTACTACCTGCGGTCAATATTAATCAGTCTCGCTACATGTGCTCTAGGTAGTCACTGCCGGTCTGTGACAGCCAAGGACCCAGGTCTGGGAACCTGCAAAACATCCCCCAAGATAACAGAGACGCAAGCAAGCAGGACATTGCAGATATTTATCCAAGCTGACACATGCCAAAAACCTTTGGAGGGAGGTAATTAAAACCGTTTAAAGGCATTAAACCTATGCATTAACTTAAAAATACATTTCCGCTCACTTCATTGTATGCCAGAGTGCCCGAGTTACAAACGTAACTGTTTAGATTACCAGTAAAAAGGAAACGTCATTGCACACTACCTTTTCTGTTCTTCTGTGTAAATGCCATGTGCATTCAGATTTCCTCTAAGCACTGTCATAAACTTGCTGTCTCCCTGCCAGTGTAATTAATACATGCAACTATTGCTTTCTACATAACAGAGGATGCCAGGGCAGCAGCTGCATGGTTGGAGAACCCGCATCAGCATCGTGCCAGTTGGCTAGTAATTCTGGTCACTTTTTGGACTGTCATAACACTTTGAGAAGCAGAAAAAATATAAACTCTATAGTATCAGTTGGTAATATGGAAGTAACAGGAGTACCTCATAGGACTACGGCAGTATTTACAGCAAAATTCAGTATTAAATTTTTTCTGGAATGGTGTATGTGGAAGTAGAGGAGACATTCTGGAAACCCTTGATGCTCTTCCCCCCTCTTCCTCCTGCTCCCCGCAACTTTCAAGCAGTTAAAGTTATTGTTCATATTCTTGCCAATAATTAGTGATTAGTTGAAGACTCCAGTGAGTCCCTGTGCAGGTACCAAATAGAGACAGAAGACCTTTAAAAACTGAGGTTTCTTTGAACTTTTTATGACTGAATCATAAGAAAACTCACCGTGTTCAGCTCTACACCGACAACCAAGTTGCGGCAGCATCCTGCTTCCTGACGGGATTGTTCAAAAACTGTATTCGAACGTGACCACAGCTAAAATTACTTTATTAATTTAAAATTACTTTACTTTGACACACCCAAATTACTGCTGCCTGAGGGAAAAATGTACGCTGACTTGGACCAAGGGCACCATCGCTCGACCCGTGTGTGACGCGATTACCTTCCGCGGGTGTGAGGACAGCGCCTGGCCCCAGCGCCTCGGCCCGTGAAAGCGTGTGCCTCCGGCCATCTTCCCAGCACCGTCTCCCCCGTTTCTCCCCCCGCCGCGGCTCCCGTTCGTCCCCGGCGGCATCTGCCTCAGAGCCAGCTGGAACTGGCTGGAACCAGCACGGGATGGTTCACGGCCTCCTCCTGCCCTGCTGCCTGACGGGCGCAGGCGAATGGCACCAGGCGCCTTAGCGTTTTAGCTCCTCTTTCCACTGCCTTCTTCTATAGGTGCTGATTGCCTGTAAATTACTGGCATGCTTCTTCATTGGCCTCATTTTCTAAATGATCTCTAGCCCCTTTGTAAATGATTTTTCCGGGGGGACGCTGCCTCAGTTTGAGCTTGCGAGTGCTGAAGTCTTTACGTCCGCTGCGTACACTGTTCCTCGCTCTTTTAATTAAATCGTGGCTCAGACCCCACTCAGCCACTCACATCACCGTAGCTCTTGGCTTCATTTAAAAAAACACCTGCTGTTTTATTTTGGTTGGGTGGCTTCAGGGGGAGCATAAACTGGGAGAGGCGGGGAGGGCGGTACAGCCCTGCTACGTGCTGCCCGCAGGCCTCCGCATGTGCCGACGTGCCTCGGAGCTGCTGTCAGAGCACCCGCACTCAAAACCACAGCAGATTTACCCAAATAAATCGCTCGAGTGCCTTCAAAACCGGGGGCAGACCAGTGTACTCTACACCCTTTTGGCTCCTCTGTTGCGTGGTAGCATTGGAGGCCGAAGGTGGAGAGAAGCCATGGGAAAGGAGGGTTGATTCCTGCCATCCTTCTGCCCGCAGGGAGCCCTCCTGGGGCCGTACCCGGCCGCCCTCCCCACCTCCCCCAGACAGGACCCGTCTCCTGCTGGCCCCTTCTCTCCCCACACCTGGGAAAGAGTCAGGACAAGAGCTTCTCCAGTTAGTATTTTAAAAAAGCCTACTGTAAAAGCGCTTCCAGACTGCCTTTTTGGGTAGCAAGGTTCTCACATTGTGTGCGTACTGTGCACAAGAATAGCGTTATAATTTCAAAAAAATCCTCTGGCTCCCGACAAAGCCTTGCTGGGTCACATTCATTTCAGGCCATTGCAGTAAGGTATTTAACTCTCAGGCTGTTTGATGTTGCTTGCTTCCTAACACTTCAAAATCTATTTTACTTTCAGGTCAAATACAAACAGGGCACTTAATTCATTACAACTAGGCATGTGTTACTAGCATTCATAGTGAGTCAAATTTGACTCTTTCGAAGGGAAATATCAGAGGATCCAGAAGGGTTTGTGTATGTATTTTTCTTTTAGATGCTGGTTTTCATCTGACCTTCATCTTTGGCAGTTCTCTTTGTGCCAGTAAAGTTTCAGTGGATAGAGCTAAAACCAACTCACACAGGGACTTCACCAAAATGTCTTATCCCTACAGCAGCAAATAACTGAGTCCAGTCTTTGTGACTCAGGAAATGGTGATCTACACAAAGGGCACCAAATGCTTCAGCAGAGCCTTTAAATTTCCAGACTCTTTGAAGATTTGGTTTTCAAAACACAGCAAAATTGTGGTGTCAGAGAGGTATTACAATCACAGAGGCCTGGGTGAGCAATTCATGACGTACAGAGACGGCTTAGTCATTTGGGTTCTACAGCTTGAAATCCCTCTTGAAGAACCACGCCTCTAACTTTTCAAACCAAATACTATGGCATCCCCTACCGACCACCCATGAGACACCCCACCCCCCAAAAAAATCAAAACTGAGAGAGAGAGAGAGGGAAAAAGAGAGAAAAGACCATGTTTCACATGGGGAACACCTGGCTAGTAGCAGTCGTTCAAAAAGAATCTGAGGACTACAGTGGGTGACAAATGGAATGTGAGTCAGCAATGTCCTGTTGGTGTGAAAAAGGCATACTACAAATTAGGATGCATAAACAAGGCTGTTGTTTTTAAGGCATGTCAAAGACTCTTTGCTCAGCATAGCGGGGACTTGGCTGTATCCAACCCTGGATGCTGTGCTAAAAGTGTAGAGAGTGTGCGCAGAAGAGTAACAGGATGATCAAAGTGGTTCTTGCATTGCTGTTAAGGAAAAACACAGCAAGTGGGTGCATCATTCTCCTTTCTGGAAATGACAAGAAGTCACAAGTTTAAATTGTCACAAAAAAGGTGAAAAGACAAAAAGGAGGACTGTGCAGCAGTAAAGCAAATTGCCTTGGGAAGTTGAGGGAATTCTGTCTATGTAGGATTTTAAGAACAGTGTAGACACACCTCTGGTAGGAGTGACATATAAAGCTTTGGTTTCCTCAGGCAGAAGCGGAAAACTAATCTGTGCAATTCCTATTTTTCATGAGGGTTTTAATCACTGAACTTCCTGGTGAAAGGGAACGAGCTGTGTTCTATGAAGTCTGCTTCACATGCTCAACTGGTTGTGGAAAGGGAGGCAGTTGGGACATCATTTGTTTGCTGAAGTGAGTTTTCAGTTTTCTACTTGGCACTGTCCAACCTAGGGTTTTTTTTTTCAGCACATCCTGAAGTGGCTTCTATGTTCCTGTGTATAAGTATTCATGAAAGCTGGTAGTTTTAGATGTCCTCAGAGGTAAGTTGAAAGCGAGCAAGAATTTTGGGGATCTGAACTTTGGATGTGGATACTTAGCAGCTTTTGGTCTCCCTGCATCCTTTAGAGGAAAGACTTTCTTGGAGAGATGGTGGGCAAGAAGGAAGATCCAGGGAACTACAGGCTGCTCAGCCTGACCTCAGTCCTTGGGGATCCAATCTTCTTGGAAGTCACTTCCAGCCACATGAAGGACAAGAAGGTGATTGGGAGCAGCCAGTATGGATTTACTAAGGGCAGATTGTGCCTGACCAGCCTGATTGCCTTCTCTGAGGACATGACTGACAGCATGGATGAGGAGTGGATATTTACCTTGCCTTTAGCAAGACCTTTGACAGGGTCTTCTGTAGTATTCTTAAATAGGTGGGTTATAGACTGGATGGTAAGGTGAGTTGCAAATTGTCTGGATAGTTGGGCTAAAAAGATAGTGATCAGCAGTACAAAGTCCAACTGGTAGCAGGTTAATAGTTGTGACCCTCAGGGTTCATAATGGAGCTAATACCGTTCAACATCTTTATTAATGATATGGACATCTGACTGGGGGAGCAGTCAGTACGAAGGTGGAGGGCAGGTTCATTCAGAGGAACCCAGCCAGGCTGGGGAACTTCATGAAGTCCAGCAAAAGCAAAACCAATGTGCTGTACCTGGCATGGAATAACTCTGTGCAGCAGTACATGCTGTGGGCTGACCTACTGAAAAAAACCTTGGCAGGAAAGGACCTGGCAAGACAAGAAGTTGAACATGAGCCAGCAGCAGGCCCCTGAAGCAAAGAAAACCAACAGCATCCTGGGGCACAGCAAGCATCTCTAGGGAGATGATCCTTCTCCTTTCTCTGGGCACTGCTGAGACCACGATGGAAGTCCTATGGACAGTTTTGTGAAGTACAAGTACAAGAAGGTTCCAGTACGAGAAGGACACTGGTGCGAGTCCAGTTCAGAGGTATCGTAGCGGGCAGGGGGCTGAAGCACATGATGTGCGAGGAGCAGCTGAGACGTGTGTTTGGTCAGTCTGGAGAAGAGATGCCTCAGGGGACATCTCACTGCTACCTACAACTACTTGATCAGAAAAGATATAAGGAAGAATGTTTCCATTATAAGGGTGGTCAGATAGCGGAACAGGGGCCCAGGCAGGTATTGAAATTTCCATCCTCAGGGTGGTTCAAAACATGACAGGCCACGGCCCTGAGCTACCTGCTCTAACCAGACCTGCTTCCAGCCCACAGGGTCCTGGGATTCTATGCAAAATTCTGGACCGGAGTTTCCTTAAACAGTTTACTTAACACAGGCTTTTGGTTTGTAGATTAGGATGATTAAAGGACAGCAATATCCATGTGATCCTCCTGTTTGAAACTACTATTTAAATGAAAATTAAATGGTCAGGCAATGGGCATTAAGATGCTTTTCCAGTATTGAGGCTGCCATGTATGTGGTATAAGTGAGCAGAGAATCTACCAGCAAACTCTGGCGGTGCGTCGATCTTAATGACACTTCGCCCTCCTATCTGCTCCCTAGCTGTTCACCTGAGAGGTCTGAGGAGAGAGAAAAGATCTCTTTGACATTAGATGTTTTCCTTAGGTATTTGATTAGGCAGGCTTGAATTTCTTAGCCTTTTCTATCCTGGGAACATGTTGGTGTGCATCCTATTTTGCAGGAAGAGATATATGCCTGCTAAATGTGTATCTGCTCCCC
Source organism: Aviceda cuculoides (assembly GCA_035590195.1). Taxonomy (NCBI): domain Eukaryota; kingdom Metazoa; phylum Chordata; class Aves; order Accipitriformes; family Accipitridae; genus Aviceda; species Aviceda cuculoides. The sequence goes on from JAVJGG010000059.1 coordinate 14,412,979, forward strand.
TGACTCCCTTCCCTCTCTCACTTCTATTATAGAACCAGAAATACACAGCATGAGTCCATAATTTATTTAACATTATTGCATATGTTTCACAACACGGTCTGGCTCGTTTGTCATAACTAAACTACCAATCTTCAGGGCTAACCAACAATAAAAGGTATCTTTTACTTGAAACATGTTTTAATTTGAATCACGAATTCTTTCATGTCTGACTTATCAGAAGTGTGTTGTATGGTAAGGGTATCCAGGAATGAATCACTTTCCAAATCAAGCTCTACAATACTACCAGCTTATTGAAATTACGTAAATCATACCCTTTAGGCATTTCAAGGGTACTGCTAAAATTTCAGTAGACAATTCCACAGCATGCAATATTATTAAGATGAGCTGGTGCTTTATTTGAAGTTCACGCCTATCAGCCATAAGGCTGTGCCAGGCACATGTCTCTGAATGCAAAAAGATTTTTAAAATAGTCTTTTTTTAGGTTTTTGAAGGATGACTACCAGACTGAGTCATTCGCAGCTGGACAAAGATGCCATGCCATGACCTGATGAGTGAAGGTGACTTCTTCATTTATGCCTTATAGAGCCCAACATAATCTTAACTGGGACAACCAAACCTTTAGGAGCCATCACATGCAGGGCTCATGAACTAATTAAGAATAAGCTAACAGACTCAGGTGAGACCTGAGCTCCTGTCACATCTTAATTCAAAACTCAAACCAAAGGAAAAATAACCATCATTCATGACACTAGAGTTTGGTACATTTTTTAAATTCTCCAGCACAGTTTCCTAGCAAAACAAAGCTTTTGTGAGTTTGCCATCTGTCTGTTAGTCCCCCTTAAACACTTTTAAAATGTCGGACAATTTTAACAGCAGTGATAGACATTTAATGGCCTCAGAGATGTTGCATTTCTGTATCTGGCCCACATATTTTATTGTTCCAAGCTATCATTTCTGATTGGTCTCATGCAGGATGTGCTTGCTGGGCCAAGAAATGAAAGAGCAGAAATTCTATTTCTATAACATTTCTTCCCAGAATGAGAGAGGGAAAAAAAAAAAAAAAAGTCCCACATGTATGCTATTCTGTTAGACTCTTAGCATAATTTTTTAGGTTTCAGACCTTCATACACACAAATGCACACACACATACGCACACACATGCAGATTTTAGTTATTTTCAGTGTTCAGTGGAATATAAAATATAAGCTTTAGTTATTAGAGTTCCTGTTTCTAGACCAGAGCTGCTGTTGGGATTAGATACCAACAAATTCAATAATTAAACACTACAAAAAAATTCTGCAAAACTCTGGGCAAATAAGTCTTTATTGGCAGACCTCCCCTTCTGATTTCTCTCTTCTCTACTTAAATTGTAAACTTTTCAAGAAAGGGACTGTCTCTAAATACATTTTTGGACAACCCTTAGCATCTTGAGCTTGGTCCTCTGAGCATGAAAATAATAACAAAAAACCCCCAGTAATTATATTTTTTCAGACTATTATGTGGGAAAAAAGTAAAATCAGTTATACGGGTAGGATTAATATTCTGTTAGTGTGGTAGACTCATAGCTCTATCTTGTGTGTGGCTGACTTGAATAATGTGTTTTCTCTACTGAGAACAAAACAGAAATCTTAATTTAAACTTCAGGAAAAAAAAAAAGTTCTTATTTTGCCCACTCATTCTCCCATCTCATTACAATTCAAATCTTTAGGAAAGCCAAAACATTTCCAGGGAGTCCAGATTGTTTTGCTTAGAACTATTACAAAAGAAGAAAATGAAGAAGAAAATAATTTAATAAGGATTATCTCTAGGAAATCAAAGTGTTTTAATGAATATGTTTAAACCCTTTAAGGTATTACTTCAGAGGCATGCCTTTTGCAAGCATTATTAATTTTAATCATAGGGACATGACGCATATAGGTTTGACTCAATCATCTTTTTAAAAATTACTTAGCCTTAGCCTGCAGACTCTGTGGGATGAAAACTGTTTTGGAGTCCAGTGTTTGCAGAGCCTAGCAATAAGCAATACAAATAATCATAGTTTAGCCTGATCTATGCAGTTATAAATAAAGGTGATAGTTGGGTCATCCTGTCCCAGAAACATTTTTCTTACCACTGCTGATTTGAAGCATTTTTGGCATTTCATTATTGCTTTTTTTCTGTTTTTCTTGGGAGTCATTTGCCTGGGAAAGTTTTCTTGAGGGGATTTGGCAGCAGGCTTGACTGCTGGGCGTTGGGAATGACTTCTTTTTCCTATCAGAGAGACAAAGGAATGGGACAATATGATTTCACATCATCTCAGTTTTGTGGGACCAGGGCTTAGAAGTGCAATATTCAGGTGACCTTCCATGGCAAATTAGGAAATAGTATTGCAATCTTTCACTCTCTCAAGTGCCTAAGAAATTAAACTAATTTTGTGTAAGGTATTAAGATATCTTTGGCAGTTATGATGAATTAAAATATAGTACCCATGTGTACCTTCTGCCTTTGGCCTTTTTTCTTTGGAATCTGACATGTTGGACCATGACTCAGACTGAGTCTGAGGCATAACTGAATGTTGTTTTACTTCAGCCCTTTTGCCCTCCCCAAGAAATGTTTAACACACTTCAGTGTAGAGGCTGTTTTAGTTCTGGATCTGAAGGTCTCCTTGCAGCCTTCTGGAAAAGTCTCTGAAGTCTTCCCTGACTTCAAGGTATATACAACAACGACAAAGTACCCAAGTACCGAAGGAAGCGGCACATTTTTATATTTGTCTGTCTGCCGAATTAAATCTCCTTCCTTGCAGCACACAAAGTCAAACGTCAGAGGATCTGTCTACATTTTAAAAGGTGTTGAAAATGCCTGTGATGTCACTGCGTGAGTGGGATGCATTTTTCTGAGATAACATGCTGTAGGTCACGCCGCACTGTTACACTCTCATAGACGTGTGGTCTCCTCTTTGCGATATAAGCTATAATATCCTATCTCGTCCTTTGTCACTCTGATTACCATGCAGGCCAGTAGAGGCAGGTGGGAGGCTAAGTGTATAGTTAAGCAATAACAAAATGTTCTTTCCAGTTTTTCAGTGTGTCCAGTCTGTCTCTGGTGATGGAAATATGGTGATGAATTAAGCTGTTTTCCTTCCCTTCCCTTCCCTTCCCTTCCCTTCCCTTCCCGTCCCTTCCCTTCCCTTCCCT
>JAVJGG010000059.1:14419769-14431342 GCA_035590195.1 Aviceda cuculoides
AAGCTGAAAAGTCCTTGATTTCAGACTAAACACTACTGAGCAACAACTGAAAACATCAGGGTGTTATCAACATTCTTATCATACCGAACTCAAAACACAGCACTGTACCAGCTCCTAGGAAGACAATTAACTCTATCCCAGCTGAAACCAGGACACTTGTGAATTCCTTTAATCTAAGAAGCCGACCCAGCTGTCCCAGCCCCCCATGGCCAACTCATCGCCTCTAGCAGAACGCGAGACCGGAGCAGCTCTCGGGGCCACCGGCAACCTCTGCAGCCCCGGACAGTAACGGCAGCAGCCGCGAGGAATTCACGCCCTTCGCCGTTGTACCTGCTACCGAGTTTCCTCCGCGTTAGCGCCGGAATGAGGAACCCGGTAGCTGTTGTATAAAACCTCGCAGAAGCAGCGCGTTCGGAAACGAGCGCGTGTTTCATGCGCAAGCGTTAGGAGGTGTTTAACCACCGCTAGAAACGAGGGCTACCTCATAAGCGTATACTTGGTTTAGATCAAACCGGATCACATTTTTCGTTTTACACTCAATATATTCTTCTGTTAATTCTGTAATAATAGTATTAACTCTCTTGTGTGTGTGCGGGAGAGTAAAAAGGGTCCAAATGGAGACATCTATATTGTTCAACAACAGCCAAACCAGAAACGCTAGAGGAGGACTAAGAGGATGATAATGGTCTCTGTGTTGCCTATACGCGTCCTTAAGGAATATTTTGCACTTCTTTTTTGTTCTTTTCACCTTCTGCCTTTTTTTTCTTACTACTATGAAATTTCACCTTAGGGAATATACTTGATTATTCCTGGTACCGCTACATGCGTCTTTGTGTTAACCTTCTACAAGAGATGACTCTAGTAAAATATAATGAAAAGACAGGGCCTGCGAAACTGAATAATCCTTACTCATGTGAGCAGTCTCAGCGAAGAGAATTTTTCTAACAGCTGACTATTCAAGTACTTTTTGCTTTGTATTAAAATAAACTATTTTGTTTGCTTATGCTTTTTTTCAGACAAAATTTGTTCTAACTGCACATGCTGTTTGACAAGTAATTTGACGCTTATTGAGAGAGGCTAATCCCCACAGTACAAGCAGATCACAGTAAAGAATATGCTATTTTCATATAATTGGAAAAAAAGTTTCCTATTTCCACTTGAAACAAACAAACTGCTTTCACCTTTCCAGTTACTGGTACTCATAAGGCGACGTTCTCAGTCACTAAGGTAACATGGATCAGGAAACATATTTACTTATCTTTCAAGGCCACAGGGTTTTATCATAGTTAAGAGACAATGTTACATTAACCTAAACATCTGCTGTGCATAACAGAAAACAATCCAAATTACGTTTTGAGTGTTTACTATTAATTATAAATAACAACACAGCTTTTATTCTAATGACATCAGCTGTGATAAGGACTTGTAATATAGGGTGTATTTGAAACTATTCCAGACATTTGTATACATTTAACATTGATTTTTCTTTAACATTAAATGGCTTTTAAAAACACATAATTCTGGTGTGCATTCAGTTCCTATTCTGCAAAATTTGCCAGATAGGCTCCTCCTCAAATGCCAAGGGAGGTTCAGGACTGGTCTGGCAGGCCCTGCCAATGATCTGCTATCTGCAAGGGTTCTGCTGAATTCCCAAAGAAGTGGGAATTGAATTACCAGCCTGCTTAAGTAGGTAAGACTGGCCTTCCTAGGAAAAAGAAGACAGGTTTGACTTCTCTAGCAGTAGCATTGAAACAATTTTCAACATAATTTTTTATTTTGACAACTCCAATAAATGTCTTGCCTTGCTCAGAGAGATGCTTCTGGAGCAACATTCCCTTGAAGAACCACTAGAATGACTATACCCATCAAAGGACCATGTGCATCTTCCCAACAGAAAGCAACATTCATGGGAATAAATATAATTATCATGGTAACATCTTTACAGGGCTCAACAAATCAAAGGCATTTTCTTGTAAAAATAACATTAGGGTCATATGTGTAACTGAAGCAATATTTTCACAATTGGAGACATGTGAATGTAGGCTTTTTTTCTAGAACTCAAACAATTTAAGTGATTTTGCCTTGCGTCCACAGAATTTAGAAGAGAGTCACGTACAAAACCCATCATACAGCAACAGATTTCTTTGGACCTGTTTCCAGAACTTGTCTTCATTTAATGTAGTTTTGTAGAGACAGATGCCCTGCTGCTAAAATCTCATAGCTCTCCTAAAGCCAGTGCTTCTGCAGTTGATTCCCGTTGAGGAACTGCTTTATAGCATGAGATTCTGAGCATCTTCCACACACAAGTAGTAGCTATCTACATGAAGTCCAAGAGGCATGCAGTCCTGCAGCTTTCCTGTGAACAGGAAAACCATTTGTCTGAAGCCAGTATTAAACGAACCAGACAAATTCAGATCTATTAGGAAAAGCTTATATTTCAAAATGTGGCCATGTGCTTTTTTTGAAATTTATGAATTCAGTGTAATTTTATGTTATAAAATTATATATTATTATATTATTATAATTATATATTATATATTATTATAAAATTATAATTATATATTATTTCCAGAAATTTTGCTTCAAAAATAAAAATGTTTTAAAAGTTGCTGTAACAGAAAGACTGTCCCTTTCCAGTGAGCCAGTGGTAACACTCATCCGGTCATTGGGTCAACTTGTCTTCTGGCAAGTTAGAATTTTTTGCATTAGTCAAAGATCTGGGGAAGCAGAGCAGGGAAGAACAGTGGAAGCCAATAACCCACAGAGCCGGTGTATTAGCTGTTTATTGCCGGTTCTGCGCAGAAAACGATGCTAGGGGCTGTCTCAGCAAAGCTAGCACACCCAGCACTAAATCAGTCATCCATTTATACATTGTGAATTAGCATGATTACCACACTCATTGTTTATCAGCCTTAACTGGTGCCCATAATTCCATTTTTTAAAGCTGATTGGTGTAGAGTGTCCTCGTCTTTATTTAAAGGTGCACTGTCTTTCGATTTTGCTGCGCGAGCTCAGTGGGTGAGGGTCTTCAGGTGGAGGTGGGTATCCTAACTTCTAGAGGTGTGGTCCTCATATTATTATTAGTTAAGTTCACCTAAAGGGCATGTTTTTAACTTATTCTTGTGGTATAGCCAAGCTTCCTGGGCAACCAGCCTACTAAAATTTCTGGTTCCTAGTTTTAGGTCAATTTGTTCCTCCTATTTCATTGTCTTGTCAGGAGTTACTTACCCAAGTGATTTACATTGATTATTTATCTTTTGTTCCCTAAGTTTGTAAAAATTATGACCATAAAGATTTTAATATCAATGTTGTGTAAGAGCTTACTCTAGGAGACTACAACGGTTCGTTTTAGCTTCTGTGAACATACAAAGCTATTACTTACAGTTGTAGTACTTGGTAAGACAGCCCTGTATTTTCTCTCATTAGCTGTTTTTCAATAAATATCAATAGTTTCATGACGGATGTTACCCCCCTGAAGAATCAAGCACTAGATTTTTCAGTTTCAGTACAAAAGCCAGGGAAGAGGAAAAGCATACTGTTATGCCTATATTAAAATACTTTTACAGGTGGTTACTTGAGATGATTTATTGTTTGGGTCTTAGAACAGTGACTTTAAATGGGGCTGGAGGGCAGCTCTGCTGTCAAAGCTCTGCCTACCATGTATAGTATTCCCCAATCTGGATAAGTTTAAACAAAAACGCAATCATACATGTATGTGTTTCAAAGACGTCCTAGCCAAATTGACTTCGTTAGAGATTATCAGAGTCTGGAAATTAAAATTTTTTTGAGGTTTCTTTGCACATGGGACACTCTACTGCCCGGAGATTAGAGCACAGGCCTTCCTGATGGTGCTTGCCTTTGGCTTCAAGCATCCCTCTGCTCTGGATAACAAAACTGGAAAGGGGATGTGTATCTCTGTTATGAACTCATCCTTCTCCCTGGCAGGACTCGAGCAGTACAGAGGAAAAGAAAGAAGAAGCAGTTCCTCGTGTTGCAGTGTTTGACTTTGACTTCTACAAATAGCAGAAGCTGATATTTAAAGTGAGGAACACTGGAAAGGCATAAAGTTATGAAAAGGTAAGCTAGCACCATTCCTTCTTTTTTTTTTTTTTTGTCTTTTACCAGAAAGCGCTAGCAAAGTGCTTCTTGGTTGGTGATATTGCTCATCAATCGCTATTGAAAGTCTGATCAGGTGGTGAAGATACCCTTCAGCCTGCAAGAAGGATTGCAGTGACAATGACTGCTTTTGGGGGACAAAGTAAAATTAACTTCTAGGTTATCCCCGTCAAGGACCATTAAGTCCTGAACTATGAGGGACACTGTGAACAAGTCATATTTTAACCTCCCGTGAGCACAAAAGCAGGCAGGTTCTTCTCCTCCCCCCAACAAATCTGACCTTCGCTGAAATTTATGTGAAAATGAAAAAATAAAAGAAGGCTGTAGCCCTGCCAAACTCTGATGATGTGACTCATTTTAATTACTGGTATTTGGAAATTAAATGGCCTGAGTTTCATTCGGTAGTTTGTTTCGGGAAGAATGATTTAAGCAAGCTCCAGAGTTGCAGCACCTTTTACAGCAGGTGTGAAGCAAGGCATTCATTTTCCTTTTAACAGTGTCCTTGTAAGCATAATAACAATTAGGAAGCTAGGTCTTCACATCAGAATCTCCTGTGCGCTCTGACATTACCTCCTTGGGCTACTTCATCACTTCTCATTTTCTCAACAAGTTTCTCAAATACCAGTTTCAGTAAAATGACATTGAACAACATTAGACGTACACGACTTCTCTAAAATCAAAACATGTAAGAGACATAGACAGCTAGAACACATGCACTGATAATGTAAGCTTCTTAATTAACTGAACTTCTTTCCCTTTGAATGCCTTCCCCTTATCAGCTTCATTAAGCCAGAATATCCACTACACCGAAATAGTAATTCTTTATTCTATGTATAGAAGAGCTGAGGAAATAAGAGCTGTCTTATGAGAGCAGTGGTAGGTTTCCTTGCTGTTGCTTTTTTTATACAGTTTTCTTCAAGCAGATAGAAAAAGAGAGAGAAAGGATCAAAGGAATATACAGTAGCAATAGTAACACTACCACCTAATTCTTATAGAAGTCACAATACATTTATTCTTTTTACAGCTAATCTAGCTGTATTTTAATGGAGCGACTTTTCATATATTTAGTCTGTCTTTAAAAGAGCACAAATCAGCTTCAAAAGATACAGGAGTTTGCAGTGCTACCTCAAAGAGAGATGATGGATTCTCTTGAAGAGAATTTTTCAGTACCGTTCAGTGTTTCTGATAATTTTTTTTGTAGAAATATGAATTCACACATTCACAAATAAGTAATTGAGGCACGGCTTTCAGATTTAGTGTGGAGAGGAGGGCTTAAAATGTTAATTTGTGATTCTTGAGTTTACTCAAGAATCCTGGAATTACTTTAAATATTTTAAATGTGTTTAGACTATAATTTACAGTGATGTTTTCAAATATGATGGTAATGTTTATTACTAAGGAAATTGCACCAATTCAGACTGTTAAATACATCTTGTGGTCAGCTTTTGAAACTGTATTGTGTACATCATTCAACAACAGCAGGGGATAACCAAGGTATTTCTAACTGTTTGTTTTGTAAACTATGCTTTAAAAATGATTGGAGAAGTAAAGTTGGTACTTTCTGTTAAAAGTCATGTTTTCCTCATTGCATATCGCACTGAAGGGCAAGACCAAAGGACTGAAGTACATTTTTAGACTGTTCACTGAAAGAAATTCTTAAAAAGAATCAAACAACAAATCAGATTTATAAATACAAACCATGAAGAAATACTGAGAATCTCTAGATATGAGACAGACGTGAATGTATATGTCTGATGTGTCTTGTTACTTCCTTTTGGCAATCTGTTATTGTGAAAAGAACAGCATGTATCACAACAACAAGCAATATATATTTTGATATGGCTCATCTCAGCTGTGTACTACAGGTACAAGTTTTGCAAAATAAAGTAATTTCCTTATTTTCCTGTGTCCTCATTTCCATGAGAACAGGAGGCAAAAAAATGTCATAAAAACTAAAAAACAGGGAAAGATGTAAAAGTGAGCTTTGTAAACAGAGGTAATGAAAGAATTTCAGGAAGACATCATTATAGTATATTAGTCTGTATGTTCTTAAACTTACATTTTGAGGACCAATTAGGAAATATTTGTTAACAGAAAGATTTTATGGAAAATCAAACACATTTTACTGACAATATATAATTAATTCATTATAAAGAAAGACCTTTCATCCTCAGTTCCACATAGATTAAAACTTATTTTCTTTACATGTTCTTCAATACTCTTGAGCCATATCAAGTTAAATTATAAAGAAGAGTTTATGAGGGTCATACTGGCTCAAGTAGAAGCTGTGGAATAGTACACACTGCATATGACTCCAGCAAGCTGCAGAATCCTGGAGCATCTCCCTTTAAGATAATTTTTGTGCCCATATTTTAAAAATAGTTTAAGCAACAGTGCCTGGCTGAGATATGTACTCCCTTCCCTGGAGTTTCTTATAGGTTTGAGGAGCTGGAGTTGTACTTTGGAGCAACAGCAGCTCAAGCTAGGATTTAAAATGGAAATACGTGGCTAACTATTGATCAGAAAGGAATTAAACCACACCTACTGTTCTTTTGGATAGACAAAATTTCTACCATTATTGCTTCTTTGGGAGATCCTCCTCATAACAGATCTGTTTGAAGGCTAATACTACAGGACTACATTTAAAATGGTAGTGCTATAGTTCCAATAGTTACGCTACAGAAAGCTTCAGAAATGAAGTATACTGTACCCGATCTCAGTTATGGAGCTACCCAGTAATTCTATACCGAAATTCTAAGAGAGTCCAGATTTATTGATGGTCTAGTTAACCAGAACAACGAATGGCTGAAAAACAAAGGGTATGCAATATGTACAGATTAAGGTAAGGTGTTAACAGCTGTACTCTGAAATGAGCAAAGTACATTGCACACTTTAAAAGGGGGATCAATACTAAATGGTCAGCAAATGCATAAGATGCCTTCTTTAACTGAAATATTCCTTCAGTTATTGGAAGTGAAGATTATAATAGGAAAAGGTGGGAAAGAGATGGATACTGCAGCAGTGTTTGCAACTACTTTAGTTCTGAATTTAAATTATACTCAAAAATTACCTTATTTTCAGTGAAGAAAAAGCTAGGAAATGGAGCAGCAAAAATATGTTGGAACAGTTTCTAAGAGAAAAAAGATCTCCGCTTCTCTGTAGAATGGTTATTTGCACACTTAATTAACATTTCCATTCTTGCATTTTTGGAGAGCTGATGTTTTCCTCGTGTACAGTATAAATTTTGGGAAGGCTAGCAGATAATCACAGAGGAATACACCAATGAAATGAGGTGAGTCTGTTACATGGTAGATCTTATGTTGGGTTGATGGCTCTCGACTCCCAGTGAGCACCTGGTCTGCTCCCCATCACTACTGGGCTTTGGAAAAAACCAGAGGAGGGCATTACTTCCTAATCCCTTGGGATGGAGATTGATTAAGTAGGAGCTTAATTTCCTTTATACAAAGAGTAGCTTAATTGTTGTTCTGATGGCTCTACTTTGACAGCTACATGCTCCATTGATTCTTATTTTACTTGTATTCTTTGGCAGAAAGCATTTGATACTCAATTTTGAGTTGGGTCTATAGTTTGGAAAAAGAGTACTGAGCTAAGTCTGATGATTTTGTTCAGCTAGAGATTCATTAGTGTCAGGGGTCTTGTGATGTACACACCTGTCCTCTAAAGCTGTAGCCCTGCTCTCAAATTCAAAAACTGCATAATTCACAAAAAGCCACTGATACAAGTACCAATGGAGAGGATTTCTCCTTTGGTGAGATACAAATTAAGGTATCTTATGAAAAATCATGCCACTGTGTATCCTAGCACTGGGAATGTCAAAAGACTGATATATGTAGCTTTTTCCATATTTTCTGTTGAATTTTGAAAAATATTTAATTCAGTTCTTGTAATGCAAATTGTATCAGGAAGAAAAAAGTAGGTAAGAGGACTGGCTTGTGTTTATTGACATAGTGCTATGATGAGATATAGCCTGTCAATGTTAGGTGCATACTTATGTGGCCATTCCGATGACATGCACATGAAAAGAATGATTTTTCACATGAGGTAATCACCTTGAATTATTCAAAGTGCAGCTTCTTCCTTCCATATCTATCATATATTACTGCTGGGTCAGATAAGTCGGTGTTAGATGGTGGTGACATATTTCAGTCCAAAGTGGGCTTTTAAAGATGAATTATAAACCCCTAAAAATAAAATAGGAGTTTATCATGGGACCTTCAACTACAGAAGCACTAGTAAGCATAATTAATACTGAGCTCAAGAATGGGCAATCTGCTGCAGTCCTCCACTGGAGAAGGAACATTACATGAATTAGAATGCCTCATGTAATGAAGAGAAAAAGATCTATTATTACCATAAACTCTTTCTGGTTCCATTATCTTCACCTCCAAAGCTGTATCAACTACCGTAGTGGTATCTATGGAAGGAATATGAGAGTTGCCTCAGGAATTCTGAAATAAATACAGTCTGTGCCAAAGCTACAACATTTAGCAAGATATCAGCCTTTAGTTAACGGTCAAAAAAGATACAAGCAGCAGAAATTAATGAAAGGTTAACTTCAAGGATGAAATTTGGATAATTCTACCTGTGCTATAGCTTTATGGAGGGATAAAATTGGACTGGCCTTGCCACTCAAGCTACAAGGACCCTGATTAGACAAGCTGAGAGCAGGTAACAGGAGAAGAGCTCTTAACATCAGCCTGAATCATAGCTCTTTGGAGAAAACATGTTTAACGGTGAAGAACTCGGTACAGCAGGATTTATAAAAGAGGAGCACCTTTTGTTTGGCAACAGTGAAACACTGAATGCCAAACCTACCTTGATCCTCAACCATGGATTCCTGAACAGTGGATTCCACTCATACTTGATGCATAAAAACACAGCTCTGAGTTTTTCACACCCCTTGCATTATTCTTATATTCATATCTGTAGTTCTATGTGTACTGTCACATATATTAGTCACAAAAGACAGAGGCAGCATTTTGCTGTGTTTCTAAACAGAAGCACAACTAGAGTTTACTGCCGATGGTATTTAAGGCAACAGTAGATCTTTAGTACCATTCACAAATATCAGCACAGGCTAACTGAAATATCTGTCTAAAATGTAGCTAATTTTTCTTTGAAACACAGCATACACAAAATATGAAAAATTTATTTTTAAGCACGCCTACGTCTTATTCCTCTTTTCTTCTAAATTGTCTTTAAAAATTAAGCATGGGGAGAGGTAACAGTAAATCGTACTATTTGTAAAAAATGATAATACAAAAAATGTTTTAATTTCTTTTTTAAAAAGATCCCCACCAGCCTCTTCTTGTTTCTTCGGCAATCCCCACACTACATGGGGCATGTGGTGCAGCTGTTCCTCACTTTCACATATTTGTCTATTTTAAGCACCCTTCATCCTTTTTTTTTTAGTTCTCATTGATACTTTCCCTGGCCACAAAACACCAGCTTTCTCTCCACTGCACCATATAAAATGATATAGCTTTCTTTGTGTGTAGTTTTTTTGCTGCAGTTGATAGCTATGGATCTTAACTTTTTAAGTACAAGTTGTTTCACTATGCTTTCATAGTAGAGAAGGGGCAAGGTTTACAGGGAGAGGGCATAGCTTTTACTAGAATGGCTAGAAAAAGTGTATGGATTTTCAAAAATACAACTCTCAAACGTAATGTAATTGAAGAAAATTTCCTTAGATCATTACAGCTGCAACAACATTAAAACTGCAAAAATGCAAACATCAAAGTACAAGAATATGCATAAAGAACAAAGAATCTGAAACAAATATCTTATTTATGAAGGACGTCTTTTATATTTATGTTATACTCATTGACAGGAAAGTGTACCTAAAAGCTTATTTATTTTTCCAGACATCCCAGTTGCTTTTAGTAAAAAAATTTCCTTTAGTACTTATATTATGCCTTGCTTTTATCCATCGTGGCTGTAACAATGCTACTGATTTTGAATATAGCCTTCACCTTGACTGAGCTTCATGTCATTGTTCCTCCTGTTTTCTATATTCTATATCTCTTACTGTACCAGTAACTTTGTAATGTGTTATTGCTATTTCATCTTGCTAAAGCTTCTACGTTTTTTTTATTCTTTCTTTAAGCCACCTAGCACTTGAATGTATAAAGGCTGAAGCTTGGATTTTGGTACAGTTTTGTACAGTGTCCTTTTATCAGACAAGCATAACCTAGCTATAGGCATATGCAACTATATTATTGCTGTAATAATTCCTATTTATCCAAAATATAGTGAAATATCTGCAGGTCATTGCAAGAGACTGAATGCCAAAGAGTGATTTTGAACATTTAAACATTTTGAAATGTTTAAAACCTCCATTGAGCAGTCTTGTTCATATTGCACCTTGGAGAAGAGGAACTGGGGACAGAGCTTTCTTATTTTAGATCTATTTTACCTCCTAAAATGTCTTAAAAGTTTGATTAAAAAAAAAGGCAAAGAAACCTCAAACTTATTATTCTGCTTGTGTTATGTTAGGATGCCTTATTGTGGGCCTTAGAAACAAACAAGGAAGAAAAGACAGATGCACGTTCTGTTCTATCAGCCATTTCATGTCAAAGTGAAACAACTCCAAGTGAAGCAGTAACTTCTCTTCTCCGCAGATAACATGATCTCAGCCAGTGCAAAACTTCTGTAGTGGCCAGAAATTTCATCTATCTCTGGAGTTTTAATAAGACGGTCACCAAGGCCCTAGAACTGCCGCTCAGCAACACCTCTGTTCGCATCAGCAGCAAATCCAGTTTGTGCAAAGCCTACTGGGGATACCACCGAGAGGTGCTGCTCCAGATGCTCCTTCATGAGACAGCTTAGCCAAAAACTGTTCTGCTTCCAGAACAGTTTCTACAACTCTCCTCTACTATACAAAACGTCTTTTCACCTGTTTTTAAAAACAGTTTAAGTCTGTGTTGAATGATAAGAACATTTATTAAATTGCCGCATCGGAAACTTAAAAATCTCTTCTCCTTGATGAGATACATGAAGCGACTGGTCATGCCCTGTTGCTGTTGGCGAGATGAGATCTCCATGAGTGAGGTTGGAAACTGCAGGAGCAGCTGTACCAGCTCATTTGCCTCTGTGGAACAACAGACGTTACCTCCCTGGCCATTACCTCCTTCTCAGAGGCAGTACAAAAAAGCATGCAACAAAAGTACTTATGGAATGAGGGACTGGCCAGCAGAATGGGAAACGAGAATACAAGCTCCTACTAGGAGAAGGAGGGCGGAGTAAGCATGGGACGTGGGAGCACATCCAGTTTGGCAGGGGATAGGGAAGGGGCTTGACGTGAATTCTTACAACAGAGGGGAGATAGGGGCTTTTAAACTGGACATCTCAGAGGTCATGGAATCATAGAATCATAGAATCATTTAGGTTGGAAAGGACCTACAAGATCACCGAGTCCAACCATCATCCCTGCCCAC
>JAVJGG010000059.1:14431442-14453468 GCA_035590195.1 Aviceda cuculoides
CCTATTCCAATGTCTTACAACCCTCTCAGTAAAGAAATTCTTCCTAATATCTAACCTAAATCTCCCTTGCCTCAACTCTGGATCTCTGTCCTCGGAGATGCAGTTTGTCCTTTAAAGACCCAGCTGTACAAAGCCCCGAAAAGCCTGTTCTGAAGTCAGTGTTGAACCTAATTTGAGCAGGACTAGAGATGTCTCAAGGCTCCTTCCAAACGGAATGTTGCAATGAGTCAATGACAGCTGTACACGGGCAGATCCGTAGTGGGAATGCTGTAGCACCAACGGGCCCGGGTAGGCTGGACTGGCTGCGCAGGTGAAGCTGTTAAAGCAGATGGAGTCCTATCCTCACCACAACCATCACGATGGTCGTGAGACCACCCACACAGTTAAAAAGGAGACTGTCGCGGCACGGGAAATTGAGTATTCATCCTGTGCTGTATGTACACAAGGCATTTCACCTCCAGAAGGAACAGAATACACAATTTTCCACTCAGAAACAGGCATTTAATATCATCTGTGATCTTGGAGAGATCCTTTTGCTTCCTACCGCCCTCTCCTGCCTGAGCCTGAGAGGTGCTGGACTGACGGACCACCCGCTGCATCTCGGCCACCCAGCCGCTTGCTGACGATGAGCTGATGGATGTTTCTACTCCACGGACCCACTGTGCACCATTCACC
Source organism: Aviceda cuculoides (assembly GCA_035590195.1). Lineage (NCBI taxonomy): Eukaryota > Metazoa > Chordata > Aves > Accipitriformes > Accipitridae > Aviceda > Aviceda cuculoides. The sequence continues at coordinate 14,432,118 of JAVJGG010000059.1, forward strand.
TATTAGCTACTGCTTTCCCCAACATTTTTTTGCTGAAGCTACTGGTACCCTTTTATTTGATGTCACATTTCTATTCTTGACACATTTTTCAACTTCTGGCTACTGTTCCATTTTCCCCGCCTAACCCATTTTCTCCTCCACCAACTGATGTGTTAGTATTTACTTTCCTTCCATATTTCCCCCCTCCAAAATATTTTTATTATTTTGTATCAGTTAAAGCTTGTTTAGCTTGCTTTCAAGGAATTTCTCTTTTTCTTCCACCTTTTCTCAGTAAGTTTTCAATCACATCAGCATGTCACAAAGCCAGTCACGTAGAAGGGTTACAAATGTAAGGAAGCTGTTTAACTTGTCACCCTTCTGAAAGCATATCACCACCTGTGAGAACATATTGTGTCGACCATATATGGCTGCAACACTGTTCAAATTTTATCATATTGCAGGTAAGATACTTTAGGCCACAGCCTTGACTAGACCATTCATAATGAAATGTGACAGAGGAGATGGAGAACCCTGTCATCCTTGTATTCTATATTACGCATTGTCATCCTGTCAAGTCAAATCTAATATAAATGAATCACATCAATCAGAAAATGTGAATTTCTGTTTGACAAGCTAAAGGAGCATAACATCTTCAATTAGACTAGCTACCTAAAATTAGCTACTGACACAAGCAGTATACATGGTCAATTTGCCTGCCTGAAACTGAAAATCAAGTAAGACATATTAGATAATAGATAGCCCCAGAGTGAATGGAAGGCTGTAACTCATCCAATGGGCCATGCTGACGTCACATGAAACCAAAATTAATTCAGCTATATATTCAGTTTGGGGTCATCTGCTGGTGTATGATTTATAGTATATATTTTAACCTTAAATGCTTCAGGCTTTGTTCATCAATAATTCAGTTCTTTGGTTAGAAAAGTTGGTAGAAACTGAGCTCCATCTTGCAGGTGTCTTCTTAAATCTTGTGCTGCTCCGGGATCTCAGCTATGAGAAAATGATAACAGGCTGGATAGGCCTTCTATTTTTGTTGGTTCTGTGCACAGTAGAAACATATTTTCCACAAGTTTATTAGGATGAAATAAATGGAGGCAAGAGGAATAGGGAGAATATACACATGAGCAAGGGCATAAGAGGCTTGAGTGTAGAAGATAAGGAAGGATGGTTTCTAGATGCACTCACCCTGCAGCTGAGGCTGGGGATTGCTGAGAACCTCCCAAGGTAGGGTGCTAGCTCACGATCAGATGGTTGCCCTGCGGCTGCCAAGTATTCTTCAGAGCCCTGTCCTTGGAGAGCTGTGGGTATGTGTTCCCTTTTCAAATGGACGATACAAGACCAGTTCTTGGCACCCTGTGCTCCACAGGTATCAGTGTTTAGACTATCATTACCCAATTACTGACCTAGAGATGTGTAAATCTGCTTCTCAAGGCTATGTTAACTCTTGCTATCAGTGTGGCAGAAAGAAATTAAACACACAGTAGACTTTTAGCAACAATTATCAGATATTTCTAATTTTTTCCAAAGGGAGCCAGAGCTAAATTCAGAGGATAGATGAATTGCTTTTCTTACCACTTGCCTTCTGGATCTTCAGAAACTAAAACAAAATATATGAGGCTAAAAATCTGTAATATTTCCAGGTTTGAAAGAATCTATCTTCCTTCCATAAAGACCAGAACTATAATAATTATAGAAATAATAATGATAGAAATAATAAATATCAATTACAAACCAAATGATAGTCCAGCACGTGCAACATCAGCTTCCTTTAGGCTTGTGCAGCCATGATTGTGTCTGACTGACACAGAAAGCTCTGTACCACAGCTAAATTAGTATCTGCTTTCTCCTTCTTCCAGTTCTCTTTCTTTTCAGGCTTCTTTTCCTTCTCTTTCACATATTCCTGGTGGCTCACTGTTTTTCATGTATTTTTTCTCTTTCTGAGAGTAAATTCCTCCAAGCTGCCACAATCACTTTGGTCTAATATAGGCTACTTCCATTTCCAGTAACAGCTCAAACTCCTTGATTAACCTAAAACTCAATTAGTCTGGCAGCTTAAGCACTTCTAGAGAAATCCACTCCCAATAGAGAAGACTAAGCGGAATAAAGGCGTATAGATTTTGAGACTTGAAGAGACCACAATGGTCATGTAGTTTGACCTGCTGCACAATGTAAAACGTCATCTACTGATTGCTGCATCAGGTACTTCATCAAGCTTTAAATCTCTCACTGTAGTCATGTGTTATAGAGTGAAGAGTTTTCTCTCTAGTTAGCTCTTCTAATATGTCAACACCTCTCCTTACTGTGTGAATAGCTACTTATCTTCACTTTAAAAGGGAGGTTGATAAATATCAGAACTTGTCCTTTGACTTTTCCAGAATGGTCCTGCTAATATGTTAGGAAAGAAGAATGGCCACAGGCAAAGATTAAATACTTTGGGCATAAGGTGGGCAGGCAGAACATTGCTTTCCTTATTGTAATTGGATAAAGGCAAAAGAGAACAGATGAACAAAAGAGAGACAGAAGTTCAATACATGATGAGACATCACGTGTATTGGGCAGATGAACATCCCTTTCAAATGTCTGGCTGCACCTACCATAATACAGAAATACAAGAATTTTGGTCACATAACAGGATAGAGGACATCAGGAAGTCATTTCAGATGCCAGAAATAACTCATTAAGCCACCTCTGTCCATTCCAATACAATGCTGAAGGTACACTTGGAGAACAGAGCATCAGACCAGTTATATGACAGATGAGTTGTTCTGGAATTCATCCGTTCTGCAGGCTGCAGACCAGTCTGAAGAACTGTTTCAGGGCTCAGGCACATGAGTGACTTGCAGCAGCCCACCATGGAATTTTCCAGATTGAGTTCATCATGCTTATCCCAGGACAGCAGTCTAGGATGAGATGAATGATGGCAAGGGTGCCTCTCTCTGCACGGACTCTCCCTGAAGGAAGCCTAAATTACTTTGATTAAGTCTGCCTTTTATTTGAAATGAATTTCACCTCCTGCTCACATGAGATGTGAGCTCATCCCTGTTGTACTGCTCAATAAGCATCAGAGGTTTGCGCTGAATAGAGGAAGGGTATCGTGCAGTTACGTTGACCCAGGTGATGAGCAATAATTTAATAGGAAGCCACAATCATTCCTTACAAAATGGAGTTCTTACAACCCTTTGAGAAGAATTCGGACCTTTGTCTGCCATGTCATCTTTCCTTTGAAAGCAGCAGTTCTTTATAGATAGCACTTTCAGCTATAATTCATTTGAACAGTGTACTAGCAAAATACATAATGAAGAGCTGCAAAACTATATTTGTGATCTAAAACCAGAAAAAGACCTCTACTAACAACATCAATTATCCTTTTTTTGGCAGGGCTATGCAGTATCTTTGGAAAGCTCCAGAAAATCCCACAGCTACGGAAGAGTTTGACCCAGCTTGGATCCCATTGATAAATCATTCAGTGGGGTTCAGAGGAGACTCAAAATCTCACTGGGAAGTTTGCTTTAATCATGGGGATTTTTTTTTTTCATGTACTTGACTGAGAAACAAAGACTAATTGTATACATAAAAAACGAGTGTTATCATTTTCCATTTCAGTTTCTTTACAGTTTCTAATCAAATACCTCCAGCATCTTTTGTCAGTTTTGCTTATGGTTTTTAACAAGTTAACCAAAAACAGAAACAAGCTTAAACAATGTTTTTACTCCTTTAGACTTCATCTTTTGTACTTTCTTCTCTCTGTATTTCTCATAAATATAAAGATAGTACTACTACTATGAACTTCTTATTTCCAGGGCTTCCTTGGCAGACTGCTCCCCTCTTAGTTTCACTTAAGTTACAAGAAACCCTATGTGGAAGTGTGGAAGAAAGTGCCAGAAAGCTAACACAATTTATTTGAATTACATGTGAATGATGCCATTTACTTGTGAATTATATAGCAGCTCATGTGAAGAGTAGGCTGTTCAGGAGTTCACTGCTCTATTCCATTCTACCACAAAAAATCAGTTCCAGCCAAAACTCTGGGACATTGTCCAGAATCTTAATTACCTGCATTATTAGCAACTAAAAGGGATTTCTACTGTTTTTATATTAATTTCTATAAGTAGCAGAACAACTTTGTCATGCCTGTTTTCTGACTGATGATGTAATAGCCAGGCAGAAACATTTGTAACTCTACGCTGTTTGCATCTGTCGAATGATTGCACCTAGTTGCATTTACATACTTTTCTGAAAATGGGATAATAGATATGGTAATGTAAATAGGATGCTTTACAAGTTTTTTTTGCACTCTTCACACACCCATTTTATATTTCATTAAAAGAAAACAGACAGACATTGTTGTTGTAATGTGAGTTCCAAGTTTTGATTTTCATATTTCTTAGATGGATAGTGCAATTAAAATTACATTAAGAAAAGGAACAGTTAACAGGAATCAAAGCCAAACGACGTTTGGGGCTCGGCTGTTTGATTGTTATTATACATAGAAAGGAGAGGATATTGTCTATACAATAATTCATGCTATCATTAGCATGGATACGTTCATCACACAATCTTCTCAAACTTCACTTACATCAACAAAAAGAATTCCCCACACCAAATTCAAAATAACATCATCACAACACAAAGGTGGTGTTGTAAAGGTGTTATTGTTTTTTAGGCAAGTTGACTTCTCCATGACAGGAAAGTCAAAGATATTCATAAGCTAGCAAATCATGAGAAAATCATAAAGGCTCTTAGAATAGGCATCTTCAGATTTTCAGCATCCGTGGATTTTTCCATTTCTAATACTTCACAGAACTGCTAATAATAAGAAGGAACGACTATGGAATGTTAATTCCTTATATCTAAAGTGAACATTGAAAAAAAAAATGAGAAAATATAATTTTGAGGATATAACTCATCAGCAGTGCTGTTTCACATAGCTGCCAGAGCTACTATGAAGACTGGGCAACGGGTCGGTAGAGTATCACACTAAACAACAAAAATCTCCATAGAATTTCAGCCTCTTAAGTGATACAATTTCATCTGTACACAGTATGGAGGATCTACTAATTCTGCTGAAATCAACAGGACTGCAAGGCATGAGCACTTTGCCAAATAAAGCCTCCAAATCTCTACCTTGTCTGCTTATAAGGAGAAATGGGCAGGCCTGCCCTATTCCAGTCAGGTCCCTATGATTTTAGCTCACGTTTTAGAAAACTCTCTCTCCTGGAGTTCATGTGGAAGGATTCTCTTCTGTGGATTGCCTAGGTTTCAGAACACTAGGCTTATTTTGTAATAAAACTTGAATTTTCCACCATATTAAGACAGCTGTTAACATTCAACTTTCTCTTCGCAAGTATGGGTTTTTACAGCCTTGATAATAAACATATCAGGCTGGAAACAATTAGAAGTTAAACATACATTCCTTTAAAATTGGTAATGACTGTACTGCTCAAGGAAAAAAAAAAAAAAGCCACTTTAACTGCCTGTATGCCAATTATGGTTTTGAGAAAAAAATAAATACAAGAAAAATTATATTCACTTGACTGGTATTATCAGGCACTGAGGACAAAGGAAGTTTATAGGCTCATTCCAGGACAAGAGAAAGTTTGAAGAATTTGAACTACTGCTGCCATGGCCAGTTTGTCAGATTCTGAGTGCATGGTATTGCGCCAGCATCTGGCCTGAATGAGAGACAATACATCAATAAAATGTATTGATTGGAGATGTCCAAGTGAGTCAAGAAAATCTCATGTTTATAGAGCATTTTTATTATGAAAAATGAAACATCTTTAAGTGTATTGAAACACTATGCTTTCCTTCTCCCTTTTTCTTCTGGAAATTCATCCCCTCTGGATCTCAAATTCCAGGACTGAAGCAAAAAACCCCCAAACATTTGGAGAGGAGAAGTCCATATATTCTTTCCCCAGAATTTTCTAAGAAGAGAGAAGAGATAATTCTTAATCCGATACGGTCTCTGGTTTTAATGAAAGTTCAAAAGATGAGCCTGAATATTTTCAATGGCCAAAAAAAATTAAACCTAATTCAAATAGGACATTAAGACACAGGATTTTAAGTCATTTTCTTTCTTCCACTTGGGTACTGACTGTTTTGCATAGCCTCACCTAAAGAGGGAAACACCTAAGGAAAGTGCTGGGCAGCCCTCCAGATCAGCAGTTGTTCCTATTTTCCTGACTGTTGCAATTCTGCTCATGTTCATTTTTACTCCCACTCAATTAAGCAACCTATGTTTCAACTCCTTTAATTCAAAGGGTTTTCCATTACAGCTGTATGCATCTGAGGATCTTCAGTTCTCACACAAACTCTGGAATCCACTGTCAGTGACCTCATGGATTAAATAAAGAAAAACAAAGACTGACAAAGCAAAAAGCAAATCAACAACAGCCACCAATATCAAAATAAACTGTCAGACAACGGAATTGCAAGCCTCTGAGCTGGAGCCCATAAGAAGCTTCAGAGCTCATATTGAACTGAAAAATTAATAAAACTCAGTGGGTATTGCAAAAGGGATGATGCAGTTTTCACCTGTGTAAGACCTCTGTGACTTTAATGATGCGACTTTTGGTTTTATCTTCGTTACTGCAGGATCTCTGATTACATGTAGCCCAGAGAATCAGGATATATTCTGACGCCTAGTTCTGTTCCACAAGTTTCTCTCCTCTGCAATATTACCCACTTTTCAGACAACTGCAAAAATTTTAAACCTCCTTGGCCTCAATTCCTTGAGCGTACGGTTCCAGCTGTGACCCGTTCATTCATGACTGCAGCTTTGCTCTCAGCCTTTACACTTTGGCAATAAATTTTGTTATGCAATTTTTGCCTTTTTTCAGGAACCTTTTGTACCTATTTAACTAGGCTTACCACAGGGCAAGGGTTGGAGGGCCAAAGCTAAAATCAGGCATAAAAATCTGTCCAAAGTCACAGGAAACCTGGAACACTGCATGCTGATGAAAGATTACAAAATGAGCTTCACAGACTGGATGCATCTCAGCCACTGATAATGCTGAAAAGATACTGCGCCTGTTTGCTGAATAAACATCACATGGAAGTCATAGAAAGCCCTGATATGGCTTATGCAAACACATCCCTTGCCCAGGGATTTTCCACAGCAGGTTGGACAGGAAATAGATCCATTTAATGAGCTTTCCGTTCATTTACAATGTGATTATTAAGGGCAAATGAATGTTTCATTTTCACAGTCTATGTACTTCAGGTAATGTATCTCACAACAGCTGTCAGCGCCACTTAGAATATAACCTTTAACTCACAGGAGAACAAATAACGGAGAAGTAGTGTAGGTAACAGGTATAAACCTATTTTTGCAACTGAGAGTTTGTCTGTCTCCAGGCACTGCAACTTCTCTCACCCCTTCATCCCCACAAACCCCATCTATTCTTTGGTCCAGCCTCAGTTTTCTCTTGCTACCTTTCAGGAGGGAGGGCTGCTCCGTAATGGTTCTCCATAGGATGCCAGTCCTTTCTGCAGCTGCCCTGCTGCTTGCTCAAACTGTGCAAGGTTTCACTCACCTTTAAAATTTCTAACAAAATCTCTCTGGTTGCTCACAGGGTCTCAGCTGCAGGAGGAGAAGCCAAACAATGCTGATTTTGATTTTCTCTGCTTTGAGGGAATTCTTGCAAGATGTGGAATTGCTGAAGCTCACCTTCTGCTTTCACTTTGATAAAAGCACCTGGTCAGTGATGTTTCCTAATGGCAAGGCTATTATTAAAAATCATAGGAGAGGTTTTTACATGAAGGCTTTTTATTTACCTGCAGATTAACAGGAATTTTTTTGGCAGCTGCTCTCTTCCTTCTCTCCAATGGCTATGAATGTCTATACAAATAATTTTGCCATTGATAGAATTTACTCAGTCTTGCAAAAGCAAAGCACTAAATTTAAACCACCTGGTTAAAACATATCCTTTCTGCTGACCACAACACGTGGTTTATCTTAGAAAATAATAATTTATATGTAGTCTTCTCTCTCCTTACTCAGCCTTCTCATCATACTATCCTTAGCAACCTATTCTCATCAGTTGTTGAGGAATCTGGCACAGGAGCATGTTGACCTGAGAGAAGACTGAAGGGGAGAGGAAATGGCAAAAATATAATGGTCATATTAAGACTAGTATTGATGTGGGAAGAAATTATGCTCTTGTGAGACTTTGGCATTACTGTGCTTTGCAGGCAGGTTCTGTGTCAGTAATTTTGAAAGCTTCAAAATACAGTTTTTCATATATTAATTTTTAGACATTTTTAATGCTTAATAAAGATTTCAGACCTACTGATGGGAATGGACAAAACAGATGCTGTGAGTAGCTTGGAAAAAAAGAGCAATGGCTGCCTGGAGATATATGGACCAACAAGAGTTGCATATAAAGTCTCTGTGAACTACTTAAAAGACTGTTCTGGTACTTCTATCCAATGCCATAATTCTGTGTGAAAATTCACAATAAAGGTTTTTCAAGAAAAGAACTAGATTTATGTTTCGCAGAAAGCCTATTCTGAAATGTAACCTTAGCTGTCAAATCACTCTCAGAACATTTTGATACCTACATATCTCTGTCTGTCATCCTTCTCAGCATATTGAAGAATATACACTCAATCCCTTTATTTTAAATAGGATCGTACAAGTTCTCACCTTTTTTTTCCTTCCTTTGCAGAAGTTTGGTTCAGAGAAGACAGCAGAGACTCAGTTGCCTTATCAGAGGAAGTTACACAAAGAAACTTAAGAAAAGCTTTTTTAGCTAAAACTGAGCCATTATTTTTGTTTCATGTTTATTACTGAAACAGTGTTCAGCATTTTCATCGAACAAACAGGATACTTGCAATCTATTCATGATTTTCCACCTTGCTTCCAATATTTTTTTTTGAAAAAAGAACCATTCAGAAATCACTAGATTTTTACTTATATCTTACTTCCCCCCCCCCTCTTTAGGTCTGGCTCTGAGAATTAAATATATACTGTATTGAGAATATAAGATGGCAGTGTAAAGAAAACATCCTCATTCGTTTGCAAACTGATGTACTTCCACTGAAGTCAATGAAGCTATGTTAGCTTCCTGTTGTTCCTAAAGAGTTTTCAACTGAAATTTAGCATGAAATGAGATTACATACCAACTGGAAAAAATAATGTAGTGTTATTTCTTTCAAATAAATAGTATTACCTATCCTTAAAATGGAAAGTAATCTGCTTTTATACCACAGCAGAGAAAGACCTATTTTAAGGTCATTAACAACAGGCAGTACCTGATATAACACAAACTAACGAGGCCAGCACCGTGAGAATGGTACAACCCTGGTAAAAGGCACCCTGTAGTGTTCGTTGACATTGCATAAGTAAGTAACAGAAGTAGAGACAGGTGACTTTTGAAGGACACTGCTGCTTGCAGGAATAGTTTATCATATATATCTCATATATATATCACATATAACCTATTGAAAGATAAGAATATGCAGCCTCTCACAGCAGAATATAGGAGCTCTTTTGATTAAGTCCTGGGCAAAGTAAAATTACTTCATTATTTACTCATTGAACGAAAATCAATTGCTGCAACATAATCCTATTGACAAAACCTGCATGGACACATGGCCTATCAACAACATAAACAGTTACAACACTAAAATAAATAAGCATTCAGACCTTGAAAAAGACAAACTAGTCATTTTGATTTTAGCATTAAAACTATCACACTCCTATGCCAAACAGTCACCAGGTTAACAAGCTTTTATTTCAATTAATTCTTGAGAATGAAAAGAATTCTGATTCATCTCTGCTGTCCTTCAGAAGTACTCCAAGCTATGACCAAAGGACTCGTAACGCTGGTTCCTCTTAAAAGGAATACTATTATTGGTATCCCTAGCGTGCAGCACAGGAAGCAGACAAGGCTATTTTTACTGAATGCGTGCTGAAATAACTAGCACTTTTTCCACATTAGAGCTGTCACGATAGCTTCTAGAGTGGATGATCCAAACCAGCTTGGCAGCGCACAAATTTTTTAAGCAGCATAGGACTTGGACGTTACAAGTCCGATCCATGAGCTTATACAGGAACATGCTTTAAAGTAGAATAATTTTGGCTATAATCCAGGGAGAGATGTGTGAAATATTTGATAGTCCATTATCAACTCTCACTCCACATGCATTTTAATCTGCTTCCCTAAGGAAAAAAATAATAATCAGGCAATTGCCCTAAATTTGCTCACCAGTCTGTGTGGCACTACCCCATCTCAGTAACTTTTAACCGTTTGTCCAATTTCAACCAAAGTTGACACAAGTCACAAAAAACACTACATTCCTGTAATATGTGAAGTAAGTAGGTGGGAGCTGTGGGAAGGATCTCTGTCAATGGTCGTGCTTCAAAAAAGGCTGGTTTATGTGTTTTTCTCTCTTTAGACATCAGAAAAATCTGTACTAGTACTTTACTCCTGACACCAAGAGGCAGACCTTGTTTTATTTTTAGCTCGCACTGAGAACACTGTGTGGGACGCGTGTTTGTGCCACAAGCAGGAAGTATTTAAACACTTATTCTTGGGGCTTTTGCCTTTCTGAACATTTCAGAAATGCCTCGCTCCCTGACAATCCTGAAAATGCTTTTGCAGTATCTGGATGTCCTCCAAGAAACAGTTCAGGCAGTCTTCGAAGAAGTCATCCAGAATTTGATTTTGCAAGACAGATTCATTATGCGACTGAATACATTTTTTAATGCATTAATTTAGCAATTCCCAAGAACAGCAATTTCAGAACCATACCCACAGTATTAGAGAAGCTAAGAGGCAACACTATAACTTCATCTCCAGAAGTATGAGATGACTGGAGCAGCACTTTGGGAACTCCATCATCACGGGCCCCCAGAACACATTTGCACTGTACAGCACCTATACAAAGATCGAGCACGTATGGATTTCAAAACTGTCTTCACTATAGAATTCTTGTTTGAATCCGTGACCACAGTTAAAACATTTCTTGCCTTCAATACAAAGATCACAGTTCTTGGTAAGATTTCACTGTTCTCTTTAAAGGCTTTTCAAAGGGAGTAGCATTACTTTTTGTCACGTAACAATTCATAAAAAAATCAACAGAAGTCCATCAGCTTTTGAACAAATGATGTGAAGGAATCAAAAATTCAATCATCTGTGAGGGATTCTTCAAAAGCCTATAAGTGCTATCACAAAGGCAAATTTCTTAGAAACTCTACTTTCTAAGCATAATTAGATCAAATCACAGAATTTACTGTAAATCTAATACTCTTATTTGTTCATTTCCGTGCACTACCTGTTCAATGACTACATTTCCTGGATAATTCAAGAAAGCTAAGCACCTCTGTGTTTTTCACACCATGAAGGATTTTTGGAATATCATACATATGTTCATCTTGCAATAAAGTATAACAGGTAAGAGAAAAAATTGTATTTAAATAGAAATTGGAAGTTGGTGTTGCATCCATCAGAGATTGCTACAGCATCAATAAGAAATATAAAAAGATGAATAGGACAGCTGAGAATGCATAAGCACATGTACAGTGCTGGATATCAGAAGTTTCAAAGCAGAAATGGTGCGGGTAGTGTAAGGGTGACTTTGAGGGTTAACTTTCTTATTAACTTGTAAAAGTAAGCTCTGCTAAACTGATTAATTGAAAAAGTTTTTAAGGGCTCAGAAGTTTAACTAAATTATTTCAATGTGCTGTAATACCAATTTACTTTGTTGTGATTTATTTCACCTAAGAAGCCTTTATAACAAAGACTGTCAGTGTCTGTTGGATCAGTCATTGGAGGAATAATATAATTTAGGGGAAGAATCCATTTAGAGAAAATACTAAGTGACATGAAAATCTGTGCTTCAGACTTTTAAGGTTGTCCTGAATTTTGAATGCAGCTAGAGTTCCAACTGCTGTGCTCTCCAGAGCTGAACCTAAACTTGCATGCTATAAAAAAAATATGAGAAAAGAAGGATGTAGATGAAATTTAGAAAAATTAAAACAAATTTTAAGCTGTACACTATGGCTGGAATTCTTTCCTTAGGAGCCAGTCTCTCTCCTCTAACAACTTTATTCTTTCCAAAACCAAAACAGAAAATGTCAGAGAAAGCAAAGACATTGCTGGCTTCTGCCTGCATCTATGCTTTTTCTGTTCAATCTGTTCCTGAACCCTGGCCTGGTCACATAAAAATGCTCCTTTTCTGAAGAGTTGTCTCATACCGCTGATTTGTCTCTCATGTAGGAATCCAGTTTACTCTCTTTTTCTCCATGGGCTCTCTATATAACAGAGTTCCAAGAGCATCCTCTACACTGAGCAATTTTAATTGTTGAAATGTAGCCTTTCTCTTCCCTCCCCTGGAATAATTTTGTTTCTCATCTCCATCACACGGGGATCTGCTACAACAGCTCTCAGGCAACAGCTGTGTGAGGGATGGACAGGCAGCATTACATAAAGCAGAAATACAATCACGCTGTATCTACGTTAGCAAGTACTGCAGTGCAGCACAGTGGGAGCCAATGTGCAGAATAAAATAGTGCTGAGGATTCAGCATCGATACTATATGCGTTTTAGGGGTTTTACTTTGGGCTAGCTCCAGTTCGCTCTGGAGAACCAATCCCATTAGCAGCTGGAGAGCATCAGGTACCTTTCTGGGGAAAATCTTGCGGTTTAGCTTCACCCAGAAGAATCTAGTTTGCACAATCCTAACCCACACTACAATGCAAATCAAGACATAGTCTGTGGGGATATTGAGGAGATGCATTTTGAAAAAGTCCTTCTAAGCTAAACTAAAATACTGACTGGACTGCTGTATTAAGTTCCTCCCTCAAAATTCTTCTCTTCTTCCTTCCCCCCTTCTTTTTATCCTTCAGAACTGGGTGTGAAGTAAGCTCTCTAAGATTAATCAATACAGTGTTCTCTTTAACAATAGCACCTGTGATGGTGGAAGGAACAGCTGAGGTAATATTTTCAGCTCTATTATACTTTTCTTCTCTTGGTTTTCTGCTCAATATTTGCAGAAGCACATAGTACAGCACTGTCTTGAAGAACATTTTCTTAAAAAGTATCAGGCAAAGACACATCACAAAATACTAGAAGAAAAAGCTAAATCATTGTGAAAGAATTTGTATACAGGAAAGCAAAATATATTTCAAATACCATCTTTAAATTTGACATTTATCGTGCCTATATACTATTTTGAATATTTCTGAACTGTTAGGGATGGGTTGTTCATTGATATCAGAGAATTATCTGTTTCTTAAGAAATGTGATCAGTAAATTCAAGTGAACTGGCAGAACGTTTAAGTTAAATGGAAAGGAAAATAGTCAACCCATAACTGTCACCAAAATTAAGTTAGGAAGGAATGGAATAGCATCGGCTGTCAAATGAAGCTAGATTTTTTAAGAAGAAAAGCAAGCCAAAGATAGTAGATATGTATTCATACCTGTTTGCCACCCTGGACAAGACAAATGAAGCAAAATTTGCATTTTAGCTGACACACATGGTAAGAAGAAAGTAGAAAAGTGAGTATGACTTGAAACTTGTCACTCAGAAGTTCCAGAAACCAGGTACATCAATTAATATACAGACAAAGGTGATTTTTAAAGTAACAGTCTGTAGACATGTAAGAAAACATATTCCCTTTAAAACCAGACTGATCTGTAGCCTCAAAAACGGCCCTCAAATCTTGCCCCTGAAAGGGCTTTGCTGTTCTTACTGGAACTACTGCTTTTACTTTTCATCTCACCTGCACTCAACCACCTGTGAACCCAACAAGGAGAATGGCACAAGAAAATCCCAGGACACACTACAACTAAAGTGGTCATGTTTCACCTCAAGTCACTGGAATAAACTCTGAATAATTAAAAATGAAATGGATTTTTTCCATCATAAATGTCACTGGCTTTATTACAATATTACAAAATTCTTTATTGATAATGCCTTTTATTGAAAATGGCTTTGTGGAAAAAAAAAAAAATCAAAACTAAACAAAAACCAACCTGCACTCCAACCAACTCTACTAGCTAGTCATTAAAAAGATAGGCTTTATAATGCCCATAAAGAGTCTGCTGCAGGAGAACAAAAAGGCAAAAGCATTTTCCATAAGGAAATATAACCCTTTTCATACATCTGGCTGCTACCATGTCACCTGCCTGCTGCTGCCTGCTCCCTCTTTCAGAGGTTATTGCCCCCAGTAGCCTGGGGCTTCAGCTCTTACCCAAGCATTTGGTCCAAATAAGGTCAAGTTCTTCTCATGTATATCAATTTGCTCTGTAAATTCCCTAAAGAAACTAAGATTTCATATTCCTAATCTTTCATCATAATTACTTTTGAAATGGGGAGAATTAAACTAACCACAGCCAAGAAAAATTTTAGAAAACATAACTCCTTATCTACAAAAGACTTGGGCTATTTACTGATTTAATCAACTAAAAACTAATTTCCCTCAGCAGTTTTTAGACATTTTCACTGCTGCAGACCTTAATCCATATGTCCACACGTTTTGAGGAAAAATGTGGTCAAACTCTTCAGAAATGCTAGAGCACAGGAGAAGCAAGTGCCATGCACAGAAATACCCCAACTAGCTCTAAATGAACTATCTTATACAATGAAATCTGTAACAGTTTTGATAGTGTGGCTTTTCAATCTGCTGCTTGGCTGAGCCATACCAATACAATTACACTGCTCAGTGCACTGCTATCAGAGATAATCCAGTCAGTGCCCAGATTAGCTCTGCCCGTGTTAAACTGGGCTATGTAGACTATTTCACATTGAGAACCTTAACTCTATTATGGGAAACAGCTGGAACCCTACATTCAAATTTTGTCCAGTTCTGGGGAATTTCCAAAATAATTTCTGAAACCAAGGTGGATTCAGGCAAACTCCATCTGGATATTCAGTAAAATCTTATTCACTTCATTATTTTCATTGTTTTGTATTTTGCTCAAAGACTGGTACTCCCTGCTAATCTTCTTTTTTACTTAGATCTATAACTTTTTTTATGAAACAACAGTATTTTTGACACTGCCACATAACAGTTTGCTGTGCAAATACTGCCATCTTTAAACATGTTTTGATGGAAGTCAAAGGTGTGAATTATGAGACTGATAGCAAGAATTTAGGGAATGCCAAGGGCTATTAAAGTAGTAGTAGATCTCATGTTCTCTGACAGGTATGCAATTCTGAAAGCACTATTAAGAGCTAAAGGCACTACTGGATTAAGGTTAGTATTCAGCTCTGCAGCTGTGATTAAATGCACACAGAATTGAGCTGTTGAGTGCAATTATTTTTAATGTAGTCTTTCCTTATAGCAGACTTTCACCTTGAACTATGCTTCCTCCAGAAAGTCTGCTGAATGGTTTTCTCATTATAACCAGACAGCCTAAGGGGAAAACAACCATAAGTTCCATCCAGTCACAGTACGCAAATATTAAACAGCCGAAATTCTTAATGTAACCACTTAAAATATTTCAGTCAAACCTCTTCCTATGTCCTACTGGCAGCTCATGAGCAATACAAACTATAGATATCACAGTGAGCCCCGACATCTTTTGCCTAACTACTGATGAAAGAAAACTGTGGCTTACAGATACAAGAAAAATTTACAATAATAAAAAAGCAATGAAGAAGGGGATCTGGTGAGGATACCCATTGTCAGCTACATTTAGAGCATCTGGGCACATTATCTTTTACCTGTGTTTATCACAAGACATGAACTCTTCCCAGATTTGCTTGTAATGCTTAAAAAGAGAGGTTAATGAAAACCAGAGATTTGTAGATAACAGTAGCTGAATTTTCTGTAATTAATGAATCTTTTTCTTTAGAGATTACTAGTGCATAGTTTGGAATCATACTTCCAGTTAGAAACCCTCCATCAAACCTGTGCATGTCAGCCTTCAGACAAGGTCCCAGCTGCAAACAAACTTTCTATTTCTTAGTCTCAAACATTTGAGAGCAAAGACTGTAACTGCTCGTATCTAACATCAACAAAGTGGAAAATTTCTTGAAAAAGATGCATCTTTTTCCTTCCCTCTTTCTACTGGGTATCATTTCTGACCCATACTGACAGACCAGCATCTATTTAATTTTAGTAATAAGAGATGATTCTTCAGCACTGTTTGGAGTCAATCCTTAACCAAGCAAAAAGTGTAACACTTTGCAGTTCCTGTCTGGAGTGTACTCTACAAAGATGTACTTTTATATTTTGAAGTCTGCACATGAACTGCTATCACAAGAAGCTGTTAATAGTTGCCCATTTATGTTCCTTTAAATATAATGCAAATCCTTATCCCATTTGGGATTATTTTGGTGATCAGGAGCTAGTAACACAGCCTGAAAATAAACTTGTGAAGTACCATCTAATTCTGCAGTGTGGTAATATTTAGGTCTAAATTCATTCCTATAATTGGTCTTTGTATGGAACACCTGTTTTGGATGGTGTGGTACCAGCTGAGGCCTATACTAGTATGACCATTTACATTTTATACACCACCGCAACTTTCTTCTTGACAACAATAGCATCTCTCATCCTCTTGCAGCTTTTGTTCTACAAGATGCTGGCCACCCAAAACATGAGGAAAAGCAAACAGAGCTGCCAGAAGATGGATTCTGCGTAGCAGCTAAAAACTTTGGGATGCTTAGAGAACTGCTCTGACAACAAAAGAGAAACCCTGCATGTAAAAAAGCCATCATGTTCAGAGATCAAAGCCATTGACTAATACCTATTAAAAGGCAGAGGAATACCTACTCCACAGTTTATTTTTACTCACTTGCATTAGCCACCACTGTCTTTTACATATTTCAGAAGCTGGGTGTGAATTAGTCTCAAAGCCCAATACTGTCTGACCAGGTTTTTTTAAATATTCCACACATGGAGGGTGTAATTTTTAATATCAGATTTACTTATTTAAAGGTTATGTTACATGGGATTTCTGATTTAGCAGAGTTATACAAAATATACTGCACACAATACAAATGTAAGTTACACTTAGCAAAATGCTTATATAGCAATTGCAATACACAGTTCAATCACAATACCAATTCCCATTATCACCAAATGGGGATTCCCACTACCAGCCTCTATAATATGCTCCCCATCATGACGCTGGGTATTCCCAGGCACCGGGAAAGCATACATAGGTTGAAGCCAGCTCAAGCCCATCGCTCTCTTCAAAATTCTTTTGTTAGTTGCTCAGGTTTTGTGCTCTGTGTTGGGCTGAGCCAGTTATTCACTCCCCCCATGCCGGTCTGGCTAACTCGGGGAGACATTCACGCTCTTCTAAGGAACTCGGGGAGAAACGTTTACACCACCAGTTGACCTGCTCGACTGTTGGTTGCCGTGTACCTAAACTAAAGGCCGCCCTCTGGTCCCCTTGGTGTTGAGACAAGTCGGCTTCTTTGCGACAGCTGTGGGCAGTCACGCTCCGCACTGTTCCCTGAGCTTCATGGGCACATCTCCTTGCCCATCTCCTCTGAGCCTTCTTCCACTGTAAGGCCTCATTGGTCCATCACAATTAGTCTTAATTTGTAGACTTAAAAAAAAATCACCAGGGAGACTAAATTCAAATACAATTGAAAAACATGGAACGGAAAGTGCTTGAGCCAGTGGATACGGGAAAAAAAAGAAGTATGACTATAAAAAGATAAAGCTGGAACTTAGCCATGCTCTGAGGTGCTGTGCAGGAGCAACTTGTTCTAGTAGGTGGAATACCTCCTTCCTAGGCACGCTACTCATAACCTGTGTCACCGCCCTGCGTTACAGCTGGTGAGACTATCAAGTATCTCTATAAACATCACCGAGTAACTGTCTCACTGTCATGAATAGACATTATTTTGAAAACATGCCTCTGGTAGGAAGGTATTAGTCCCCTTTCACAGACTGGAAACTGAAGTCTGGGACAGACTGTTTTATCCAAGGTCAGTCACAGTATCTGCTGTCCAAGCTGGGAAGTGAACAGGGATCTCCATTGTCCTACACCGGTACTCTGCCAACATCCCATCTAATGCTATCATTATGTTTATATTGAATATGACCTTAATTTGGACTTGACATCAGCTTAAAATAAGCTGCTGCTTACAAGCCTCCTTGTAAGCTTGTAAGGAGTTAACACGGTTGAAGCTAAAACTTTCAGTAAGTGCAAGTTATTTTAATTACAGCCCACAACAGTACGGTATTTTTTTCTCCAAACAACAAGGACATAAGTCTCTACACAATAACATTTCCAAATAATTAAAGAGAAAAATAGGTCAATATCAAGGATTAAGTGGTACAGCAACACAAGGTTAATCAAAGTTAATATTTAAATCACCAGGAGAATAATCCCATTTTGTTGTGTTCTAGGCTATACTTTTAAATGAAGTGCTAAAATGGAAATACAATAGTGTTTCACTTTATTTCTTTTCAATTCTTAACAATTCTAACATGAGGACTGTAACATCACATCTTCCACTGCTTTTAAAACATGTAATACCACAGGGGTCCATGATTCCTATAGCACAGTAGCATGTGCTAGATCTAAAATCTGAAATTTATAGTGCCAAATTCATATCATTAAGCCAACTATATGGACCCTTATAATCAAGGTAACAGTTATAACGCTTACAGTTTGCATATCCATAATTTTCATTTTCTTTGCATGAAGAAAAAACTGCACAAATAAAAATAGAGAAAACTTCTTACTTTATGCTTTAAGGTGCTGATTACCTAGATAACCATTAACACATGGAAAAAAATTCAGCATCTAATGGCAAGCAGAAAGATGGAACAGGTGGTAAACAGAAATAAAGGTACCGTTAGGAAAACACAATAGGCAAATTTAATTCATTATTATATTATTGTAAATTTCTTGAATTCCTTCAATGCACTGCCAGCATTTTTGTTAAAAAATACCTTTTTTTTTTTTCTCTCTGAGGAACATTATATTTCTATTGTCCTTGGTATCTCTTCAGATTTTGTTATTATGAAATCATTTCAGAAGAGTGTTTCCAGTGAAAAGAACACTTGGTTTGTCAGTGTTCTTTGCTTTCTGAATAACTTATATCATGTTTTTAAAGGTCATAGATAGAACTTTTAATAAACAACTTTTCTTTAGACAAAATCCCCTTACATAGGTGTACAAAGTCATAAATATTTTTGTTTATCATTTTTGTTTACCCAACAGTCAAACCATAGACACTGAAATAGAAGCAGAGCTGTTCTGCTTATGTTTTTGAGCTGACCATAACCATTTTAAATCTCAGAAAAATAAACTCAAAAAGCTCTCAATACAATCACTAAGTGAAGGAAATCAAGGAAACCGAACAATAAAAGAAGTGGATACAAGGAACCTTTTTTCATTGCTGAGTTACAAGGAAAAAGGCAAATCACAATACTGCCAACAAAGTCCTAGTCCCTGTTGTCGCTATATGTTATGATGATGTATCTAACAAAAGTCATAGGAACTTGGGAAATGTTATGCACACTATCCAAGCAAAGCTCCATTAATGCTAATGGAGCTCAGAGTAGCCTGGGACACCTGTAACAGATGCTATAAACCCCTCTAGACAGAGGTCTACGCTTCTACAATTCTCTGAATTACCATATACATTTATAACGTATTACAAATTATCAGTACCATATTTTAAATATAAAAGGCCTCTGCTCTGAGGGATTGCTTTTTCCACAAAGAAAACCCGTCAGCCTATTGTGTATTTTAGATCTCTGGACCTTTGCTCTTTTACCTTCGCAGCACATCACAGTATAATTGCCTACAACAGTATGTGTCTGTGTGGTATACTTGAAACCGTTGGAGTGACAGCTACGTACCATAAACTGCAGTCTAAAAATATCATTGTTAATGTGCTGAAACATTATCTTGTTGAGGTAATTTAGAGCTATAACATGTTTCCCTTCACCTTCCCTGTCTCTACACTCGGTGGCACAGCTCTCAAGCACTGTACTTCCATTGTCCAATGATCGCCACAACAGCGAGTATACAAAAAAGGTGATTTTCAAGCAAACAGAAATGAAAAATTCATTCAAGGAACTGTGTCATAAAAACAATGGATGTGGTGCAATAGACATTTATATGATTCGACAAGGAGCTGTGCAAGCTAATCAGAAAAAAAGTGATTTTACACACAGTTCATGCAGTATGGATGGACATAAAACTGAAGAAGTGGCTCTAACACGTAGTAAGAGTTTACTTCCCTATTCTATTGCTTAAATTCTGATTCCCGAGCTGGTGGATAAATTTGGTTTTAATGCCATTCTACAGCAGCTACAGTTTAAACTATCTGCTATTATTTTCCAAAGCCAAAAGAGACTATAGTCTTAGCAGTGCAGGATTTAGCATACTTAAGACTTTAATGATCTACTCTGAAACAGTATTTGTGAGTATCTATCATGTGGAGGGTTTATGTACTGAGAAACATGAAACGCTGCTGTATCCTTAATTCTGTTGTTGACTTGCTTGAAACAGAAGGTAAACCACACGTACCTACTTCTCTTTCTGTAATTTGTTATAAACAATAATGAAAAGGACAGGCTTTGTGTGTCCCTAATTTACAACATGTAAATAAGGAATTACAAGCAATTAGCAAAATGAGGCTCTGATTTACAGTGAAAAAAAAACCCCCAACAAAACCCAACAGAAAAACAGAGGGGTAGAATTCCAGGATATGTTGGTTTGAATAAAGAGAGACAGATTTTATTTCATCTTTAGACAGATACTGAGCTATTCACCCTCCACTGGCTATGCAGAGTATTTTTTCTAAACATTACTAGTCTCATTACTAAGACCACAAGTTGCTCATGGTATTTTAGGAGGCATACTATCCTCTAAAGAATCAGCTCCAACTTTTATAGGGGTATGGGTAAATTCTTCTCTACAAATGGAATTTCAACAGGTAACTTATAGATAATAGGTAGAGAAGACTGGGTCCTCAGAAAGGGTGCAAGTCACCATCAGCTGCCTATATGCTAGCACCATGCATTTTGGTAGTGCTGTTTTTGTGCTTACGTGAACAGAATTTGCCTTTTCTTTGCTGATGTTCTGAGAAAAGCCTCCCAGGCTTGTAGGAAAAGTAAGAGGAAGCCAGCACAGTTTCATAATGTGCTGCTGATAAGAATGTCTGAACTATTACAGTCTATTTGAAAATGTCCTTGGAGCTTTAACTTAAGCTTCTCTGGGGGAAAGAGAAGTTCTAATAGATCATTCTTCTAATAGTAACGATAGCAAATAGAACCGATAGCAGTCAGCTGTTGTATATCAGGAAAAATTGCCTCCTGTTTATTTTAAAATGACATGGTCAAACCACATCTGCACTGTCTCATCTCACACATTTTCTGGAGAAAGTGCTTCTCATCCTTGTTATTTAGTAAGGGAATAATAA
>JAVJGG010000059.1:14453478-14470257 GCA_035590195.1 Aviceda cuculoides
ACAACTCAGTGGAAAATGGGCACTAGAAGCCTTGCTGAAATAACATGTGGAGATTCATAGTCTACCTATGACAACGCCAAGTTGTTTGAGACAGTAAGTGAAACACACGCTGTAGTCCCGCTTCAACAGTGATGCATGATGTAGTCTGCATTTCTCTTTACCCAGTAATGACAGGAACGTACTACCGTCTACTGACTGAAAAATGGCGCAGGCGTTTTTGTTTACCGATGAAATTTTTTTGAAGGAGTAAAAAAAAAAATGCTCCGTAGTGCGGTAAGACAAATGGTTTTGAGTTAGGTTGAGTTAGGCCTGGCTGGAACAAAGTAGGGAAAAGCAAGCGAAAGCTACAGAGAACCTTAAAATAGGAATCGTAAGTGAAGAGAAGGCTGAAGATAGTGTTACTGTCTTGCTTTGTTTTCTAATTATCGTTAGAAATTTCAAGTAAAAATCCAGGAAACGTGTCTGACACAAGAAAAAGTGGGGCTTTTTCACAATACCTTCTGCAAAGACTTTTTGTGACACACATCATTCTTGTTGAGTTGATATGGTAAAAATGAAGAAACTTAATTTGACTACAGGTTTTCCAACAAAACAACTGCATTAACAACAGGAAAGAGGAGTCAGACTTACTTTTTATTTGTTTGAGCATGTAGAGGAGACCTATCTTAAATATAAGCAAAAGATTTAACAAATTAATATAGAAAAGCTTGAAAGGAAAAGAAATCCTCTAGGCTTCTATTAAAACCAAGAGAAAAATGATCAATTGCATCACTAACACAATAGTCCCTGCTCAGAACAGAACTGCAGGACAGAGTCCAATCCTTCCTTGTGTGGAGGAAAACAAATACTCTTTGTTGTCGAAAAATCACATAACTCTGCCTGTATTTTTGTCCAGTGACATGCAACTATCTTGCCCAGAGGTTTATATCCAGTGAGAAGAAAGAGAAGTTAGTTCATCTGCTTTTTGCATGGAGACTAACTAAAGTATATGGCTTTTATTCTCCCCAAACCTGAATACAGGAGTAATCTGGTTTTACTCTTTACATACTTCATGGCAAAGTCTTGTTCATCTCAGTACATTTTTTCCTTCAGATGAAATGCTAAATCAAGAAAAAAAAAAAACCAATAAACTAAGAGGACAAAAAAATAGTGAATTTGCCTTATGAATCTTTTTGGTATGATTTAACCATCGGCTGATCAAAACTAATTGTATGTGTAGACAGAAAAGCTAAAGACTAATGATAGTGTATGAAACTGTATAAACAGATTCTGAGGTATCTTCTGCCTCCCATAGGTCCTTACCAGTACAAGTAGTACTACAGATTTCAGAAGAAAGATATGGAGCGCAGGTTACTAGATGTGACAAAATTCAGCCTTAAAAAAAGAGAAAGGAAAATTAAGTTTTTGAAATATAAGAATTCTCTGGGACAAAAAGTATACTCAAATGGAATGGATTTCACCTATACACATTTACAAAGTATGTATATCTGTATATAATTATGTACAAAATATATGAACATATTTCAGTAAACTGAAAATAAAGTCCCGTCAAAAAATCATCTAAGAAGAATGAAGCACTGTGAAGTCAGAATGGGAGCGAGAGAAGCAAGACTGAACCCCGAAGTGTACCAAACATGCAAATAAGACAGTTACATTGCCTTTAATAGCAATAAGCTGTAACAGCAAAGAACACAAAGAAACCTGGAGGCTTTGTCATCCGAACTTTGAGATGCCAAGAGTGTTTTCAAGGTCCTCAGTGTGGCGGCATACTCCAGCTACACCCTGAATCCGAGACGTGATGCGGTTGTATCGAGACATGTTTCCATCCTAAATCATCCCCTCACCTCCAGTGCCGAGGCTCAGTGCTCTGTGGCACCAGGACTCGAGGACACAGGGGAATTTGTACTTGCTGCTCGATGTAGCTACTGAAGCTATCATCACGTTGTTATTTCTAATCTGTCCAACGTGTGGCAGAACCAAGGCAATTTGTGTGTCAGACTCTGTAACTGCAGGCCTGAATGTCATACGGATGATAAACTTTTGTAAGCAGTAAAAGAACTATGTGCATGAAACCAGTTTCTGCCAGCAGTTCTGCAAGTGCTGCAACCTGTCAGCTATAGAAATGCATCTACTATCACTTAAAAATCAATACTGCCAACCATCGGGGTGGAGAGCATCCAGTTAAAACAAGCGAGACAGTACATTATTTCATTTTAGTAAATTACACTTTCTTTAAAAATGAACTTAATAGTCCAGTCAGAGTAAAAATGAACATGGACTATTTAGTATACACTAGACACAGTCTGGTGCCACATAAATATGGAGTGGGGGAGAAAACAAAACTGATAAGATCTCTAGCTTATCTGTTAGTGATCTTGGATTTTTTCATACACAACATATTGTAGTGTTTCTACAGTTCTGAATTCTAAGTAACAGGATGGTGTACTGTTGTAATGAATATGCAAGCTATGCAGAATGTGTCTTTTGCATTCTTTTGCTAGAGCTTCTTTTGCTCTAAGATCCTCTTTGTGCCATTCCCATCAGTTCCCAGTGAATGAAGCCAGGGCAGAAAAGGCCTGATAAGACAGTTAGATTTTCTGTATTTCACTGGTGAAAATGTCTGCTAGCAGAAATGCAGCCAAGAAATTAGGAATAAACCAAGCAAATGTCCAAAACTGTTTGAATCATTTGGTTTGACTTTAGGTATTACAGGACTAAATTGCAAGGCTATGATAAAGAGCTGAACTGAGAGAGAGAGGTTTAATTTAATTTAATTTAGTTTAATTTACTAAGTCACAAAGGCAAGTTCACCAACACTCTAAGTTTGCAAACATTATGCTCAGACCAGATTTCTTGAATCCATGGAAAATAATCATATGCCTGAAGTTAAGCACTAACAGAACTTTCCACTAGTTTGGACCTTAAGTAATGCAGTTAACGATTGTGATAAAACACAAAATGTGAAATGGAAAACTAGTAACTAACTTGACCCCGTAAAGGTAGGATATAATTTATATGAACACTGGTCAAGCTTCTGCTCTCCCTGATTACTGGCTGAGCACCTTTAAGGACTTGGCTCACCTATGACCTTTTTGTACTGTACAGACTCTGAATAAATTAATAAAAAAATCACCATAACTGGAGGATTAAGCAGAAACTAATTCAAAGACATCAAAAATATCAGGCATAAAATAAAATACTAGTTATTGAGGGAAAGGAATGGATGGATGGGTCGATGGATGGGTCGATGAATGGGTCGATGGAAGGATGATGGATAGCTTTCAGAGTCAAAATAAAATGAGCTGGGGGCAAATCAAGGCATTCACAACCTCTCAGAAAAACTTTCTGATACAACTACTTGTCTGAATCACACCGCAGGTGAATTGTTTTTCGGTCACTCTTGTTATCCTGATGTTTTTTTCTATCACTTCGGAAATACTCTATTTTCTGGGTGGTTTTTTGTTTGTTTAGTTTGGTTTGGGTTTTTTTTGGGGGGGTGTGTGTTTTGTTTTTTCCTAGTTAATTTCCAAATCAGTGGATTTGATTCAGTCTTCTTATTTTTTAACCAAAAGATTTAGGGCATCCCCAGACTGGTAAATTAAACATTGAGCTACCAGCTCGAACCATTTACCTATTCATTTTCAAAAATACTACTCCTCTAACCACTGGGAAATGGACTTGTATTCTTATTATACACTTCTATCATCTAAATAAAAAAGAAAACCAAAGCTGGCAGAGAAGGTTTTACAAAAATCTTTAAATGTGATAGTGAATCAAATGAATCTGTGTTGCTCCATGATCTTCACTCTAATTGATTAGAGTGTTTTAAGAAAGCAATCAACTTTTCAGCACTCATCAGATTTTGAACTTTTCAATTCATTAATACAGTCATGATCTGCTTCAGAAACACCTGCATTCAGAATGAATAAAGTACATCCATATGGTGAGATGGATGAATACATATTTCTGAGGCAAATTTAATAACATCCCTGGCATATAAATCTGAAATTTATGGAAATTGCTTTTTTTCTTCTGGAATAAGCAAAAAAAAAAAAAAATCTGGTCTGCTTCTTGAGCTAGATTTTCTCCATTGCCCTCAGTTAAGCACTTAGTTCTCAGCACCAGAAAAAAGGACTAAGCATGTAAGAACATATGACCATAGAGGTAATAAAGCTACTTAAAGGAGAGCATAAATGTACCAGTTTACTGGAAAAAAAAAAAAATCAGTCAGAAGCACTCATTAAAGGGTGAATTTAATGGAAATAAAAAATTGCACACATTTTTCTGACTATTTGTTGTTTAATTAAAAAAAAAAATCACATATCTCTTACATAAAATTAAGTACCAAATAAATCTTTTTGATATTCAGCAAACAGTCTTCTCTACTGGGAAACTGTAGATATGCTTGCTTGGACTATACAAATTTTGCTCTGCCTACTTAATCTACCCATCTTGTTTCCACTCCCTTCTGCATGGCTCTTGGTCTGCAATGAAGTAGCTAAACAAATATAAAGCTGCTAAAGCAAAGAGCAATGTGTTTCTCTGTACACAACTCCAGGGTTCATTATTTTTATACCTGTTTTCGTTGTTTCACTATGGGACTGTTAAGCTGTACTGTTTCACTGACCAAAATTGCTGCGCTATGCAGAGTTACATGCCCCGATAGTAAATATGTAATATGCAACAAGGTTATCATGCAGGTACAGATTTAAATTCAGAAAATAAAATCACTCCTCCTTCATTAACCCACTATTTATCACCAAATTAAAACACTGAAGTTTTCACTCATTTTTAACAGTCAAATCAAGGGTAGTAGAATGCAAATTGTGTGTATTAAGTTGGAGTCTCACAATGCTAGCTTTTTTTTTCCAGATGCTGTCCGTGAGGATATTAAGCATATGCTTAATTTCAGCATAATGCTAGGTTTCTGCGTTGGAAAATCTCTGTCTTCTTCCTGTTTGTTTATGTTTTCATTTAACTTAAGCAATTAACACAAAGAACTAAAATACCACTCTGTTGGCTTTTGATGATTATGAAAGAACAGATCCTCCTATCCAGCTTTTCTAACCATATTTTCTTCTTCTGAGCCCCAATTCCCCAGGAAGAGTGCATGTGTTCAAGAAATGTGACACAGATGTGAGATAGTATTTTCTACGTTTTGGAGAAAGCTACTACAGATATGACTGGATCCTGAAGTTAGGGGCCCTGTGATAGCTACAGAAGCATTTTCAGAGAAAAACTCAGGCTTTAGAGAACAAACACCTGCATGAAACCACCATACAAGGAAACAAAGCAGATTAAGGAAAGTGGAAGAGGAAGTTTTGCAGACTTTAATCTGCCCTGGAATATTTACTGTGTGGAAAGGGCTCTGGCACTTCATCAGCAGACGACAAATAGGCCAATGTTGCCGATGGTGGTACTAGAAATGCTGATTATTCCATCGATGTTAACTTCCACTATTTCTCTGAAAGTGGCACTTTGATCCAGAACATTCAATAGCCAGCATGATTCAGACCTTTGTGAATAGCACTCACATTTCTCAGTGCTTCATTGATGAGGAAATTGGCTGACCTCTGATTCAGCTGATTAGAGAACCAGGTTTCCAATTTGTTTTTTTATGTTCAGCCAAATGAACATACCGTATTGAATGTGGCCTGTGGTATTTTAAAATAAAGGTGTATACTAGGCCTGGTGTGGAATGGGGAATGAAGCAGGGAAGCCACAATATGTGGGATGAATCTTAGCCTCATTGAATCTAGGGGAAAATTTGCTGCTGGCTTAAACAAAGCCATAATTCCACTGGTAGATTTGCTCCCAATTCTGTTTGTGATTTCCTAAATAACCTCAGGCAAATAATTTCACCTCTTTGTTGCTTGTCCTCTTAGCTTTGATTCTCTTCAGTCAATTGCAATAGTCCCTGTGCCAAACTGTTGACAGTCTCTTACTACTAGCTACAGAGTTCCTAAGCACAATGGCACTCTTATCTCAGTCTTTAGTTATCATCATCCTACATAAATGACAATATAAAAGCAGACTGTGTCAGGAAATCCATGAGCACTCCGTATTTTCACTGGGGCCAGTTGCAGAATTGCTGGGAATAATGATGAGTACTTACACATGAACCCTCACTGAAGAGAATCTTTTGATAGCTACAGACAACAGCAAACACCTAATATAGAAAACTGCACTACTCTGAGACACATGGCATTGAAAACAGTGTATTGATACAGAATACCTATAAACCAGCCAATGTGAGAGAATTTAGAATAGGCTCTCACTACATTCTTTCCCTTGCACTTATAGCACAGATTACACATGATATGTCTGCTTCTGTGTCACAAAGCCTACTGCATGTCAACACTTACTCAGAGCGGGGCAATTTAGGGTGACAAGTACTACTTGAAGTATGTCCTTTAACTTTCCTTAATTGTCAAACTTTAAGAGTTATCTTAAATTTAATTTCATTGCATTTAAGGTCCAGCTTTACGATGATATAATTTATTTTGGACATTACCGGTGACATTGTTCTGCCTGTCAAAGGAAACATGAAAGAATATCATTATAATGAATATCCATGGACTCACATAAATCACTCAAAATACTTCAGATATGCATGGAGATTTTCCATTGACCCTGTAATGACTTTAATAAAACTGTTTCAACATGAGCTGTGTCAGCAACAGAGACATGAAATGATGGTGTTTCAGCAACATCACCTCAGCTTTTAAATATTTTAGAAAAACACTGTTAATTTTCTTTTAGTAGTGTATCATCCTTCCCAAATTACAGTCTCACACTATAGCATAGACACCATATGCCAGGAACACATGGGATTTCCTTTTTATGTTGCTTGATAACATCAGGGAGCTGTAGTTATTACTTGGATCAAATCAAAGGTATTGGAAGTATGTCTACTCATCAAAATGAAGATGTGAAACCACTGTAGCTTTAATTTAGCCTTAGGAATGAAGGTGATACAACTGACAGCCTGGAGGACTCGGACAGTGACTGTCACTTCCATCACATCAGTGCTACTCCTTCTAGACTTACTAAAACTACTCTCGTTTAATTTTGCGGGGTGGATAAAACCTTAGAGGACTTTCTTTGAACAGTCAGAGGCACTGCAGTTTTACATCAGCCCTAACACTGGTGTAATTCCAGTAATCAGAGAAGAGTGCCACAAATCAGGGTGGAGTTCAGCATCTGCCACGGAATGGAATCAGACTCTTTGTATCCTTTGGTAAGCAAAACCTTGGAAAAAAACCTCACTCACCCAATTTCAGTTACAGTAAGGTAATATTTCTCTCTCTTCTTTCCACATTTTTAGTTATAGACTGACCTGCTTCAAAATGAACTGCCCTTTGCTTACCAGGAAAGACTGGTAAAGATTCAGGCTGGCTATGACATAGAAACTTTTATAAGAACTAAACTGCTCTGGGATTTGGAGGTGGAAGGGAAGAAGACTGTTGAGAAGAAAAGGAGGTCTCCAGGGAACTTCTGGGATTTGTGTATGTAAAGGACTAACCCTTGTCAAGTTTGGTAAAGAAAAGCACACAAGTTTGCTTTAGGAGAAGTAAAAAGAAGCATCAGAATATCAGATTAAGACTTCTATGCTTTATGTGGGAACTATTATTGTAAGGACAGAACACAGCCAATTAAAAGTAAGAAGTCATACTTCAAATCAGAAATGAAGATGGCTGTTTTACTCCAAACTAATCCTCATGTAATTGCTAAAAGTTTTAGATATTAACATCTACAATCAGCAACAACCTCATTCAGATTCTCAGACCATATTCCTGATGTTCTGAGACTAAAACTCCAAGGTAATGATGTGATTTACTGCGTTACAGGTGTACAGAGAAAACTTGTCCTTGAAAAGAGTGAGAGATTGAAACTGAATACGGTTCTGGATGCAAGAAAAAGACAATGAAGTGTCAATGATGACATTTTAGGGTGGTTTTTTTTTTCCTCCTTCTGATGTGGATGCTCTGCAGGTTGCACACTGATAAGCAAAATAAATTATGAAGGTGTGAAAGAAGGAATTCCCACTCTTCCTCTTCTAAGGCTTTCCACTTCCAGTTTTCTAAGTTAAAGTTTTCCTTAACATGCCCACTTACTGTCCCTCATTTTCTATGTCACATGTACATCTTACGGCTACTCTATCACCATCCAGTGGCAGTGCCTTTCATCCTTCTTTGCAAGGACCTATTCTTTGCTCCTTCACACTTTTCTCCTCCATCATGAGTGCTTCTCACCTAGCAACAACATACATGTGCTTCACTTGCTTGCTCCTCTGAACTAAAGCTGCTAGTACAGACATTGGAGACTAACAATTTTTGGTCAGTAACTTTTCTGTTCAGTGCTTTGCATTTTCCTCAATATCCAGAAAAAAAAAACCCCTCAGCAGATGATTCAGTAAAGATAAAAAAACTTCCTCCTCTTTTAACACAGCATTCAGTGTCTCTACCTTCTCCTTGTCATGGTCACTGAAAACCCCACAAATCCTTCATATTCACCAAATGTAGGAGGAGCGTAACACTAGCCAATGCTATTAATTTGAAGGCGATTAAATCATAAGAATATTTTATTTTTTATTTCAGTTCCCTGAACCAAAATGAAAAGAGAAAGGTATATATATACATCAATGCTGTAGGCTCTTTTTCATCTTTGCTTCTAAGCAAATAAAAAAATACCAACACATAACATGCATTATCCAAAAGTTAATATAAATGGCATTCTCTCATGGATGAGACTTTAGCACTAGAATTTAGCACACTAAATTCTAGTTCTAAATGAAGTTCCTTTATTGCTTGATTACTATTCATGGTAGAACACTCTAAACATTATTAAATTGATTGCCTATGACACCCTTATTGAACAATTAACTCTGAAATACCTTGATTCATGTGGGGGTTTAAGTGAAATTTATACTATTGATTTCAGTATTACTATCCCAGTATTTAGAGGCTTCAGAATGTTCTGAGAAGTGGACCTAAAAAATGCAAGCCTAACCACTCAAGTCTGTAGACATGTGAAGCATCAGAAGATTCAAACTCTCATAATCTTCTTTCCCGTTCTTTTTTCTTTTCTTTTATCTTTTCTTTTCTTTTCTTTTCTTCTTTTCTTTTCCTTTCCTTTCCTTTTTCTTTTTTCTTTTCTTTTCTTTTCTTTTCTTTTCTTTTCTTTTCTTTTTTCTTTTCTTTTCTTTTCTTTTCTTTTCTTTTCTTTTCTTTTCTTTTCTTTTCTTCTCTTTTTTCTTTTATCTTTATCAACTCTGTCTTCTAGAAGCATAAACTGCTAGCTCTTTAGGTAGGTTCATACTTACAGCTCAGCTAAGACAGTTGTGTGGGTAAAGAGACCAAACGAGGGTTTGACAGGAGGGAGAGAGACACTAAAGAAATGCACACTTAGGAAAGTACAAAACTTCAGTACTAACCCTTCAACAGAAGCTGTTTACAGAATCAAATAGCTTCAGTGCACGGCCTTCTTTAAACTGTTAAAGGAGACTGAACTAGGCAGGCTACGACAAGGTAACAGCCAGGCACAGATCTCCCTCCTGTACTCTATGATCAGCCTCAGACACTCAAAAATGTAACCCTAGTTACTGAAGTATCATGAACAAGCCACAGCTTATTCACATACCTACCACTCTTCTAGAAGATACTGCAGTGTAATTAAAAATGGCAGAGTTTTTGAAAGATGACAAAATGAAAAGATTTTAAAGTATCAATGCATTACTCCCATTGTTTAATTTATACGAAACAGTAGAGAAAAGAGGGTGTATGCAGTCCAACATGTAAACAGGACATGAATAAACAGACTTCTAAATCCTGTCATTTTCTCCTGCCTTGTTTTTGCAGCTAATGATAATGAGAAGCAAAATTATCTGTCCACATGACTCGGCTGACTTGGCTAATATTTTTTTCCTCAGAAATACTGCTTATGATGTTCTCTAATGATGCAAGGTCAAGAGTCAGCACTGCAAGGTAGTATCAGTGCAAAGTTTGGGGTGCGCATCTGAGATGGAAGTGCCTGATGCAATAATATGTACAACCATACATACTAGAAGCCACACAGTAGAAGACATACAGTGTGTCTTAACAGCTCTGGAGATGCAAGAGGAATTATACTAAAACTGATGTACTACTGGAAAAGTGAAAGAGACCATCTGAGAAAAAAACACATCTAGAGCTATTGCCAGGAAGTATTAGGAAGGTGGTGATAATAGCTAAAAAAATATAAAAGTCAAACAATTAAAGGATTAGAGATAATGAAAGAAAATTACTGTAATGGAAGACATACATTTGAGTGCTGTAGTGAGTCACTGTGTTCTAGCAACACCATAAAGGTATTTTTAAAAATAATGGGCAAGTGT
Source organism: Aviceda cuculoides (assembly GCA_035590195.1). NCBI lineage: Eukaryota > Metazoa > Chordata > Aves > Accipitriformes > Accipitridae > Aviceda > Aviceda cuculoides. The sequence continues at coordinate 14,463,854 of JAVJGG010000059.1, forward strand.
TGAATCAATGCTAATAGGTTTGCAATACTATTCACAGTATCTTAATACTTATCGCCTGTTTAACAGTTGATGATTACCACTTTAAGGTTCTGAAATGACTTGAGTACTCATATGGATCTTAACACCCAGCACAAAGTGGGAAGAAGTTTGCAGCTTTGCCTGCATTCTTTACCAACCGAGGCTGATTTACAATTCAGGTGCTTCACTAAAGGCTTGCAGTTCTGCTTGTCATTACATTTCTTAGTTACACTCTACCTGCAAACCTACCCAACTGCATCTTTGTCTAGCTGATTCTGAGGATGCCCAAATTGCCCGAGCCAAGAGTACTTCTGCGCTCCTTCACCAGCAATGTCCAGCTCTTGATTTAGGTGAACCCCAAGCATGCCACACTTCTTCTTCCCTTCTTATTCCTGTATCTTGGTGCCCATGGGAAGTAGCCTTGTGTCAGGAAAGAGCAGGAGTAGCCTCCTCTGCAAGGGAAGGTGAGCCAAAGGCTGAGGATCGCAACAAGGTGGATAGGGGCCATTTCCTCATTGACAAGGTGTGCACTCCCCCAGTACCTCAACAAGTAGAGCGGAGCGGGTCCAGTGATGATGACTAGGGTCGGCCACAGTCCAGCGATCGGCAGGCAAGCCCGTAGCCGGTCCAAGGTCAAGCCAGGCAGTCAAGGCAGAGGGGTCAAAGTCAGGTGGAACAAAGTACAGGGCCAGGCACAGGCATGTCTACAACAGCTCAGACAAGGAGCAAGGGTCTGAGCACAAAAGCAACTCCTGAACGAAGCAGGGGAAGCCCCCAGCGAGGCTTCTCACAGCTCTGCCTCGAATAGCTCTGGCCTAAGGTTACACAAATGCACGCATCAGAGCTAGCTTCGAGCACAGGCAGCTAAACCCTAAGGGTCTGGGGAAAGATGCTGCGGAACAGAACCTCTCCACCTCACTTATGGCCATGGCACCCTGCGTGCGTGGATTAAAAGAAAAGTACAGGGTGTTATGGCCAAATCCCTGATCTGGACAACGTGAAGAAGGGGATCATGGAGTATACTATAATATACCACTCTGTCTAGGTCCAGCCAAAAGTAACACTCAGCTACAACATTTTTTAGATTCCTGGTAAGGGATTTTCCTGAGTGACGTGACATAATAATTAAAGCATCAGCACTATGCAGTACCAGTAAAGGACTTAACAAAGTTAAAAATTAAACGAATAAAACACACTTATCAAGAAGAATATTTTCATCTCTAACTCACAGGATGCCTAGGCATTCTCGGATGATGATGATCAATGGCGATGAGGAGACGTAATCCTAGGCCAAGAAAGCTCTCCTCTTGGATTGCTGGACCTGTTCATATGAAATGCATTATAATGCAGCCAAATGCAAAACTGAAACCAGAAATGCATCCTACCTCTGTTAATAAACAGCTCTGTTCTGGAAAGAAGGAGATCAGAAAACTATTTAGGGAGTCACAGCAGGCAAGCAATCTAACATGAGTTCCCACTGAGATAATGAGTCAAAAAAGTTTATATGATCCTTTAATGTATGAGACCTAGAGTAATGAATGTGAGTTGAGGAATGACTGTATATCTCTCTATCGCACTGTTGAGAACAGCATAATTGGAATACTCTGTGCATTTCTGATGTCCACTCTTCAAAGGGTGTCAGAAATTGGCAAAATGGCCACAAAGGATATCAATGGAATAGGCCTTAAGGGAAAAAACATGTTCAGAGTGTTAGTTTTCAAGCTCTGCCTGTAAGCTAAAATCTGTTTCACTTATTAAAAGATCAGTTACTACTGACGGGGATAATTCCTGTGTTCTTAAATTAGTGGGAAAGGCTTATCAGGAGCCTAGAAGTTATAAGCTGAATCTGGAAAGTAGTAGTGCAGTGTTAATTTTATACAGTAAGAGTGATAAAATCCTGGATAAACAGCCAATGGGGTGGTGGGCTTTTACCTCTGGGACTGAGTTTTCAAATCAAAATTGAATGGTTTCCTGCAGAGGCATAGAGATGGGCAGAAATTGCAGTTCAGTCAACAAAAGCTCAGTGTTTAACAGTGCCTTTAGGAAGTCCAACAAGGGGAGCTGGTGGTTCCAGCCAGCCTTAAAGTCTCTGAATCTCAGACTAGCCAAGGATGTTGTCTGGCTGCAGCTGAGATAGATTAAGATGTTAGTACTTCTCGCTGTACTTTGGGCTATCAATGACTGCAAGTACACTAGATGTACCAACATAACTGCCGGGTCACTCCCTAACCCAGTTTTGTTGAAAAGATCTAGGTTAGCAAAATCCTGTCTTTAAAGAGGGTAAGCTAAGCTGATTATTTTGACAAAACTGAAGATGTAGTCTATCTTGTCTGCCAGCAGAACAGAATGCCAAATGATTTTCCTGCTAGCTACAGAAGTGTGTATTTTAGAAACCTGGTGAATTGTGATTGAAGCAAAGAATGTAGCTAAAGAACTGCAGAAGTTATTTGAACATTATAAATATTTGAGATACAGATTTTAGATTTTAGGGTGAACCTATAAATCATTTATGCATCTGTCAAACTCATGTATGAAGAATAGTAAAAAGGAAATAAATAATTTTCTAATACCATAACATGAACCTGATTTAATGAGAAATTATATCACTGATTCACCAGAAGGATGGTATTTTAAAATATCTAACTTGGGTGAAATATGTCTGAATTAAAATCTACGGAAAGGTGTATAGATTTTAAAAGCCCTCACGTTGTTTTTCAGATAAAATGCATGCTTACTTATAAGCTTATTTAAATGTAAATTTTTTATTAGCAGCATATCCCATGATATTACTCACAAACGTAAGTGTATTTGTGAACCTGTCAGTCTCAGTCAATCGGCTGCAATAACATATGTATTTATACAGAAATGTCAACTTAGGAATTGGTGTAATGGATACATAGTGTCCTACTGCCATAGTAGTGCTAGAATGTGTTTTATTCTTTATGCCACAACCTTGAACAGTGTATTAAAGAGGTTAATTTTCCAGCTTTTTGCCTGTTATTCATCAGTTTTTCTGTATCAGCAATGTATTCCTCAAGGCAAATAAATGTAATAAGCTCAGTAATTCAAAGTTATTTCTACACTAGTATTTTATAACACAATTCCCTTATCCATGTGTCATTAGCAAGAGTACAGATCAATTTCAGATGGCATTTAAAAGATTAATTTTAAACCAAAGACTGCTACAAGCCCTCTCTCTCCTACCCCTAGTTCTTCTGCTCTCAAGGTTTAGGGTTTTAGCTCCCTGAGGGAGCAGTTCCACATGGTGGCTGAGTGGAATAATGGCTTGAAGCCATGGTCCTGCTCCTTCCCCTTTCTCCTCGCACTCCTGGAAGGGAGGTCAGGGCACGCCTCTCCACCTGCTCCGGCACTCATCCGAACCCTAGCTGAATGAGTTCAGTTCAGTGAACTGGCAAAAAATTGCATGTTTTTTCTTGATGGGCTAGACTTTTTGCTGATTCGGCCAAGCAAAATTCTGCCATATCACGAGTGTCACAGCTTGTCAGGTCGGGCAGAAACTTCAAAAGCATCACGGGGGAAAATAAAGCAAGGAGAGCACATTTCAAGTCTACCTTTCTTGCAATGACTGTTACAAAAATTCTGCCAGCTTAGTAAAAGGATTTGGCTTACCAAGGAGTCATGTGAGTGCCAGAGCTGGCACAAGGAAAGCAAGTGCGCCTGTGGGAGTCACTCTTTCAGCTCCAGTGAGCTCCTAGGTTGGCTTGGCTGGTCTTGTGGGACTGCACCCTTAAGATGCCACACTGGCTGATGTTTGGGAGCCGTATGAACTCACTTTGGAAAAACAAAACAAAACAAAAACCTTACATTTAAACACAGAAATGGTCAACTCCCAATAGCATACCTAAATGGTTTTAGATTTCTGGGACCCACAGCTCTTTACAGAGCCCAAAGGTCAATTAATCTTTTTTTAATGAGGAGCTGGGTGCCTTTAACTGGAAAAAGTTTATAGTGTTGCTTCTCTTCCCCTAATTTTGCCTCCTCCGAAACCTAGTTGCATTAGCTAAGGTGAATTAGGGGAACTGGTTGCAACAAAAAAAGGTTGGGGATCTGTGAAGGCCTCCTTAAATTGGCTACCTGCCAGTGAAAATATGACAGTGAAGTGCATGGTCCAACAACAGTAAATTTAAATTCAGGATTCCTACTTCTGTATCCAAAATGCCATGGCTCAGGTAGCATCAATCAGGCTTTTAATATGATCCTCCCAAGGAATCCATTGCCCATCAAGAAAGGAGGCAACAGTGCCATCAGGGATACATGGTACAGCATATAAAAAGAACATTACTCATGGCAATACTTTTCCCTTAATCCCCACTTATTTTCAAGTAAAGACTCCAGTAAAACAGGGGAACTGTGAATGGTGGTCAGTCTAACAAATGGACAGTCACAATGAGAAACACATGAAAAACAGCAATATACTTAAATTCCAAAACCTTGTTTTAATGGAGTATCTCTTATACAAAAGACATCTTGCTAATCATGTCCTTGTAACATATTCCACACTCGACTCTTCTTTTCCAGAGAAAAAGATAACTTCTCTTGTGCTAATCACCAAACTGAGTCTCAGTTTTTCATCTGATCTTAAGATCAAATTTTATTTTTCAGCACTGATACTGGAAAGAATAGTAGGTATTTAGAGGATATCAGGATCCAATTCCCTATTGGAAAAAAGCTCTCTCTCAAGCTAATGATGCACTAAAGCACTGACAGCATAAAAACAAATGCTTGTTTGGTCTTGTTCTGAAACTGAAGTCTTGCCCTCTGGCCAAGAACCAAATGTGCTACCAGATGAGTGATACAGAGACACTGAAGAGCAACACGAAACAGTAAGACTGCCAGACTGCCAAGACTGCACTATATCACCTTCACATCCAAGGCTTTTGTCTGAGTTTAAAAAAAAAATTACCCACAATTCCCCCCCCCAAAAGAAAAAAAAACAAAACCAACCAAAAAAGTCACTAATAAGTACTCCTTTGTCTGGAAGCATGTAAATCTATACATGACTGTACCATAGGGAGCTTGGTAACACTCGTGTAACATTAGATCTTTTAGCAGAAATCGGACACATCCACTTATTGCAAAAAGTGGTTTTGTGCATTTTCCATCAAAACAACTACCTGTGAGGGATTTTTTTTTTTTCTTTTTGGTTTTAAATAGAAAGCTTTGCTGCCTTTAATTTAGCTTGACTGCTATGGACAGGCAGAACTCAGACTTGAAAATAAAGACTGTTCAAATCGCTAAACATCAATGTGAAAAACACTAATAAGCATTTCTAGGACATTCTTCATGTTTTAGCTGGGAAAGGGATGATCTACCCTGAAAAAAATGCCATGTACATTAGGATACATTCAGATACATGAAGAATTAGAAAGAGAGAAATGAGTGGTTACATGCACTCATGAGAGAAGGAGGTACACTTATAACTACAGTAATGTAATTTCTGGCACTGAAGAGTAAATCAAGTTTCAGTTTCAGTATGGAATACCCATGTTGACATAGTTATCAAAGACAAAGCCTTTCTGTATAAGTTGGTTTAGAAAGTTAACTGTGTCAGCAAAATCACTATAGCACAGTAGAATTGCATCTACATTTGAGACTTGGTTGAAAGAAAAATGCCTTGAAAAATTGAACACCTGCAACCAATATAGCTACATCGGGAAAAATTTCTATTGTAGACCTGGTATAAAAGCTAAATATGCCTTTGTCTATGGCCCTGTGTAAGCAGCATCCTCCCATAAGAAGCAGAATGTTCCCACAATTGGAGTCCAAGGTCGAAACTGCAAAGGCAATGATCCGAGTCTCGACTGTATGCTTTCCCACAGATACCTTCCAAATTACAAACTCATAAAACCCACAGTTAGATTCCACAGTCAGTCTAGTAATATGTACCTCATCAGAGAAGTGCTAGTCAAACCAACTAAAAGCTTAGGGATACTCATTTTCTAAAACTTGGCAAGATTTATCTCTGAAGTTAGTGGGACCCCACCCCCCCAAAAAAACCCCCAAACACCAAAACCCACCAGCAAACCCACAAAAAAACTAAGAAGGAAAAAGACTAAAAGAAACCCTCTAAAATCCCAACATAACAATGTTGAGAAAACACTGATTAATATAATAGGGAACAACAGAGAACCGCAAGGAAATGTTCTAGAGAAGTAAATGAGTGTTTTCCCATTACCAGTGATACTTTTCAAATGAAAAATTTGGTAACACTTGATATTATTAAATTTCTTCTGGAATTCTAAGCATTTTTTTTTTCTTAAAGGATGTTCAGTGAAACGTCATTGCTACTCCAGTGTAGCGTTGCTACATATTATGGCGCTGCGACTAGATCACTGGTCGGCCCGGACCAGGGAAGAGACAGATAG
>JAVJGG010000059.1:14470357-14482147 GCA_035590195.1 Aviceda cuculoides
ATACCAGCACAGGTAGGTGGGATTACACATGCGCCACAGGGAGGTGGTGATCAATTCTCTGTCTTTCCGTGACATCGCGAGATCTTCCGAATGCCGCACCCTACACTCCAGGGACCCAACTGACGTGTCTGCAAACTGTAGACATCACTTTACTGATGCAGTGTAACAGTTCTCCCCTACTGCAAAGCCAATAAAAGGCTTTATCATATTTGGGTCTGTGGAAAAAATGCATTTCATAGGTAAAACCAGAGGTATAGTACTCCAGATTGTGGACAACCTGCATTTGGAAAACAAGGTTTACTTGAGGCAGATAACTCACTGGTGCTTTATATAAAAGTGCCTTTTGTGCTGTTTGTAAAGAATAGCCCTTCTGAGTCCAATTGTGAAGAAATACTTGGAGAGAAAGGACTATATACCTATGTAAGCTGATAGGGTAGGATGGACTTCACAGGGAAAAGAAATTGCTGAGATTCAGCCTGAAGTCATTCTGTTTCCAAGAAATCCAAAGCACTCAGTGAGACTTGCTTAAAAACATGCATACTTTTATTGAAAGAAAATGCAGCTTTCCAGGGGTCATTCAGACATCCCTTGGTAGCAAATACTGATGGAGAAGGTACAGAAGGTTGCTTGCAACTGGCTGCTTTCTCTAAATCTCTGGCAAAGTTCTTCCAGATCACATGAAACATAAAATGTTACCGTTTTAACCCGCATGCAGCACACAGAAGTAACTCTTTAATTTCTGTAGACATTAAGTACTCTTCTCTGCTGCACCTACATTTAGTTAGGCCAATTGAGAAAGTAAATGTGCTTATTTTTCATTCAAGAGTAAAATCACATTTAGACAATCATTATTCCTGTATCCCTCCTGTGTAAACATCAAGCCTGAAAGGATTATTTCCTTGCTTTGGAGTCCATACGCCACTCGGCGAAGATGTGTCTCAGAAAAGTGGGTATCTAAGTCTAGCAGGAAAGATTCACTTCAGGACAAGCAGAGCCTGAAAGGAAAATCGAAATGTTTTAAACTGATGGATGGAACAACGTACGATCAGAAAGATGAGCCATGCATTGCAAAGCAGAGGAAGGGAGTTATTCACGGCGGACGGTTTCATAGGGGACCCACACAGAGGCTGCAGGGGCTCGAGCCCCACGACACCCTGATGGAGCCTTGCTTGCCCCCCAAACTCACAGAGCCACCCTGGTTTGGGCAGGAACGCGTCTGCTTCTCCCTCCCCGCACCGCAGCACTAAGGTGTTAATTAGGTGTACGGGACAGCACTCCTTAGGACAGGCACATGTAAAAGCCCTTGGTATCATTAGCGGCGTCTCCTCTTTCCCCTCCTGCGGGAATTGTAGTCCTTGGACCAATTCCACTCTCCCTCCCCTCAACACACCTTCTCCCGCTCCTGCCTCAGACCGCTCGGCTGCACACCGGCCGCCATTTTGCGACGAGGCCCCGCGGGGCTCTCAAGGGGCGACGGCGGAGGGCAAGAGGGGAAGGTGGCGTGAGCCGTCTTCCTCCTCCCACCCTGCCCTGCTCAAAAAAGCCCGGGATAATATAAAACGGGCCGAGAGGGGGGAGAGAAGGGGCGACAAGGAAGGGGGAGCGAGGGCCCCGCGCTGGGCGTGGAGGGGGGCGTTTGGCCGCTCATCGCACCGCAGCCGACAGACAGGTGCGGCCGGCTCGCCGGCTCCCTCTAGGCATCGCTGTCTCAGGAAAGGAGGAGGGTTTTCTTTTTTTTTTTTTTTTTTCTATATCCCCCCCTCCCCCCCTTTCCCAGCCAGTAAAGAGTGTCTGCCCCTTTGAACCGCTGGTACAGCGCCTGCGGCTGCACACACACACACCACGCACGCACAGCCGCCGGCTATAAATTAGTTACGAGCCGGGCAGAGGGCGAGCAGTGCGCGTCTCCCGGCGGGCCGAGGCGGGGGGAACGCTGCCTAGCCGACCAGCCGGGCTGCCATGGCGTGCGTGGAGCGCTGCCGGTGCTGCGCGGAGAGCAGGCGGCACAGCAGCATCCTCTACAACATCCTGAGGAGCGAGGAGCGGGCGGCGTGGCCGGCGAGGCGGGGGCAGGCGTCCCGCGGCTGCCCCTGCGGGTCGCGGCGGCGGGTGGCCCTGAGGAGCCCGCAGGTGGCATGCAAGGCGGCCTCGGCCGTGCTGGTGAAGACTCTGCGCTTCGTCCAGAACGTGCCCTGCTTCCAAGAGCTGCCCCTGGACGAGCAGCTCCTGCTGGTCCGCAGCTGCTGGGCCCCCCTGCTGGTGCTGGGGCTGGCGCAGGAGCGGGTGCACTTCGAGACGGTGGAGAGCGCCGAGCCCAGCATGCTGCAGCGGATCCTCACCACCCGGCGGCAGGGCGAGCAGACCCCGCCGCGGGGACCGGCGCCCGGCCGGCCTCACCACGGCGCCGGCGGCCCCCACCTGCCCTCAGCCGGCGAGATTCAGGCTATTAAAGGCTTCCTGGCCAAGTGCTGGAGCCTGGATATCAGCACCAAAGAGTACGCTTACCTCAAGGGGACGGTGCTCTTCAACCCGGGTGAGTGACCGGGCGGCGGGGGGGGCGGTGTCTCTCTCTCACGGGGAGCCGGGCGGCGAGCGGGCTAACGGGGAGAGCCCGCCTGTATCCCCAGCGAAACGGGGCGGACGCGGGGCTTTTCCTCAGGGGGAAAGCGGTGGCGGAGGAGGGGGACGCGGAGGAAGGTTTCACCCGCTGTATCCTCTTCAGGGCCGGCAGCGAGGTGTTACCGCCTGGAGGGCGTCCGGCTGCGGCTAGGTCGGGGGTGCCGGCGGCTGGCGCCTTCCGCAGAGGTTTTCGGCGAACAAAACAAACCCCAGGCAGTGGCTTAGGGAAAGTTAGGAGTCGGGAGCGGTTCCCGGCTCGTTTCCCAGCGGGGCGCCTGGCGGCGTCTCCTCAGAGGCCGGGCGGGGGGGGGGTTGTCACCGGGCTGTGGCGGGTCTAAGCGTGCTCTGCCCGGGAGGTCTGCCCGCCGTGGAAAGGCAGCAAGACGGGGCTCCGGGAACAAAGGGCTATTTCGGCTCTGTGTGTAGCATTTATGATTTTTTTTTTTGTTTGTTTTGTTTTGGCCATCGTCTCTCTTTGTGGAGATTTCCATAGGTGCAGCTCTGCCAAGTGGTTGATGATGGTGTGGGTGACCTGCCTGAAAGGCAGCCGGCAGGTTAGGCACGGCACTTCCTAAATGTGCCGCTACCGCCTGGAAGTGGGACATGGCTCTTCCCGTGCTCCCACTGTCAAACTGTTAGTTAGTCTGGAAAGGGGAAATCCTGCGCTCTCTGTCCTTCAGGACCCTTACTGTGGTTCACCAGGAAACTTTGTTGTACGCTGGAGTGAATGCTGCCTGCCACTTGTAATCTGGAGTTACTCGGAAACAGCTGTCAAAAGATGCCTTAAATGTGAATGATGCGTTTTGTAGAAGGGAACAAGTTAACAAGTTATTTTTATTGTCTACCCTGCTGTTTACAGATCACATTTGTCACTCTACAGGTGTCTTGGAGAGCATTCTTCAATCAAAGTTTTTGTTTTACCAGCTAATCTATTTAACACTTAGGTGAATGTTGGCAAACATTGTATTTCAAGTTTGTGTAGTGGAGTATTATTGAATGTCCAGAACACCAGCATGATAAGATTTTGAACTGCCGTATAGAACTTGGCGTATTGATTCAGGATACAAGAAGTCCTCTAGCCATTTCATTTGTTTCATTCCTTGAGTGATAAATACAATCTGTAAGCTGTTAGTAGTGGTTCTGTAAGAAGACTGTTGTTTTATAGACAAAACCTATGTAAGCAAAATAATTTATTTTTCTTTTCAGATCTACCTGGACTGCAGTGTACACAGTACATTGAAGGACTGCAGAGGGAAGCACAACAAGCTCTAAATGAACATGTCAGACTCATTCACAGAGGTGATGAAGCCAGATTTGCCAAGCTGAATGTTGTTCTATCCTTGTTAAGATCTATTAATGCTAATGTGATTGCCGAACTATTCTTTAGGCCCATCATTGGAGCAGTGAACATGGATGACATGCTTTTGGAAATGCTTTGTGCAAAATTATAAAGGCGTGTAAAATAATGAAAATAAATCCAATACAAAGGAAGCCCTAGAGCAGAATAGTGTAAAGTACTGTAAATAAACTAACTTATTGTTTTTACATAGATAGTATTTTTGTATTCCATAATAAAATATTCTTTGAGTTCTGAAATTAATTTTTATTAAACACAGTGTTTTTGGAATAAGATTACGGTCATCAAAGCAAGCTTTAAGGTTGTGGAGAATGTTCATATCCAAAGTCAACTGGCTGTTCTTTTACCATGTCTCTCAATAAAGATCACACTTACGATATTGTACTTTCAAGGTGAGTAATCACTGCTTTTTCAAAATAAGCAGCATTCTAGGTTTACATTTTAAACATAGTTGGCATACAGAAGGGGGAATGAATAAGCCATTTACTTCACATGTTTCAGTAATATTAAAATAGGGTCCTGTAGTCAGTTCTACTCATAGTTCAGATAGTGGCTCTGTCAAAGGCTTGCTGCAGTCAGTGAACTACTTCTATTGACTTTAACAGAGTTGAAGTCTATAAAGAATATTAAACAAAATATTCACCTAAGGCTTTCTTCTGTATGGGAAAAATGTGTTAGGAATATTTTGAGGCTTAAAGTAGCTTGGCCAACTTGTAACACTGGGAGTAAAACATGCCATTCAGCACCCATTGGGCTCCAGGAGAGGACAGTAACTCTATTCCCCAAAAGAGCAAACAAACAAAAACGCCTCTAAAAATATCCAAACAGCAGATGCTGAACAGGGTCAGGAGAACTACTAGTATGCACTCCATGTTTTTCTTTGGTTTTCATCTAGGTAGTTGGTAGCTAGGATTTTGAAAGGCAGGTTCTTCAGGCTACTTATTCCTATAGAAATACAAAATTATTATGCTGAAACATGGTGTACCGCTGGTACATCCATCAGAATTTGTCAGCTAGCATAAAGATGTCTTAATTAAGCATCACGCATACGCATTCTTTTTTCTTTGTTTTGTTTTGTCTTGGCCTTGATCCTTTCTCTCTAAACAGTTGTTTGTTTATCGAAAAAAAAGTCCTATTTTAAAAGGGAAAATCAGTGATTTAAGGGGGCTTTGTCTCATGGTTTTCCTTTCTCTGTGTGCAGTTTTCTAGCCTTTCCCCTGGGGAATAGTGGTAAAAAATGGAGAGAGACGTGTGACAGTGTTCCTGAAGTAAAAGTTATCAGTAACTCTATGTATCATACACATATACATTAATCACTAGCAATAGGAAGTGTTTTTTAAAACACAATTAATAAAAGTTGAGGTGGTTACTCTGCTTAATAGGAGGTGCGTGGGGAAGAGAGGAACGCGTTTGAAGAGCTTTCTTTTGCTGCCACCTTGCGCGAAGGATAATCACAGCTCCTACACTCAGGTAAGGAGCAGGGGGGACACTTGTTATCTTGTACTTACCCTACCTTTGGAGAGGTAGCCGACCATTCCTAGGGGGACAAGTTCACCCATAAGTAGTATCACAGATCTGTATTGCCATGGCAATAAAAATCTCATCATGGACTAGGATACTGTCATGGAGCAAACAAAAAAGCAAGAAACAACCTCCATCCTGAAAAGCAACGGTATAGCTTAAATGCACACTCTTCAGTGCTCCCATAACTCTGGGTAGGGTTGTGTGCCCTGAGGAGCTCCCCAGAAATGCCAAAGAACAAAAAGTATGTAAGTAGCATGCTCTTTGCTACCAGTCCAGACTTCAGACCATTTCAGACCATAATATAGCAGGGCTTAGTCTTTATGTTGATGCCTTTATATGTACACACACATGCATGTAAACATATATAGCAAAGATAAACATATGGAGAATATTTACTGTGTATGTATAAATGTTTTGTGAGTTTACAATAGCTTCTGAGCTTATCTAACAACTCTGTAACATAAATGCATGTATATGTTTCCCTCTGTGAACAGTATATAAGCGTACAATGGTTAGCTTTCGAGGATGCTGACAAAGAAAGCTCTTCACAAAAGCACAAAGCATGATGATAAAACTTTTAAGTAGTGGTTAATGGCAGAAGATGAATCTGTGGTAAAGACTAAAAAAAATTCAACAGCCTCAGATTAAAACAACTTCATCACCACTGAGAATTTGTTAATATGCACACTAGTGTTCAGACTTTTCTGCTGAGTGGCAGAAGAGACTTTGTGGGAGTACTCCTAACAATAAATTGTGATAGCTGAACCTTGGTCACAGGCAAGGATTTTCAGCTGAAGAGTCGCCTTGAGACAGTTTGGATCTATTGTGCCACTAAATACAAAAGTTTTCATGACTCAGGTGGACCTGCTTACATCTCTAGGTTTGATATCTGAACAAATTCTGTGTTCCGCTCAATTTTCTAAGGTTGTCATAAAAAATGTTGCTTCTGTGCACAATGAATCCACCTTGAACTCGCTGTACTCATCATATTTCTCTTGGACCAGCAATACTGTTAGTCATTTAGCTGTTGTCTATTCAAATGGAAGCACCTGGGAACAGTAAGTAGGAAATCTGAATGGGAAAACCATTTTATCAAGGCTTTCTGCACAGAACTGGCAAAAAACGTGTCTCTTCATAGGTCAGAGGAACAGGAATGACAAAGCAAGAAATTAAAAACAGACTTGTAGGAGGAACCAAGCTGAAGACTTGGAGATCCACGCAGAAATGGGAGAGAAGAGACTAGTATGGTTCTGGAAGAGAGTGGGGAAGGGTCTGATTTTAGTGTGGGGACAATGTGCCAAGAGCTGACTGGAAGCAGGCGGAGGGAGATTGTAACTCGCAAGACAAGGCAGAGCTTGGGCAAAAGGGTGCCTGTGGGAGGACTCTGTGTCAAGTCCAGAAAATATTGCAGAGCAGGGAAGAACCTACCCCAGGAGCTGACCCAGAGGAGGACACGGGCATCCTCACCAACCGACCTGGGTGGCCTGTTCTCTCCTCCAGCGGTGCCTCTGCTGAAGAAGGGGCCGCAGTGGCAGCTGTGAAGAGCAAGCTGCTCGGTCTTTGTGAGCAGAAGCAAGCAAAGCTACTCTGTTGCCCCAGACCTCTGGTCGCTCTACAGCACAGTTTTCCACTGGGTGGGAGAAGAACTGGGCTCGTTCCTTCAACCCTTCTCTGCCCCAGCTCGGTGCTGTGCCGGGGTGAGTGAACCCTGAATCGGAAAGCTGACATGGCCGCGGCCATGAGACAAGAGGAGATCTTTCCGGGTATCCCTGGCAGCAGGGGTAGGGCAGCCTGCTGGAGGCCTCGGGCAGGCAGGGGAGAAGAGAAGGCTGGGTGTAGAAGGACGCGTCCATGGTGATGCAGCCTTTACCAGAAGGAGCGGGGGGGCCGAGACCCTCCTGCGGCTCCGGGTGCCCGAGGGTTCAGTGGGTGAGGCGGCCGGCGGCCGTCTCTCTGGGACTGGCGTGGAGGCGGCAGCCTGGCTCCGGCCCTGCCTTCGGCCCGGCAGGGCCGCCAGCTCTGCGCCCTTACGCTTAACCCTTCTCCTCACGCTCTTGCCTGTACCGGGAAAGACTGCTTTCCAGTTCAGATATTAACATGACCTCTGAGGATTTTTAAGCATTTTCTCTGCTCTCTATCCCTGGCGTTCTGGGCATGAATCCTCTCACGAGCACAGGTTTTTTTCAGCCCTCCGGGATGTTAGAGGCGTTTTAACTAAGAGCAGCCTCCCAAGCAATTTAATCCTGCAGTCCCCACGGTGACTGTCCCAGACAGATAGAAGCGGTGCCGTACAAAAAGCCATTCCCACCCATCCCAGCGCAGATTCCCATTGCTTGTGGTCAGGACCCCCACACCGGCAGTCCGGGCACCGGCTTCTGACCACAAAGCGCCATTCGGCAGCGGTTCCTGCTGCGCCGTATCCTCCTCTCTCAAGAGATCTGAGAAAGGATAACATGGAAACGAACTTGCATTTTTAGTTGATATGGTTATGAGTGTTTCTTTTAGATAAGAAAAAGCATGGCGTTCATTTGTAATCTCACTTTTCCAAGTTTAACATATAACCTTTGTTTGGGTAGTCTTTCTAATAGTTTATTTTAAACTTTGCAGCAGTTTGCTGTTGTGGATAGACTGTGAATGCTGTTAATGCGTAATAAACAGTAACTTTGCTCCCAAAGGAGGGATTCTGCAACTTAAATTTTCCTGTTTTGATGTGACCTCATACACTGGCTTGAATTTATTATACTGTCAGTCATTTTCATTTCTCTTCAAAGACAGAACTTATTCCTCTAGTGGACCTTCTGGGCATTGCAATATATAGCAAAAATTAAAAACAAAACAAAGAAAAACAAACCCCCAACAAAATGTCAGAAAGCCAGTTGAGGATCTGTTTTTCTTTCATTGAAAAAACATCCCAAACAGTGTAAGCAAATATTATATCAAGATGTTTTGAAATTTCAAGATGCAGCTTGAGATCTGCACATACATAATAACTTAGCACTCTTAACATTTGATTTAAATTGTGGAAGTCTAGTATTTTAAATCCAAAATATACACAAGTAAGATTGAATAGCTGAAACAACTGGAGACTGGCAGAGGAACTTTGACAAAAATGTCCTTAAATCAAGAAGCAGTGTGAGGTCACAGGGCTATAACTTGTTAGTTGGCACTGTACGCAAATCCACAAATCGTTCACGTTGTTGATATAAATCAGTAGTCATTTCACTGCTTATGTCAGCAATGAAATTGGCCCAGCTTCTTTTAGATATTGACACCCTGCCTAGATGTAGGTAAATAACCACAGGAGTGCTTATACAAGCACACATGATATACAGACACCTTTTCTTCGCTGTGTACTTATGTTATATAAGGAAAATTACACTAGTTTCAGGTTCAGAAAAAAGAACTTGTCCTTCCATTTTATATAACCACTCACTGTTTTGTCACATAGGATGAATTTCACCTTGCTTAAACGGAGCTGGCCGAAAAGTTGACATCCAGTCTAGTCGGGGCATCTAGGCTCTGCCCGGAGTGGGTGGAGAGGCACAAAGACCTCCCGATGGCGCTGGATCCCAGCGTACCTCTTTTACGGCGGTGTCATTGATTCGTACTTTGCAGAATAAGGCTGGATTCAGGTTATACACTGACCTTTCAATCGCTACAGTTTGGCTAAGTGAAACTTGGAGCCTTTGGAGTCACTTTTGGCAAACCATTAGCCTTCTCCTCTCAGCTGAGACTGTAGTCCGGCTTCTCACATAGACACGTGTCCCTACACACATACATATGCATAGCAAAATATAGTGGGACAATTCATATCTTCTTTTTCTAGTAGGGCTGGGTTAAGAGAAAGAACAAAAAGGTCAGTAAAGCCTACAAGAGTAGAAGAGACGTATTCAGAAAGAAACATTTCTACACATAGCAACATTCATGCTAGGAGCTAGCAGGCCTGCTGCTCCAGGTTTTAAGTACACAACTAATATCTGCCATCTTTAAATAAAAATTAGCCAAAGAAAATGAATCCATTTCTCAAAGAAAGAGAGAATCCAGTTTATTTTGTCTCAGTTGACAGATCTTTTTCTTATTTTTGAAACTGAACTGAGCAGTTAGGACTCAGTGACCAAATGACCAAAATGATCAGTATTGGAATAAGGATGCTTTTTTTTTTCCCCTGTTCTTTTTTTTTTTTTTTTTGTCTTTTCCCATCTGATCTTTACTGGGTCAGGAAGCCATAGGAACAGACATGACTCTGTGTTCAAAAGGCTGCAACTTAGAAGGCAGCAGTCATCCAGTGTGCTACTTCTTTGTCAAGGACTCTGGTGTCCTGGTGAACCAGAGCTAGACGTGATCTTTAGGGAGGATTTCTGGGAAGCTGAGGAGCACTGTTGCATTTCTAATGTCTGGAGTGATTAGGTGGAAACCCTGCTTCTCAATCAATTGACTCTCAAATAAGGTAAAGAGAGCAAAATCCTGTTGCAGGTGGGATCTGAGTTGGGAACATCAGCTGTTCTAAAACAAGGTGAAATGACTGAGGAAGCATTTATGACCTGTAATGTGTAAGTTATTTCTATTTAATTTCCAGACAAGCTAAACAGTGCTGAAGATGGGGGATGTTAGAATGATGGCTGGGTGGGCTCTGATAAAGAAGTCCCAAAGCTCAAGAAGTTACCACTTTTGAACTGATTTGCAACAGCTTCTTTCTATCACTTCTGTGGTATTTGAGTTATGAATAGAAAACTTTCACTGACATTTGCTGTGGACAAATTATCACAGCCCAGTAAACATGCAGTAACTCTTTAAATTAACATAAGTGGATCATACAGCTGAACTTTAAGATGCTTAATGGGAATCAGCTGGAACTAGTTATTCTGTCTAGAAATTCTGCTCAGAAACAGCTCAGCCATTGAGAGTCCAGCTCAATTAGAAGAAGGTGTGCTCTCCTGTGCCTGGATGCACACCCCAGCTCTGCTCTGGGGTAAAACCACAGTGTGTATGGCAGCAGTTTCCTCTCTTAGTTCTCTTCCTCCCTACCTCACAGCACTTTGCTTTTCATAGGAAAGTCATCAGATACGTGGGTTGAAAGTAAGTTGTGTTTTCTTCCAGTTAAGATTGTTGAGCTGGGCAACCGTAGAATGGTAATTGAACAAAGAAACCCTTTTTCCATCAGTTATTTTAGAACAGAAGAGTAAAGGTGACAAGAAAAAAAGTATGAGGAGAAGCAGAAAAGTTAAAACAGGTTATAAATTATAGTGGGTATATATTCTGTTCTTCTAAGTAGTTGTATGGCTGGAAGGGATTTCAGGTGATCATCTAATCCATCCTCTTGTCCTGACAGGATGAATTATATACCATGTTATACCAGACAAGAGCTTATCTAAACTGTCTTTAAAAGTTTCAGTGATGAGGTCTCTAAGACACCCCCATTCAGTCTATTTCTGTGTTAATACCCTTAAAATTTGAAAGTTGTCCAGGCATCTAAGCTGACCCTTTTGTATTGTAACATAATCTCCCGTTTTCTTAACTTATTCACCAGCCACACAGATAAACTTTGTGGCAGAAGACAGTTGCATATTTGAAGGCTATTCATCTTAAATTTTGTGGAAAGCTACTTGCCTGGATTCTTTCAACAACCAATGTTTCCTAGACCTCTTACCTCCTCTGGACCCTCCCTTGGCCAACATCTTTCCTGAACTGCAACTGACAGATTTTCTATTGGAATGGAAAAAAAAAAAAAAACCAACAAAAAACAACAGTGGATGAATTCTATTCCTCTACAATCCATTTGCACTATTTTGTCACAACTTTTTAAACAGCATAGTGAATCCTTTATAGAAATAGTTTATAAATATTTGTTTTGTATCAGTCTAGCACTTTCTGATAGTCAATAACCAGGGTTAAAACATATTTTCCAGCTACAGTTCTAAATATTCTGCATAGATATAAATTGAATTTTGGTAAATCAGAACACTTTTCTAACCTTGTGGTTGTAGTACTTGATGTTAAATGCAGATACATTTGAAATATCTCTTGGATTTTCTTTTTTCAAGGTGGTCTTGACAGTTATGAAATTTTAAAACTAGACTGATCTAAACAGTTAGAAATACCCTAGAAGGACTGTTCTTAAACTGTCAATGTGGGTGGGTGTGCTGGTTTTGGCTGGGACAGAGTTAATTTTCTTCACAGTAGCTGGTACAGGGCTATGTTTTGGATTTGTGCTGGAAACAGTGTTGGTAATTCCGGGCCGTTTCGGCTCCTGCCGAGCAGGGCTTACCCAGAGCCGAGGGCTGTTCTGCTCC
>JAVJGG010000059.1:14482299-14505115 GCA_035590195.1 Aviceda cuculoides
GCCGAGCACCTGCCTGCCCCTGGGAAGGGGGGATGGATTCCCGGGTTTGCTTTGCTTGCCTGTGCGGCTTTTGCTTTGCCTGTTAAACTGTCTTTATCTCAACCGATGAGTTTTATCACTTTTACCCTTCCAATTCTTTCCCCTATCCCACCGGGGGGAGCAAGCAAGTGGCTGCGTGGGGCCGAGCTGCCAGCTGGGGTTAAACCATGACAGAGGGTAAACTGGGTGGATGGGTAATTTTGAGTGCCTAATTGCCTTGAGTCTATGGAATGCAGTGCGTTACATCAGCTCATTACAATATCAGCATATGCCATTGTCTCAATGACCATTATTATGTTTTCCTGAGAGAAATAGGTTCCACTTAACAGTGGATTTTAATTTACTTCTTTAAATTGTCTTAAACAATAGAAGGGAAAGAAAAGAGGAAAAGGAACCAAGTGCTTGTGTAACATAGCAGTTCTGCTGGAATTAGTATGCAGAGAATATGAAAGGAAAACCACTAATCTTGTTTGCAACATGCCCAAAGAAGAATGCTTTACATCAAAAGTTAAACACTATCATTATTGCAGACCTTTTACTTCACAAATAACACAGTCTTTTATACATCAGAAGTTTTGCTGGAAAGAGGGAAAATGAAATAAATAAAAAGAAAGCAGAAAGATTAAAAGAGCATATGATGGCTGCTATAGAGCCTGGCAAAATCTTCAACACAGCAGGTCTTTTAGTGGCTGCTATGCCATGCTCTGTCAAAAGCAGCTCCCAAATGTGGTGAAGGAAACGTTAACATTTCTAATCTTGGAAACATTCAGTGGTGCCATCTCAGTTTCATCAAAAGCCTGTAATAAAAAGCATCCAGAATGCTTTCTCTCGTGAGAGCTCAGAGGAACGCAGATGTTGCTGCTCCGTTATTTCCAAGAGACCCCCACCAACTCCTTTCACGGAGACTCTGGGCTTCCCATAACCCCACCACTGCCTCTAACGGCAGCCTGCCATTTCCATCAGCATTTTGCTCTGCAGAATTGCTGACATTGTGCAACACCGTGCTTTTCTGCACATTAAACTGGTTAAAACAAAGGCAGTAGTAGCATAGCATTGCTATTGCTGGGGAAGAAAGCAGATACTGCTCGTATGCATCCTAAGAAAGGAGAAGGAAAAAAAACCCAACTGAAGCCTGTTTCAGAACTTCCTTACAGA
Source organism: Aviceda cuculoides (assembly GCA_035590195.1). Taxonomy (NCBI): domain Eukaryota; kingdom Metazoa; phylum Chordata; class Aves; order Accipitriformes; family Accipitridae; genus Aviceda; species Aviceda cuculoides. Next base: position 14,483,494 of record JAVJGG010000059.1, read on the forward strand.
AATGTAAAAACAGCACAGCCCCAAAGGCAAGGGAATTACACTAATCAATATTCACCTTATGCCCGTGAAAGAGCGATTGGGATCCATGCTGACATTATCAAAAGCTTTCTTTCTTGCTCATGTACTTTTCAACAACAGGCTTATTTTCCCTCTCTCTTGAGACTGGAATAGCCAATTAAGGTTTTTAAGCATCTATGGATTTTTCCAGTAATCTGCACAGTGAATATTAATCATCTTCTGTATCTTACAGTGCTGCTTCATGAAAGTCAGCATTTTTAGCTATTATGTTCTGTGACATCCTTCACTTTTCCTTGAAATCTGATTCTTGATCTCTATTGAAGTTGGGGTTTTTTTCCTAGTTTAAATAGTTTTCTCCCTCAAAATATATTGCATATGAATATTGGTATAACACAGTGATTCCTGTTGCACAACACTTTCCAATACTATCATATGCACATGCAATCACACAAATTTTGTGTATCTAAGCAAGTCCTCATTAATGTGCCTAGTTACTCATTTGGAAGAGCAATCACTGCTTACACATGGAGTTTTAAAAGTTAGACATATAAAGCAGTCTTTGTACCTTGAAGAACCTTCTTCCATTTGTAACTCAGCTCTGTCTGACCTTTCACAATCCAACACTTAAATGGCAGGATGTATTAAGATGTATTGTTGTATTTGAGTAGTTTTAATGGGGAATTTAAAATCTGCACATTATGGTTGCCAGCACTGATTGAGGACCTCGTGGCTATCATGGTGACCAGTGGACTCTTGGGGCAGACATTACTTTCGACAAGTGAAATAAATCTGTCCTGTCAAAGGAAAGAACTGCGTTCAGGAAGCTAAGCAGCAGACCTACTTGTTAAAAACTGGTGTTCACTCTGTTAGAGGAATTTGGAAATTCCGACTATATCATGATAAAGTATATCATGCCGGATCTGACAGCTCAGGGAGGTGAGGCTGCCGCCACTCCGTGTCCCCAGGTCCAACTGGTAGTGAGGCTGAAAATGTATTCCCAGCAGGCACCCGCACACAGAGCACACGCGTGCACCCCACGTAAACCTATACGGACAGACAGCTGGCCGTGCGGGTCACAGACGGACACTCGGGGCGTTCACAAAACACAGGCAGCACCAGTGGCCTCATCCTGCTCCCCTCTGCGGCTGGGCAGGACGGAGGACCGTTAGTGGGAGTACACAGCCGTAGGCACAAGGTGTGGATCCATCCAGCAGCGAGGCTCGCTCAGGCTGCCCAGCTGATGGCATCTGGATTTATGAGCTCCTGAGGCTGCAGCCCCCCTCCAGTTGCTGGCACCACAGATCGCCAGACAGACAGATGGACAGACACACACACACAGAGGGTAAAGAGCCCCTTACTGGAAAGCAGCTGAAGGTGGACTTTAATAAGTAGACGGGCAGACTGTGATGACCAAGGGCAGGGCCAGACAACTGCACTGACCATCCCTTGCTTACATGCAAATGGACCCTCTGTTTGTTTCTCCCCAAACTGCCTAAATCCCTTCCTTTTTCTCCCTTTTGATTCCTCCCTTAAACATCCCGTAGTAAATCCCGTGCAATCCTAAATTGTTCTTCCCCTGCATCCCATAGCATGTCCCACCCCTGTGCTCCTCTGGGCTTTGATGGGCCGATGGCTCCTGGGATGGACCTGGCAGTGGCTGGGCAGGGTATTATTTGGGGTCCACCCCTCCACTGTCTCTCTGACCCCCTTTGTGGGTGTGCAGATGAGCTTTTATAAGAAAACCTAATGCATTCAGTTTGTCTTGTAACTACAGTGCCCAAAACCTCAGTAAGACTGAAAAAATATCTCAGCTGCAAGACAATAAAAGAGGTAGCCCATCCTAACCACCTGCCTTCTGAGACAAATTTGATATCCTGTGTGCTTTTGTTTTAGTGATATACGATAGCTATGGCCATTCTATTACAGATATAATTTGGATGTTAGGCTGGTTTATCTCCCGTCTTTCAAAATGCAGTCCCATCACTACGGAAAATACTTTTTTTCTGTATTTCTTTGACAGAGTGCAGGATGACAACATCTCTTGAATAAATTTTGGTAGATCATAGATAATTTCATCACCAAAATTACATCAGTTATCATCCTGTCTACATTTGTTAGTTTTGGGGGCGAGTTACTGAGGAGATGTGATGATGGTGTGTCAATGCGTGCAAAGGCAGCTTTTGATTCCTAAGCACTTCATAAAAGCAATGTTCCTCCATGTAACTTCACAGTGTCATTCTTACCTCCTCCATTATACTTTGTCCAACTCATTTTACCTGCAAGCAATGTGAAGAAGAAAAAACTCAATGAGCCACTGTGTAGTTTCAAAGCAATATCAGTAGGTTAGCAAGTTCAGGCTAAGACGAGACCCTCAGTATACATTCATGCAACGCCACTGATTTTTCTACAGGCAGGAGAAGAAACTTGAGCAGAACTTGGCCCACAGCATGACCGACATTCCACACAGCCACGGTGCCACATCGCCCACCCCCAATCCCCAGTGGTATTTCAGCATAGCTGCTGAGCACCAAACACTTTCCAGCTTCCATGCACAGTTGTGGCGTGAGAGAACTCAATAAAAACCTCCTTCGTGTTTGAAGAGCTTCGCAGAGTTTCCTAAGCAACAAATGCGTTAGAAGTGGAGCCGAGAGCTACCTATCCCAGACTGCAAAGTAGTGTTAAAACCAATGGGTAAGACGTGCTGTCAAGCACCTGAAGAATGGCCTTTTCTACCGTGTGAGTTCTTGGTCAATGTTTGTCTAATGGGTGTGCAAATGCTTTATAGAATGGTAAGCTCTAAGTCATGTTACATTTACCTACATAACATGCTGAAAGTATTCCTAGCTGCAGTGAGGCTTGAACTTGTAACTGAGGTCCTGTCCTGTAGCACAACTGAAGTCCTAGTTTGAAAAATAAAGCTTGACTTGAAGTGCAAGACTCAGGGTAATTTGAAGGGATTACAGAGATTACACTAACAAAGTAACAGTCCTAAAATTATCTCAGCAGATATGTATAAAAGTGAGCTTTTGCAGTTGGTCATGACTAGTACCCAGGACAAAACCCCCTTTCTTCTGACACAGGTAGCCTCAACTAATTCTCTGCCAAATGCAGTCATAGCTGGTTTATATTGACAGCAGTTCTAATTTGCTCCTTTTGAAAATGAAATGGGAAAAAGCAGACAGAATATAACGGAATTGCTTGAGCTGGAAGCTAGACACGATATCAAGGCTAGCACTGGAGAACATATAATAGGATTTTCAACTGATAAGGAACTTGATCTTATCTCTTATCTTCAAAGGAAATACTTCTAGCAAGCTGGCGTTTGCTACCATGGTGAAAGGCACGGATGTAAGGAGCAGACCTGAGGGAAGCATACTGCCTAGTGAGTTACCAACACCTACACATCGCAGGATTTAGATTTTTTTGGAAGCTTCTCACCCAGATACTATCCAGCCCCATCTGTGCTCAGCTTGAGAGCTCTGCTGTAGCCAGAGCTCGAAGCTGCAGGCCAAATTGGAGATGCATGAACTGATCAAAATTTCCTCTAATCCTACCTCAAGAATAAGTGACTGAAATAAATTCCATCAGCTCTATACATTTGCAGCCATGCCCCTGGCGCATTTAAGCTGATTGGCTTATTGCCATAATGGTTTCAGAAATACACTGCACTATAAATGCATGAGTTCTTCACAGTAGCGCGTTACAATCAAAATTCCTACACATCTACACCTGCTATTATTTAAATTGCTCACTGCAACTCCATTGAACATGGCACTTTATTACAATGGATGCTAAGCAAGAAAATCAAATAGGAGAGGACAAAGGGATAAAATCACAAGAAAACGAGAGCGCATAATCAAAGAAAAAATATATAACGCTTTGGGATCTCCACTTTTATCCTCACAATATTAAATCATTCTCTTCTAGTCTGTAGGGCAGAATCTGAGTGACTGAGAAGGCTAAATGCAAGTTTGCAATGCTGAAATAGACACTGACGGGTGAAAGAAATCATGACTACTTAAAAATCATGATTGAGCCTCTCAGCAAATTCAGCATATCTAGGATTTCATCCCAAGTGACTACAAGTGTCCAAAAAGGATTCCAAATAAGTTTAATACATTTTCTTCCTCATAACTTGGAGCACCATGTAAATCATACCCTGCCTCTAGAGAGGGAGAATAGATTCAGAAACATGATGTGTATCTACTGTATTTTTCAGGGCTCCACAGAGTAAAATGTCTCTAGGGGCCCTTTCAGCAATCCAGCTGCATCGATAGGTGGCACAGGCCTGTGGCTCAACAGATACTTTTGTTTTTTCCTAATACATAGGCCCTAGTGGCCGCCTTTCTTAAGATGGAGCTTCTCAGTTGGAAGTGCTGAATCCGCTGAGAATGTGCAGTTCTATCAATATTAAAGTTTCAAGAATTGTGTGCATTCTGACAGTAATTTTATTTGAAAAGAAATCCATGGATTTTTTTTTTGATAGTCAAACATCCTTCTTAATATCACTGAAATAAGAGATCCATTTTTGTTTTCAAATTGCTTGTCTAGTTTTGTCTTTAACTTTATATTTTAACTTTGATGAGCACCAATATCAAGTAGCAAGAAGCAGGATTGATTGACAGACAGCGTTCTTCCCTTCCCCACTCAATGAGGTCTTTTGCAGCTTGTATAAAAAAAAGCTGCGTTTCATTCCAATTCAAAACAAAGACAATTTTGAAATTCTCTGTGAAACAGAATTTCCCTATGTAGTACAGCTTTATCATTAGATATCTCATTCACTAGTGGCAGGTGAAATGTTTGGACACATTTGGAAAGTATTTCCCATCGGATATTCTTCCTGGCTAATGATATTCCAGTTAGCCGATATATTTCCTTACCTTGGCCTCTCTCAGGCATTCTGATCTTGGAAGAGACCCCTCAAAGTCCCACAGCAAGAGAAATTATTTAGTTTAAAACCTGTGATGATAAGATTTCCAATGGCACATTAATACTTAGATAATTATAACTATCTTCATAGTCCATCTGACTGTGCTGTTTTCCATTTAACTACCCGGTTGATTTATTAAAAAAAAAAACACCACAAAATTAATGAGATCTAAATTCTCTAAATGTCTAATTTCAGTGCTCTCCTTACACTCATTAGCAGAGAACTTCATGGTTGTGTAATAACCTGCTGTATGCCTCTTCCTTTGCTACTTTCATCCCCCTCTTTTAGGAATCCGTCCATATTCTCAGACATATAATAGGAACATATCACTTTCCATACCATTTTCATTGCTGAATGTTCTTGAAGACTCAAGGGCCACAGTCGCTTTGTGCCTGTATTATAATTCTTAGGCTGAAAGGACTAAAGCTCGAGATTTTGTCTGTTAAGAAAATAGTTTTGTTCCTATCTGGATATGAAATGCAAACAGCATAATATGTCAGACTCTTTCTCAATTACTAAATATAAACTCTTTCTGTATCATATACAAGCTGCTCTATATCTCAACCCTTTCCAACTCTTTCTCTATAGGCAATCTGTATGGTATTGTTTTTCACAGCTTAAACTGCAGGCATTTATGTCTCAATAATGTTCAAGTAATCAACTTGAAAACTGGAATACTCCTCAGTTTTAGTATAAGTCTCTTCAGGAGCTGAAGTTATGCTAAAGTTAATATTGGAGGGGAAAAAAAAAAAAAAAAGTGAAAAGTTGCTATGTTGTCTTTGTATTCAGTAAAATCTTTGCTATATTCATTTGCCCCCAACCCTGCCCCACATTTGTAAAGCACTCGTGGATGGATCAAATACTTGACATCTGAATTCTTTAAACTTTGCCATGGAAAAAAGTGATGTTATTTCTTGAACAAATATACTTTGTGACTTGGCAATAAAAAAGGGCTATAACTGAGATCCATGAATTGCTAAACATCATTTGAATTATGCATGCAAAGTTTATGGGACAGCCTATCAACTGATCATCTCCTTTTTGTCATTTGATGCATATTAATTTTATGCTCTACTGCTTCAGCTGCTATTTCATTAGAATGTTTACTGCTGTTTAAGGTATATTACTTCACAACAGAAATAAAAGTTGTTGTTACATGCACATATTCTTTTCCCCTTCAGCATTGTAACCTGTGTAAAATTTATTTCCTTCAAAATTAAATACAAGAAGATAATGACTATAGTGTTGTAACTTTTGTGATTATGTGGGTATATTGTTTTCTTTTCTTCCAAGTTTTTTAAAATTAATTTAAAAATCAGCAATGGAGAAAATCCAGGACATCCTTCTTAGGTTATGGTCTGAATATTTTTTTTAAAGACGAGGGGTAATGGGAAAGTTGGGAGCCAACAGAATTGACTTGAGCCAGGCAACACATGTAGATAGATGTCATAAATATTTCACTCAGAGCTCCTCCATTTTTTAGGCCTAAAGATGAATTAAATCAGATATGTGGGATTCACATATATAGACATACCCTACCCAAACAAAGTCCGCCCCCAATCCATCCTCAGACTAGTTTAAAATATCTGCAGTTTTCGAAGTGATATTGCAAGAAACAAGTAATTTTGCTTTGCACCTAAAAATCTCCTATTTCTCTCAATATGGTGCTGGATGTGCAGTCCTATTTTCAAAAAATGACTTTATCTAAGTGTCCCCGTGCCTTCACACAATGTAAGGGTGGTCACCGTTAGCAGTATTGTTTGGATTGGGAGTGTAGCTTCAAAGTGAATTTTCCAGTTGCTCCCATTTACCATGCCTTGGCTCACACCGTGGACAGGTCTTGAAGAGCAGGAGCTGGATTCCCTTCAGAAGAAACTAGTCTGGGAGGTGAGCTCCAGATGCTTGCAGGCATCCAGTTCATGGGACTAGGCTAGAGTTAGTCCAAAGTAATATATTTTTACGGCCTCTAGCGTGACTAATAGGTCTTCAACACTGTGGTTTACTCTACAGGTCCTCCTGTGCTGCTCTACTTCTAGTCTAGGTTTGGTCTTTGACCCTGCTGTGTCTTGGCTTCTACCACAAGCAGGTTTTGCTGCAGGTCCTGGAGCTTTCATCCTCTCCTGACACGCTCTTGTCAGCCATCCCCAACCACAATCCTAGAGAGCTGGTGGAGAAAACCGAACAAAACCAAACCTGGTGATAATTGGTTAGGTTAATGCTTTACTAAACCTGTTTTGGAAAAGCCAGCGTTTCACGTACTCATTGGTCGTAGAGATGATTTCCCTCTCTAAGCTCTGATTTTGATGCTATACCATGGAAAAGGAGAATGAAAGATCCTTTGATCTTTATTATGTCCATTTTGTGAGAAAGGGAAGGTAGTCTTTGCCCCTTTCTTTTCCTATTGCCTTCTCAGAGTGTGTGCACCGAACAGTCCTTGCAGTTGATACCTTGAATAATCTTCAGGATGCTGTAGTCCATCTGGCTTTATAAACGGGCTGGGTCAAAGCACTTGCAAATTTTCTCCTTTGGTGTAGGTATGATCTCCATTCTGTTATCTCCTTAGCCTGACGGATGGAAGCTGACGCTTCCAACTGACAAACCTACACATCCACAAGGAAATGCAATTACAAAGTCTGCATGAAGAGATGACATCTACGTTTGCATGCCTGCCATAAGAAATTAAAAGAGAGAACTATCGGCTACAGAAAATACATAAATAAGGTATGTAACCTGGAAAGCTGAGATGTCTTGGGGAAAGGAGGAAAGGGAGCACAGCTTTCCGTAATTGAGCACCACCAGTTCTGGAGGTTGCAGGGCAGGAGCTGATGTGGATGCGGTCAGTGGTCACCTGCAGGTCACCCCACGTTGGCCAGAGCGGCTGGGTCACAGTGGTTCCCTCCCCAGGAGGTCCACTGAAGGTCACACAGGCTCCCAGACCAACAGAAAGTGACTTTTGGATGGCACACTAAGACTAAAGGTCCTTGGAGAAGTAAAAAAAAAAAAAAAAAATCCTTTTCAAAACTGTTTTGTTTTGATAGTTATGCATAAACTAGCAGTCCCCTGTATTGCATATACTTCTTTTAGAATATTAGGCATATTCCTGTAAGAGGCAGAAGATATGCTGCAGCTATCAAAAGATGCAGAAGAAATGAGGAGCATCTTCTTAAACACTATCACTATCCTCAGAGGAAATTTGTGGTATTTTACTGTCAAGGTTTAAACCAATAAGAACATGGCTTCTCCTCAAGCAGTGTAATTTGTCACAAGGGACTTTAACTTTTTATTTTGTTTTCTCACACAGTATTTCATGACTGCTGTTTCCCTTACTTCAGTGGAACACTAAATTTCATGGAAGTGTGCCTTTTCCTTTCCAGTTGAAATATTAGGCAATGTGAATCACAGACTGTTTCAGAAAAATAAGCAAACCAAAGAGCTTGGAATATATTTTTTTAAATATAATACTTTCCATTTGTGAAATAAAACTTGTACTTTTAATTTGTGAAGGAACAAGGTGTCTGAATTTTCTGTTGTGAGAAAAAATCTCCTTGAAATGTTCCTTTTTTTCCAATAATGTTAATGCAAATGGGAACCACAAAAGGCATGAAAGACATAGTGAATCAAACTGCATACCCAACTTAGGAATACTTCAGTTTTAATTCTGTATCTTATTGTAAATTTCCCAAATGATCAAACCTGACATGAAATAGTTCTGTCATGGCTGCTTCTAATACAGGGAAGTGCCTCAAATACAGTTCACTAGATGAGTGTCCTGTGGAATATTGTTTTTTAAAGCACGTGGAAAACATAGCTCTGAAATTTCAATCAGCTATTTCAAGATAAGCATTTATATTTGTAAACTTACATTTACTTTTCATAAATACAAATACGTAACGCATTTATGTAAATATAGCTGTATTAAAATAAATTTATATAAAGCTATGTGTCTGCATATATTTATATGATACGCTTGTCGTTAATTTTTATTCCGGACTAGGTTTGGACTCTAATACTGTACAAACAGTACCTGGCAGGAAGAGTAAAACAGCGGAGCACGCTGCCGCGCTGTCAGGAGCAGGTCTGGCCCCTCGCAGGACTATAGCCGCGGCACATCCCACGCGTCGCTTTTAATTGCTGAGGATACGCCGCGTCCCGTCCACTCACTCTCTTTAAGGTCTGAGACCTGTGGTTTAGCTGCAGTGTAAATTTGGCTTTGATTTCTTACTGGAGCATCACGTATATTTTAGGTCTGTGAAAGAGCGGTGCAGGATAATGTCACTGAACGCTTACTCCGCAGGTAAAACTGGAACAAACCTTCTCTCCTGCTTTGGGAAACCGAAGCCACGCATTTTGTCCACCCGCATCTGGAATTTTGATTCATGTCTTGCTCCGAATAAGGGACCTACCTTACACAGCCAGCTGGGTCCCACAAAAATGTAAATGAGCTGGCTGTATACAGGTGTTTGCTGTTTAAGTTTACCTGAAGGGTAGAACAACCTGGCTTTATAACCCAATTTTACTCCATAGTTCTGGTAAGGATCTGCCGAACGGCACCTCGCCGCAGACACCCCGCTGAGGAGCAGGGTGCTTCGGTGTGCGCACGTGGGAAGGGGCTAGGGGAGGTGGTTGGAGGACGCCTTCGAAATCTGTGTCGAAATTGAGGACTCGTTCTTGTTTGGCATCCACTTATTATCGTTATCAAAGCCTCCCTGCTTATGAGACACCGTGCTCTCAAGGCCCAGGTCTGAGTTCTTGCCCTCTTGCCAGATTTTGGACACTAATATACCACTGAGCCACATTTAAGACACTAATTTTCTTGTAAGCTATCTGTAGCCTACTGAGAAAGTACAACGATCCTTGCTGCACTTGTAGTAAACAAAATAAAAATGCATTAAGGAGGTGGCAGGGGAGAGAACAGATCACTGCTTTTGAGAAGCACAATTAAACAGATTTTTCTCTTTGGCTTTGGTGTGGCAGATGTGAAATGTGAAAGTGGTAAAAAGCAGGTTTTGTACCTTAGGCGATGCTTTGAAAACTGAGCGGGTGAAAGAGTCAATGGGACGCTGCTAAAATATTGGAATGCGAGGCAAGAAGTGGGAGGATTTGCAATATCAACTTTTGACTGTACTTGAAGGCCCTGTAAGTACAATTCTGAGATAAGCAAACAAACAAATATATCCTGAAGCATGAAATTTAGTGGGGATTGACAAGAAATTCTCATTAGCATATGGAAATGAGAACTTGGAGACACATGGGAACAACGGTGGCAATAAATGGTATTATTAAATGGATTGTTTATCCATCACCTCATCTCCTGCTCACCTTCCTCAACGTTTTTAGATGGCTTACTACAGCAATAAATAAGAGTTCCGTGTGCTCAGAAGGATACAAAATGTCTCCTTGCCTTCCCAATCTTAAGACTTAAGGATGTTATTTAGCATATATAATAGCATTCGGGTGCTATTATTCGTCAAGCGTCAGTAAAATATTTGACTCCTCACAAGTAGCTCTCCAGATTTTATGCTTATTACTGGCTTTAATCTTTTTTGTAGGGTAGTCAGGACAATTTTTGCTTTGTATTAGCTTCCTAAAGCCTCAGTATTTTTTTACCATTTGATTAATTATTCTCGTAATTTTTTACAGATTTTCTAAGAAACAGTTATTACAAATTATTACAAGTTATTTTATCCTCTTCCTTATCATTTTGTTAGGGTAGCTGAATACTTCTATTATTTTACCTCAAAGCCATCCTGTTTATACCAGTAAGCTCTCCTTCCCCTGAGATAATATTGTTTCCACATCTACTTTCTAAGTCTATAATTTTTATTTTTTAAAAACACAGAATTTGCACATACCAGCAACATTTTCGGAAAGCATTTCAGAGCAGTGAGGGAAAATGTCAAAAAGTAACAGAAATTTAAAAATAGCTTACCGTTTCGAAGGAAAGAGAAGCAACCCAACCTACAGCAACCACACAGGGCAATCACCTTGCTGGCTGCTAGATTTAAAAGACGCCAATGAGAAAAGCACGCTGGGAATATCCTTGCCAGAATACAAAGCCATACTGAAACATTCAGTGATACCTGCAGGGAAAACTAATAAAAGAGGCATTACTGGGACAGAGACAATCTAAGTTTGACAAATTGAAAAATTTGAGATGATTATGTCACTTTGCTTCTAGGTGCTATTATGATTGTGTGGTAATAAAATCTAGGTTATTTTAAACGAGTTTTTTGTACTTAAAATTTAGTAGCATAGTAAGTCTCTTTTACTTTAGTATACGAAACTTTCATTCAAATACAGAACATATCGAAGTCCTTACCTACTTCACGATATGCTCAAATATAGGATAAAAATACCTACTACAATACTGTATCTACACAAATACATCATAAAATTGGATTTGTTTTCTTGTTTCTGCAAGAATCTTTAAAGACTTTAAAAGACTTAGCAAAATAGTTTACTCCATTCTAAGTAATTAACATTTTATAATTAAAAAAACCCCCTATCTATCTATATAATTTACTATAATTAAGTAATTTAAAAACTTGATTTCCTCAATCATAACCATGATTCTGGGCATTTACACAGATGAGTCTAAAAATTTAGTAGCATATTTGAAGAAATATTATGGTAAACAAGGAAGCTAAATAAAACTGAATGTTGTCATAGCAAGCTTACCTTTTTTGCCAGTAGCAACAGAATTGTAAAGAAAATTAACATTTCTTCCAACATCTGAACTTTGAACTTTTGTTCCTGAATATTTCACTATTGGTTAGTTATGACTATATTGTTTTTATAGACTGCAGCGCACAAAAGTTTTTCATTACCTATTACTCCATATATTTATCGATTCCCATCTTTTGGCAACCGTAGACCCTCTAGCTTTTCAGTTTTAAAGGTCCACTACACTTTGGCAAATTATAGTCAAATACCTAATCTTCTGGAGAAAAACATAAACAGCCTGCACTGTATATATCATTACCATAACAAGACTTCTATTTGCCAGCTGACCTATTATGCAGGCTTCCAAGATTCATTGGTAAGTCTTTTCACACAGTAATCACACACAAAAAAGGAAAGTTATCAACAACGTAAATTTATGGTAGGTTGAAAAAGATATAAATTATAGCCTACTAAGCTATCCGGAAAGATTGCTATGTAGGAATAAGTAATCTAACAATGAAGATATGTAATAATAAGGGGAAGTGCTGCCTCTGTGCGCCCGTAACTTTTTAATTTCATCTTCAGTCGATCCCTTACGCACATCTCCGTAGTGCATTCAAAACCCCTCCGTGGCTGGCGAGGGTTCACTCCGCTTTCTGATCCAGAGCGGCTCGGCTTCTGGCCCGTGAACCGCAATCCGCTTACGAAAATGCAGCCCTCAACCCCTGCCTCCTTTCAGCTTTCCAGGGATGTATAAGCACATGCCAGGGAATAATTAGCCGTTGCTCGGGTGGCACCTGAAAACTACTTTTTGAACTTTCCTGAGCTCTGTTAGTACAGGGTTGGGTTACGGGAGGCAACGCTGCATCCATATGAGAAGAAAGGACGGTGAGGAGAGTCATCATGTGTCTCTGAATGTGTTCCGAAAAATCTTTGTACTGGTTGCGGTCCCTAGTAGTTCATCCTAGGTGTCGTTCCGAAAAATGGCACCTAGTTCCTGCGAGGTGTAGGCAATTACGGACGAATAACATTGACTTGTATAACCCCAAATGCATAGCATGCCTTGTAAAATAGAAATAGTTGTTTGTTCAGCCCTTCCCGTCTTTATGTTTCCAGTGTAAGGAGGGCAAAATCCTGATGCTGTTGAAGCCAAATAGCGGTTTTGCTTTTGCTCCAGCAGTTAGGCTCCTTTTTTTCCCTTAGGAATGCAGCTGCATTCCTGCCTGGAACCAAAGCGCAGATTTTCAGCTTAACTTCGAGATAAAATTTCAGAGAGAACATGCATTCACCCCCACATATGCTGTAAACACCCCCACAAAACTAGTGTATATTAAGCATGATGGTGGTGTCATTTATTTCTGCATAATGAACAACATTTCAAAGAGGGAGATTTCCTGCTGTAAAAATGGAATTATAATAATGACAGGGGAATGGAAATAAAAATTGATGACTAGTCAGGAACATATTTGGGTGTGGTGAAAAGATATTCAACTACCATCTATTTCAAGGTTAAACTATCAAACGCTCAAATATGTCTGCAACTGACTCAACAGCATTATAGCTGAATAGACACTACGCGATCAGAATACATTATATCCCTACAGAGGCAGCCCAGGAGGAATGATGTTGATAAACATGCCCAGATTAAGGGGAGTGACAGAAAGACTAAAAATAAAGGTTTCCGACAATGTAAAAGTGCATTTTTCTAAATATTTTATTGAAAAAGGCCATATGGGATCTGCCAGCATAAAAGATAGTGTAAAATTCATGGATTTCAGGTTCTGCTGCTTGTTCTGACAAAGGATCTGACTAAATTACAGCACCGAGCAAGTATTTCAGGGCAGAAATCAGGCCTCGGACCAGCTGAAATTGTCCTGCAACACTTGGTGTGATTCCTCTCGCTCTTCCCCCACTGGAGTTCCACCCGTTCCCAGGGCGGTTCAAGAGAAGGCTTTTTCAGTTGACTGTAGGCGGCTTCCACACACTTGGGTTTTCTTTCAATCCCAGCTTCCCTGAATGACAACTTGGGCTGCAAAGGCTCAAAAGGGGCAGAATCAACTTCTCAATTTTCATGTTTTCTGAGGCTGATTCAATAATGTTATCACCTCAAGCCTGATAGAGGGTATAAAATTAAATTTTTATGGGTAATTTTGGCTAGTGTTGGCTTGTGTGAAAGTGCAGCAGGAGAAATGTAAACTCTCTAAATTTTCTATGATTTTTTTCCATTAATTTGCTGTTCTGTTATAGTTTAGTGTCTCATAGTTCACTTATGCAAATATTACATGAAGCAAAATGCTATTGCAATTAATTTGATAGAAAAAAAAAAATTAGAAATGGACCAGTCAAAGGAAAGGTATTAAATGAGTACGACCAGAGCAAAATGATCAGAACATCAGTGACTTTATAAACTCATCTTGGGAGTTCGTTCCTGTTCTTCAGTGTCTGAGCTCTGGGGCTCTCATAACAAACTCCTTTGCCCCATTGCAGTTTGAATTCAGCTGTGACTGCAGCTGGTTTAGTTTCAGTTCCATTACAAACCCATCAGAACTTTGAAACAGGGTTTGCTTTTTGTTCCGGTTTAAGCCAAAAAGAAAGGAAAAAAAAACCCAACTGCTGTTTGTTCAACTCCCTGTTATCCATTGCTCTGAAATTTGACTTTTCAAAACACGTATGTTTTTAAGTGCAATAAGTGGTAGGGCACTTTACTTCTTCTAATAACATTATTTTAAAATTTGAGTCAGTGGATTGTGTATTTCCAAAGAATACTTTGGGTGAGAGTCAGTGTGTCCCAGCATAGATGAGACAAATAAGTAAGTAAAAACCTCTTCCATAAAGCAGATTTTATCATATTTGAAAGTGGCTGGCATATTTGTCAACTCGAAGATAGTGGAAGATCCATTCACACCTCCTGTTTTTATCTCAGATTTTTATTTCTGCAGTACACTGAAACACACCCCTGATTCATCAATAAAAAGCTGAGTTTACACAAGATATTTACTGTGAGTTCTAATATTAGGGATTTACCTTTACATAATACTGACTACTTACAGTGGTACAAATGGTATTATGAACATGGAAAAGCCTAAGTAATACTGAAAAAAATACACTGAGCTTTACTTAGGTCAAATTCAGTAGACTATTAATCACCTACTTCTGCCCGCACAGTCTGGTTTCTGAACAGTTGATTCTCTTGCATATCTCCGTGTTTTAGGTACCTTCAGTTAGCATTCCCGTCCAGAACGCTTGCTATGCTCTCATTCATAGCAGCTAGGGAATATGTGAACGATATTAGGGACGGCTGCAGGAAATGCAGAAATGCAGGCAGAACATCTTCCTCAAAAAGCAGCGTTATTTTTTAAGCAACCAGAAACACGCATCAAGAATTGAAGAAGTACATGAACAGCAAACAACGTGGCACACCGTCTCCATTGATTACCACTTCCAGAGCAGATGTATGTAGTTCACAATAGAAAACATACCCTGCATTAAATTTCAATTTGTTCCTAAAGTTCCTCTCAGGGACAAAACAGTTAGGGAAAGGATATATATAGTCTTTGCAATAAAAATGGTCATTCAGTACTACTAATGTGCAATCTAATGATAACGGTGAGTCAAACATGAACGTTGTCAGTGATGATGATGAGGAGGAAGGGAAATAGGGTGGCATCTTACAAACTGTGTAAAGCTATAAAATTTCTCTACCCTGGAAGAACGAGCTTAGCATAATCCTTGTCCCTAAGTAGTAATCAGTCCTGCTGATGTCAAACTGAGATAGGGCAGTAAAATTTGCATTCTTTTGATTAGGAGAACTGAGATTAACATTGGAAGTCTCCTCTGATTATATCTGAGAAAGAGGGAAGTCCTGCGAGAACTCCAGGGGGAATGTGACGGCCTCTAAATGAAGACATTTCACATGGAAGCTATCAGGTCTCTCATTCCTTTGAAGGCAGAAAAAAGAATAACTTCAGACTGGTACCATGTGAATCTCGTGCAGTTTATCTGATGTTCACTAACCACTTCAGGGCAGCTGCCATTCTAAAGGCCAAAGGAAAATGCGATAGTAAGAAGCAAAAGAAAGTGGAAAACACTGGTGGTGGAATGGGGAAGAATCCTGAACTGAGTAAGAAAAAAATATAAAGCCACTTTCATGACTAGTTGTGCTGATGTATTTCATGAGTAACAATGAGCATTTGCTTTTAGACATAAAATGAAATGAAAGAAAATACATAAATCCTACCCAACAACTTTTGATGAGAAGGATTTCTGTCTCTCACAAGGCCAATTACAGACTCCTCACAACTTTAAAGAGCTGGGTTGAATGTAGGAAGGTATCTATTTGAGTTTCCCCCAAAAGAGGTAATAGGCTTATTGACACAATCACTTTTATCAATTCCTTTTGTCACTATGTAATATAAATTCAGAGTGACAGATTCTCTTTACTCATGTTCTGATATCTTCTGTAGTGGCAATCTTCTCAGGCTCCAAGCCTGCATGCCTATCTTTTGGGTTTTTTGGGGGGAACATCTAGCAAGACATACTGTTTCTTTCTGCACATGCTACAGTGGAGAAAGTTCCATGCATAGCCCATTATTTTGCTTAACATTAATTATGGTTTACCAGACCTTTATTGACTTTTTTAATTCCTTTGCTTTTGAGATTTTATATTGTGTTAGTATTAGTTCCTGCAAGCAAGCTCGGCTTTTTCTACAAATACAGGTGTAATGGATGCACTGAGTCAGGAGAAAGTCCACTGTACTTGGGTATCATGTCCCTATTAGCAGCAAATACAGATATCTAGAGAACAAATACAAGCAACAGTGCACAAGAACTCACAAAGGAGCTCAGAAATTTAGGGATTTCCTTAAAAAAAATTGCATCCAGACTACTCTTTTTAATAGCATTTAAGGACCAGCTCCTCCCATCTGTGCAGTGGTCTAACTCTTTTCTGAACCCATATGAACCCACAGAAACTTCTGGCAGTAAGTTCCACAAATCAGTTGTCCTTTTTGTTTCTTTGAATATTCTTCACAATCATCGCTTTGGTGCCTACCAGGGACATTTTTTTCTCCTGGTGGGAAGTCATGGACACAGTTACAGGTTTGACATCTCCTCACCGCTGAAGATTTGTTTTTTATTTTTAGTTTTTGTTATAGTAAGAATTATTTTTCTTTCGACATTGAAAACTCTTGCTCTTAGAGCACTGAGCAGCCCTTCAGAGATTTCAGTTCAAAACCACAAACTAAAACACTCTTCCTTCTTCAGAGAAACCCTCCGATTATTGGGCATGCTAGAAAGAGCCCACAGCCAGAAGAAACAATGGAAAATACAAAATTTATTCTGCGCATCCCCAAGGGGTATTCAGCTACATACTGCAGACTGGTGAGAGACACTGGTTTAGTCATACACGACTGTGCTTGAAGAAGACGACCACGGTAACCAGCCCTGCTCAGGGATGCAGGAATATAGTCTGTAGATGGCACTGCTCCCTCACTAGTTCTCTTCTCAAGTGAGCCATGACTCGCAGTTTGTATTGAAGACATTATTTTTTCTCCTAGGGACATGTTTACTTTGTGCATCCCGAGCCACAAACAGAAAAGCGAGCTCTACTTCGATGTGATATTAGGAATGAAAATGCCGTTAAACCTTTAAAGATGGGTATGAACCATATTTCACTTACCTTTTGCGTTGGACCGCTCATACAGTTTTAATAAAATTGCTTTTCCTGGTTTAATGGACTAAAGGCCTTGCTTTCTGTCCAATTTAGTGTGGAATTCCTTTGTTTCTAAAAAAAAAAAAAAAAAAAAAGGCTTGCAGTATCCCACTTTACAAACGTACAGACCTTGAAGTAACGTGAAGACTTGAGTGTTTCTTTAAGAAAAAGAAAAATAAACTTTCGATTGATGAGCAAACAGATGAATTAATGAAGGAATAAATTTACACACACACACAAATGAAAGAAAAGCAAACAAATGTGTCCTACTTCATGCAGCAGCTTATGTTTGATCAGGCTTTCACTGGAGATACAAAGCTAGCAAGTAAATTGGACAAGGAAGAATTTTCTTCTCTATTCTCTGGAGTGTGGCACCTCGGTAAAAAAGGCTGGCTAAAATTTAACTGGACTGTGGCAAGGGAAGCAGCACACTGTAGTAACTCGGTGGCTGCATGCTCTCCTTTTATTTATCATAAGCAGAAATAGCAATAATGCTTGCAGTTGACGTTTCATAATGTTTTCAGGACTTGTTAGGTAAAGAGATGGTTTGCCTGAGTTACAGCATTTCCAGTTGTTTCTTCGAAGAGCCCCATTGTCTCTGGTTGTTAGACAGTGGATTTCGATTTTCGCAGAGGACTAATCTCGAGGACGTAAAGGTGGCCGTTACTTCTGCTTGATTATTTACACCGATTTGACCAGCTTATAAAGCCGTTCAAGACCCGTGTTCCAACGTGTTTAGCAGAACTCTTCGGAGGCTTGCTGTACAAGTCGTGCAGCATTCAGGTTGCACTAGACGTACACTCAACTCTACAGAAGGCTCTGCGGGTCATCTGTCTTGAGCACAGCTTAAAAAACGAGACGGGACTTGCCACTGGAAGCGCAGCTCCTAGCGCTGCGCAGCCGAACTAAACCGCGAAGGCCGCCTGCCTTAAGCGAACGTGCACGGGGCGGGGCGCCCGCACGGGATTTCGGCACCACATCCGGATCTCGAGGGGCTGATCCGGAATAGTCGCATTTAAGGGCTCCGAATAAGGCGGTGAGAGGTAACCCGTTTTATCGGGAGGCGTAACTGGACAGATGTGTGCTCTTTTTGGTCCCCCTACACGCGGTATTCAGCGCTGAGGCTGCAGTCACTTTACCGTGCCCAGGCAAACCCATCGCTGCTTCTGCTCCTGCAGGCACCCAGAAGAAGAAGGGGAACCCCAAACTCTCGACTTGTCGCATTTCTCTCGTGTCCAGTAAATTGTAAACCGCTGGCAAATTGGAGGGTGTGTCTCCTGTTGGAGACAAACTCTAATGATTATTTCTCCCAACGCTTAGCCAGCCACAACTGTGGCTGAAGTTAACTAGCAGAGTAAAGCTGAAAGCAGGTTGAATCTAAGATATTCCTGAGGAGTTGCTGAATATTTCCATCCTTTGCCTTTTCTCCTTACACTCCTGCTACTCTTTTTCTGCTCCTTGTTTGCTTATCGATGGCAGCCATTTCCCCTCTCCCCTCTCCTCACCACGAACAAACAAGCTTACTATTTTCTTTAATGTTCCTGTTTGAATTGTCCCTGAGTAAATTCACCAGGCCGATAGAAGTGTTATTGTGCTATCTATCCCAACTGTGAGTCTTACTGATTTAAACTCAAATACGCTAAAATGAGTTTTAGATGATGATTCTTTGTTCTATTGTCTCTACAGAATTCACCGTTCTAAATGTGTTACTTTGGGAAGAAAAAAAAAATTAATATCTTGTGCTTGAGGCGCTCTTGCAAAAAGCCAGTGCCCCACGCGTATAAGAGGGAGATACTAATCTGAACAAAAATATGTCTGTTAGATGTATGAAGACATTCTCTATGCATTCTCCTTTGAAAAGCTGTCCTAGCCTCACCCACCCCACCTTGTTTCCCTCTGGCTCATTCTAATCTGACTCCTCTGAAATTTCCTTGACCCTTCCTTACTACTCTGTCTTGACTTTTCCATTTCATGTCTTTATATATGCGAGATGAACAGTTTTCTTTGTACCTCTGACAGCTTTTTTTATAGCCACCCCTGTGGTTTTGAACAGCATTTATCTCTGGGCAAAATGGCTTTTAACTGGATTATTTAAAAACAGAAAAACAACAAACCAATTTATATGATGTTGCAAATGGAGCTTTTTAAGCAAGAAGAAAAAGGAAAATATTTAGCAGAACTGAAAGGTAAGCACTTCAGATAATGAAAGCTGATTGACAATTACTGTTGCCTCTTAAAGGGAACAATTGGACTGAGGTATTGGGAACAGCTAATATTATAAGGAAGAGAAAAGCTTGACTTACTGATGCACTAACAAAGGTAAGTGCTAATTGCCTTTTAAAATGAGTAGGTTTTAATACTGAGCAAAAGAAAGTTGACAGAGGACTTGACAAACTACAACACGCGCAGAACTACGTACATTGTTTTCTCAGTGGTGTATCTAGGGTTGGCTACAAGTGTATAGAAAAAAAGACAAGTTGAGTGGGTCAGCAGTGTAGGAGTAGGGAAAAAAGAACCAGAAAGCGGCCGTGCCCCACTGACTGCTCTGCCTTGGTTGGGGACCTGCAAAGACGAGCTGACTTCTGCTGTGGCTGCGGGAAAGTCTGGGGGTGTAGGGCAGTCAGAGTGGCTGTGAAGGAGTAAAGCTCCTCTTGGAAGTATCGCTTGTTCTTTCCATCTCTCCTGCCTTACCGCTGGTTGCAGCAGGAGCAGCAAACCTGGTTCTCCAGGATCCATTCAAATCTGATGCTTCCCGAAAGAGAAAAAGTTTTTCTTTCAGCCCTCCTCCGAGACCACCCTCACAGCTCTGCCTTCTCCTCTGGCTTCTTCTGCCCCTGCGGCAAAGCGGCCCCCGCTTGGCTCCGCCACCTTGCAGAAGCAATCTACCGATTCAGCTTGGCTCTGGATTTATATCTTTGCAACTGCTGTGAACGCATGGCACACTATATAGAAATCGATTATCAAAACTAGGGAGCCGAAGGCTGTCAAATGACATAATGAAAATTATCGGCAATTTTTTGACAGGAACCGTTCTATTCTAAAGTCCAGAGCTTTCTGTAGAATCAGCTTTCTGTAGAAAGCTCTGGTTCCTTCTCATCTCAGCCACCACTGCGATGATGTGAACACAACTGTCAAGCATTGAGATGCTATAATGCAGATAGGTGTAGAAAACCCTGTGAGGAAATTCATAATGCTTTATTTTCATAGCAGGGATTTAATAACGTGCAGTAAACAAGACACAAGGCCACTGTTAAACAGCGAAGGTAAATATATAAATACATACAAATGCACACACAGCACATGTAAATAAATACGTAAATAAGTCTGTAAAATAGTCGATTCAGTTAAACAATCATCTATTGCTGTTAGTGAGGTTGTTTCCTGTGGAAAAAAAGAAATAGTGTGCGGCATGTAAATAAAGATGACCATATCTGCAATGTCCACAACTAGCAGTAGGCAAATTAAAATTGTACACAGTACCCCATTCTTACCCAATTATTAACAATGTTCTTCTGGATTTTTTACTTTCTTGAGTTGAAATTGTCATTGTATAAAAAGAGACAAAAAAGAAAACAGCAGCTGGCTATCGTGGTCTGTATCTCTGTTCTCCTCATCGGCAGAGCAGCGCTCAGCTAGGGGCAAGATCCTTGCAGCGGGTTTCACAGTTATCAGCTGATAGCAGAGAAACCTAAAAGTGGAGTCCTGTTTTCTGTTCCAAGCTCTGGGCATATGTTCTGCTGGGTATGTGTTCCTCTGCTTGTTCTTCTCTCGTCTCATCACCTCTCCCCTGCCTTTTTCAAAATTTCCCTCCCCCAGTCCTGCCTCCTGAGGTTTAGGGCAAGAAAGTGCAGGGGTTTTAAATCACTCTCACGAAGTTTGAGAGAGAGACAGGAGGGTGTTGTGGTTTAACTTCAGCCAGCAGCTAAGCACCGCGCAGCCGCTCACTCACTTTCCCCCAACCCAGTGGGATGGGGGAGAAAATTGGAAGGAAAAAGGTAAAACTCGAGGGTTGAGATAAGAACAGTTTAATAGAACAGACAGGAAGAAACTAATAATGATAATAATAACAATAATAAAATGACAAAAATAATAAAAGGATTGGAATATCCAAAAAAAGTGATGCACAATGCAGTTGCTCACCACTCACTGACCGATGCCCAGTTAGTTCCTGAGCAGCGATCCCCCCAGGCCAACTCCTCCCAGTTTATATACTGGGCATGATGTCACATGGTGTGGAATACCCCTTTGGCCAGTTGGGGTCAGCTGTCCTGGCTGTGTCCCCTCCCAACTCCTTGTGCCCC
>JAVJGG010000059.1:14505215-14543156 GCA_035590195.1 Aviceda cuculoides
CTGTGTCCCCTCCCAACTCCTTGTGCCCCTCCAGCCTTCTTGCTGGCTGGGCAGGAGAAGCTGAAAAATCCTTGACTCGGTCTAAACACTCCTTAGCAACAGCTGAAAACATCCGTATGTTACCAACATTCTTCCCATACTGAACCCAAATCACAACACCATACCAGCTACTAGCAAGAAAATTAACTCTATCCCAGCCGAAACCAGGACAGAGGGTAAGTTTTCCACATTTAATTTCATTACCCGAGTTTCCTAGAGTGTACGTGGAACAGTCCCTGCAGGAAAGATGTCCTCGAATCCTCATAGCCCTTTGCCACAAGCTGCTGCTGTTCCTGCAGAGGTGGTGCCTCACTCTCTCCTCATCCATGGGGGCTGAGAGGGGACGAAGTTATTTCCAGCTGAACAACCTAAGTAATTCTTCATATTTTCAAAAGCTTATGTTAGTCCAAGTGTCCGCATATTTTCATGAGAAGGCTCATACAAATCACAAAAGCCACTTTTGATATTGACAAATATGAAAGCACAGCATAGCCACAGCATTTCAAATAAAATATTTCCATATTTTTTAACATTTGCTAAATAATATGTTTGCCATAGCTGGGAATAGATCAAATCTAGAAAGAATATTACCAGCACCCGAAAAAGGGCCGTCTTAGAGGAAACACTGGACAAGTTTAACAGTAGAAGTTTCCACAACCCCTGTGGTTGTTAATTAATTGATGACATATTTATTATCTTTACCTGCATACCCTTTAACATTTTCTTTGGATTTGGAAGACATATTTCTAAGCACAGCTCTAAAGCTACTGGTGCTGTCCCATGGAAAGAAGAGGACAGCTTTGTAGGTAAAGAACTGAAAGCAGCACAGGAAATTAAGTTTTTGGAGCTCCTACCAATATAAACTTAAAGACATCCTTTAATCTTTCCAGTCCTTGTTTGCCAAAATACAAACATTCTTCTGCTTACAGCTTATACTGTTCTTCTAAACTAGAGGCCCCCCACTGATAAAGGAAAAAAAAGACAAGTCATTAAAAATTGAGCTTACTAGCCACAGTTAGATGTTAGACAGCTTGTTCCTCTAGACTCCTTTTGAACTTATAGATTTAACTTGCAAGCTTTTAACGGGACTTACTTTTTGTATTTATTTGTATTTATCTGTTTGGTTTTATTGTCCACTACTTTTTGCATTCACTGTAGTAGAGAAATTCTAAGCTAAGCTTAGACTGACTCCTATTGCAAAATAAACAATAGAGAACTTGCAAGTGCAAATGGGCATTTTGATGTGTGCATACATAAAATCTGCCTAAAAATAAAAATGTATGGTTTCTCGCAAGCATATGTACATCTTCAAAATGCTGTCACAATTTTAGACATTCTGCTTGTAGTTACGTCCTCATTATCTCAGGTCTTTCAGTCTTCCATGTTTCAAAATAACTTGCTTTCCTACCTTAAATCACGGTACAAAAGCCAACTCTACAGCATACCAAGTAAGAGGGCAATTTTTCAAAATTATTCCAAATCAAATTACAATCCGACAAGACTGTAGGATTTAAACTACCTGATTTCTGTAGTTATCTGTCATCCGTCCTGTACGCCTGTGGTGCTGCAGCCCCCACCCCAGGCCACGCTGCGATGTCAGGACCAGCCAACGTTGTGTTCTCCTGCAGTGAGTTGGGACAAGCTGGTAGTTTCTTGTCCTGCCTACGGTACAGAGAGTTCGGACGATTAGGCACTCCCTAACCGCTCCTGAAACTCCTGCTACCAGGATCATGGCCACCCTAGAAGGTGCCAGAATTACCCGACAAGAGCTATGGCCAGAATGGAAATACACCGACCAAAGTCAACCATCTTGTGAACCTATGAAGAGCAGTCCCAAGTGAGGTTCTTTGAGCTCTCCTGGACCGCCACGGGCTGCGACCAGCATCTCTCTCCAGGGTGGACGCCTCTCAGAGCTCATGAACGTTCTGGTTTGTGAAAATTGGAGGACAGTCACCAAAAGCTGACGATGGGACCCGGGCTAAAACCTTTCACCCCTTGAGGCTCAACCCTCATTGAGAAATGCTGAGACATTCGAAGTGAATATTTCACTGACCTCCAGGGGAAGTTTTAACAGGTATACCTTTGTTTATTTTTTATATATATATATATATATATGTATACATATATACACACCCCCTTTTGTGTCTGTGTGCATGCATGTGTGAATTGACCTAGGTGTGCAACAGCAAGTATAGTGTAAATATTGCCATTTTGAATCTATAATTAAGTCACTGTTGTGATTGTAGTAAATCCTATTGAATCATTTTGTAAATGTGAAGCTAGTCAATTACTAAGTGCTGCCAAATCTTGTGATCCACCATAAACTGTGAATGACCCTTAGACTGCTACTACACACATATAATCCTTTTAAGACATAAACAGTTGACCAAGTTTGGGACTAGGAGTGGATCGAGCCACACCTAAGCTCCATGAGGAGTTTAGAAAGGAAGGGGGTCTTCTCTGAACCTTGTGACTCAACGGGAGGGTCTTCCTTACTCTTTTGTGTCTTTGGTCTCTGTATAAATCATTCTAGTTTGATTCTAATTTGAATTTTCTTTGTATGCTTCCTCCCTGTATTAAGTAATAGAGTGAACCTTGCCATCAAACTTTGTGAAGTCGTGCTTTTATAAACTCCTTTTAAATCACTTTTGCTCATATCCTTTACAGTGATTCTTTAAGCAGCCCCAACCACTCGTTCACAACAGTGCCCCACTAGGTAATACCTGAGTTCCCAGGAAAGCAAAACATTTCTATCACTTATTCAGTCAATTATACAACGTCCGATGTCGTGATATTGTCCTTTGTAGTTGTATTTCTGTATTAGCTGCAAATTGCTTTCTTTTCTGTACCTTTAATAAACCCAGTACCAATTATGACACATACTGTTTCTCTGAGACAGGCTGAGGCTGAGAAATATGCAGAGCATGATTAATTAGCCAAGTGAAAGAAACTACCCACCTGACAAAAGTAATCATTGGCCCAAATGACCTTTGATGTCTTGGTGCTTTTGGCCAGAGGGTTTGGCAACTGCATGAGGGGGAACGCTAAAATAATCTACAACTAACGCACATATTAACATTCTGAAGATAGACAGACTATTTTCACTGCAGAAACAGTGTGTTTTAAGAGAAGCCTGTTTAGTTGTTATAAAGCCTGGTGGATTTAGTATTCTGGTAAAAGAAAGAAGAATCGGTACCTTAGTTTTTAATAATATATTCTCCATCTCTACAGTAAAAAAGAAGCACCTACACTTTTTAGTACAGTCAATATATTTTCAGGTTGTGAAACAATGTTAAGCCTATGTGGTGGTAAATCCCACCATGTGGCAGTCATCTATGAGAGTGATATTTTTTAAATAATGGTAAACCAGTTTTCACTGAACTGAACTATTCGTAGAAACAAGAAAACTGAAAGGCAGGAGCTTTGAAAACTTAAATAGTCAAGACAGTGATCATTAGCCTCTGTGGTTAATGAGAGAAAAAAGCATTTCTGGAGGGTGTTTCAACATACCTGCCTTAGACACACTTTTGAGAATGAACTGAACAGATTCCTCGCTGTGCTGCTTTTCTGCTCCACTGCTATGGAGAGACTAGATGGCTTACCAAATATTTTTTTTTTTAGGAGTTAACTTTGGTGAGATGAATCCACCCACAAGTACATTGGTGCAGTGATCTCTAATGTATATGTGTGTATATACACATTTTATATATGATTAGTGTATTGAATTAACATCACAAGGCCTATACAATGGGGTCATGACTCTTAGTTGGATCTCTTGTCACCACAGTACAAAGGAACAGCACCACAATACGTAGTATGTAGAGGGTCAATATTTTGCCAGAACGTCTTAAAGGAGTTTGTGGGAATCGTGCTGGGAAACCGCTGGAGAACCCCAGCGGCTGCCGTTTCCATTACAAGCATCTCAAACCACTACTGCTTCTCACTGGAGTTCAGTTTTGGTTTGGGAGTGTGGTCTCATCACGTGAACTGGGTTCCTTTGGGGTGAAATCAAACAGGAGGAGGTGCTCCAGGAGTGCACCTAATGTGCTCCAGCCGTTGCAGGGTGTTTACTCCGCAGGGCTGGAGTAGACTTAGCCTGAAGTAAAACTCCAAAGCACATCCCGTGTGGATGCCGTCCTGCTGGTTTTGCTCTTTTGCTCAATAGATCTGCTTTTGTAGAGCTGAGCAAGCTGAGAACGTAGGCATAGCCATTACGTACTAGAGATCATGCCTGTTCAGTCATGCCCATCCACAAAGTTTTACTCAGCACTGCATGTGTCACTTCAGCTTGTTTTATTGGAGGAAGCATTGTGAGTAGGAAGGTTATCATTCCAGTGACCAAAAAAGAGCCAGTTTGTAGAGCTGAGCCAGTCACTGGGATGCAAACAAAGATCCTGCTTGCTTATAGAGGGTTATCTGACTATTTCAGTTTAATCCTGACATGCATTCAGTGCTTGGCTATCACCTCCTCTCAAGTATTGGTCATATATTTCTTAATAAAGTATTTTACTCAGTAATTTGCTTAGCATACAGTCCAACTAACCTCATATGATTGGTCATGCACATGCCATGTCTCTCTGAATGACATGGTTTTGGTCATTCCCTGGTCTGCAGAACCCCCTTTGAGCCCTGCTCTTTCTGTGGCTGAAAAAAAGACATTACAGGTATCCTTACGGGATTAGCACAGACTCAACTTTTGAAACCCAGTTTGTTGTGGTCAGTGCCTTCCCTACTCTGTCACTCAGCTGTAAGCAGTTAACCACAAACATGACTTAAATCCTTTTCCACCCAATGTATAAGTCTCATCTCCCTTCTGCCAGTTCTCTATTAAATCACAGTTGGGAGAGCAAAGTGCCCTGGGCTGCCGTGGGTCTGTGTATCTCACCCACCACATGAAACGAGAGTTCTTGGCTTTGATGTTGCTACTGGCCTTTGCCTCCTAGCCTGCACGGTGTAATGGAGCGGCATCCTAATCTGTAAGTATTGAAAGATGGGAAAATGATAACGTTTGTGACAAGTGACATAAAAAAGTGTATCTAGCTTAGATTTGGACTGTGAGAATCTGCTGGCCACTGTTAGTACTCCAGCACCTCCTCCTGTGTAAAACTGGTCCAGGAATGCATGTACCTAAGTATATACATAACAACATACACAAAGTTCAACAGAGTTAACCTCGTATTTCTTTAGGAACGACTGACTTACAAAGTGCAGCTCAGCCTCATCTTTCCCTACCACACACAGCTTAGAAACTTTTCTGATAAAATAAAATTTAGTCCAAGCACCTAAATCAAGTCCTACTGAGGCAAATGGCAGACTTTGAGAGAAGAGAGTCAGGCTGTATTTTTACTTTAAAGACTGTAACAAGCATCAGCTTTAATCTTTGCCCGATGTACTGAGGGACTGTATCACTGCAATGCCTCCATTTGGGAGTCCACTGCCACAATTATACAGTCTGTGTCATCTTCATTTTATATTCCCCAAGGATATAGACACAGTCGGAAGGCCGGCAGTCCCGGAGAGATGCGATGCAGGCAACAGTGCCCATTAGCATGCAGCAAAGAGCAACAGCTCTTTTACTTGCTTTACTGCAGAGCTCACAACTCTTTAAGACTGAAAATGTAAATGTTGTATTAGAGATTTGCTAACAAACACAACATATATTGTTGCTAAGATCCTGAGTAGACCTGCAGGTATAAAAATCAGACGGCATGACTTGTGGATGTTTTAATGAATCATGACTTGAGAAATCCTGTCTTATTTTAATATCATTAACTGACATTTTGTCGAAGGAGGATTTTTAATCTGGAAAT
Organism: Aviceda cuculoides; assembly: GCA_035590195.1. NCBI lineage: Eukaryota > Metazoa > Chordata > Aves > Accipitriformes > Accipitridae > Aviceda > Aviceda cuculoides. The sequence goes on from JAVJGG010000059.1 coordinate 14,511,065, forward strand.
TAGAGAAATTAAAAATGCTGTGCACCAGCTCTTGCTGTCCATCACAGACCTCTCTGATTCATTGGAAGCTGACCTTTTTTGGAGGACTTACGCCTCTCATTTTCTAACAGGCATGACATAGTGACCTCCTTGGTATTTAAATAAAGGCAAAGCATTTAAGTTTATATGGAGGTGGTCTTCTCAAAACTATAACATTTTCATCAATACTTTTGAAACTTGTGACAGAGCTGACAGATCAGTACTATTAGGCTAACAAAGCCATTTTCTTCTCCCAACTTGTGTTGTCTCAGAACCACAGCCCTTTTTATGCTGCCCAGTTGGCCTTGCTCCTTTTTTGTTTTTAGAAAATATCTGAAATTCTTTAAGTATTGAGGGTCAGAGAAAGGCCATTATTTCACTTACCTTAATTGTGTCTCGTAACACCTATCATTAATTCCTTCCTTAAACAAACTGACCCACCCCAACCTACTGCTCAGATTTTTTTTTTTTTTTTTTAAATTGTGAGAAGGTTCTGCAGAACATTTGACGTGTTGCTGGCTAACCAGAGCAATACTTTGGACATTCTTCCTAATATACCTACAAAGAATCTACCTTGTGAAGCAAATGAAGGAGCGGAAGGATAATTAGGATATAAAGAATTCCACTATGCCAGTGTTATTCCAGACAGCAATGTCTAATGAATGAGAACACAAAGGCATGCAGCAGCTGTCAGTTGAATGCATGCCACAGTGCAGAGCAGCGCTGTAAATGCTTCTGAAAGATTTATAGACTTTTATTTCTATTCTGGTATTAAATGAGTGCATTTTATATTAAGATGAGGGGTAGAACTTCTCATGAATTATCATGGGCTCATAATAGAGCTACTGTATATTCCATACCCCTGAAAAGCACTTAATACATTCTGCTCAGTGCCAGGGTGATTTTGGTTAAAAAAAAAAAAATAAAAAAAATCAGATGGTCTTACAGCTCGCCTTAGCTAAGTAGACATTCAGGGATTAACGCATATTTGGAAGTGTTGCTCAGTGCTTCGTTACACTTGTAAAGCTGTTGGGCTGTTTTTCGGGAAGCCCGTGTGCCGGGATACACATACGTGGCGCAGTATGTGCTCTCAAAGATCAGAGCAGGTCTGTGCATGAAGCCATGTCTGCAGGATGGTTAAGGCAGTGACCACGACTGGAGCATAAGGCTATGGGAGATATATTTGCTTCTTTTGAATTGTGTTTCTTCTCGTTTCTGCCTGGCATTCTCTGTCAAGTTTCCATGCTTAGCTCTGTCGGTCTTCCTTTCCCTGTTAAGGCTCGCTGGGAGGAATTCGGCGCTGGAAATCGCTCTCTAAAACTTGTTAAATTAGAGCTCAACTAAACCATGTTTGGCTGTACCTCATCTTTTTCGTGACAGTCACTCAAAGAATAGCTTAGGAAAGGTTACCAGGAGTTATCTAGTTTATCACTCTGCGCTAGGGCGGGATTTGCTCTCATTATGAAACCTATGCATGTTTTATCTAGTCTACTCTGAGTATTCTTAATGGTGGTCCCCCAATTACCCCTCTTGACAAATCTTTCAGTTGTCGAATTGTCCTTGCTTTTAGCATTTTTATTCCTTAAATCTAACCTAAATTAATTTTCTTTCTTCAAGTTTCAGCCCATTACTTTCTATTATATTACTCTTAATCACTTGAAGTAATTCCTTCGCATATTTTATGTTACATCTCCTGAAGTAGTTAGGCACAGTTATCATAGCTGCTCTTTGCCATTTTTTTTTTCAGCTTACAGGTTACATTCCTTCTTGTCACCTTGTAGATCATGCCTGCTAAACTATGTATTGTTTTTGCTACCTTTCTTTCCGTTTTCTCTAATTTCTTCCTGTCTTTTCAATAGTCAGGAAGCCTACCATACACAGCCAAAATAAAACCTGTTAAATGAGGAAAAGTGAACATGGTATCTCATTTTGTAGCAGCCATTTTAAGAAAGTGTTTTGAAGGTTTATCGAGGTATTACGCACCTAATTAGTCACTTTTATAAGTACTGAGTCATTGTGTTTTGTGTCAGCGTAATTAACTTATGTTAATGTATCTAATAAGTAGTCTTAATAATCAACCTTCTTAAAAGCGAATATATCATTTAATACAAAGTTTTTGTTTGGTGTCCTGGCAGAATCGTTCTAAACCTGATTTAATCTCATGAACATTGCTGGATTTATAATTATGCTGAGTTACACAAATAGTCTTGCATAGAACAAAAATTTCTGAATTAAGCAGTTTGTAGATGACATTCAACGGGAAGAGAGCAAATTCGCAGGTGACGAAAGTCAGCTGATGGCAGTGGAGGTAACTGGGGGAGTGAGGAAACAGCCCTCGTTTATGTCGAGAGTGTCCCTCATGCCACTTCAGTTTGAGAGTCATATGTCAGAGAAGTCTTTATTAAAAAAGAAATGTTATATAAAATTAAAGCTTTGATCATCTTATCTTATATGACCTTATTTTGTCCTTGGGCAGGCAATTTCAGAAAGGTGCTTTACATTTCAGAACTGGTAGTTGTGTTTTAAACCCAGTCCAGAACTGTGGCCAACCACGACCAGCAGCAGCTCGGATGGGGCCCACGGCAGCGCGAAGAGGCTCCGCAGCCCGGGCGAGCGTCTCTAACGCTTCTCGAGCCGTTTCGTGTCATCCAGAGGGAACTTGGGAAGGTTTGGTCAGGAAAACTGCAGCAATTAGGAGCCCTTTGGTGTTGTCGTTGGACACTAACACGAGGACATTCTCTTCACTGAAGAGTTTATAACCTAAATATAAGACAAGGGACGACTGAGGAGAAAGTGCTGGTTACATCTACTTTGTGTTCCCAGGTTCTGGTGCGTGCTGGATTACATCTCTAGGATAGGGGAGGAAAGAGATGTGGGCGCACGTGTCTTCCACTTATAATCTTGGTTTCTACCATGGCCAGAGAGGAGCCACGGTATAATCAGAGTATCCTGGTGCTGGAGCATGGCAGAGCTCAGGCAGGGCAGGAGATCTGGCCTAGGAGAGTTCAGAAATGCCGCCGTCCATCGCAAAGAGCGCTTGATGAATTCTTCTTCGCTTTGTGTAAATCGCAGTGACGTTTGTTCAGGGATTTCTTTTTCTTGTACTCCAAGAACAAGAATGGTAAGAAGAATCAATCACAGCTTTACCCCAAACTGTTGCTTCTAGTGACAAGCTCCAGGATGCTTCATTGCATGGGTTTAATCAGAGTAATGACTGTGGTTTATATTTTAAAGAAACAAACCCATCAAGACATACTAAAATCAGACTGAGTTTTATGAATATGCATTTTGATAAAAATAGATTGTGTTTTCATAAAAATCTTTGCAACGGAAGTGGCTTTTGATTTGGGTATTTTGTTTGGTTTTTTTTTCTTTTTTTTTTTTTCTCTTTTTTTTAGAGCTGTGGGTTTTGATTTTGGTATTTTGTTTTTTTTTTTTTTTTTTTTTTTTTTTTTTTTTTTTTTTTTTTTTTTGAGAGGTGTGGGTTTTGTTTTGGGTTTTTTGTTTGTTTTTTTTTTTTTTTTTTTTTTTTTTCTCTTTTTTTGAGAGCTAATGCACATGGCATCTCCCACGTTGCCTTTCTTTCAGTGGAGTCATGCCCTAAACACCATCGCTTAAATAGGCACCTCTTATAAAGCGGTGCAATTACATGGTCAGTCTTGCAACTCAAAGAAATTGTATCTCCTCATTAGGAAATAAATTGTAGCTTTAATCTCAGGACCATTTAATACTGCACTAGTTACAGTGCCCAGCCCTTGGAAGGTGCCAACTGTATGTGACAATATGTGATTTCTTAATTGAAATCTAGCCTATTATATTTGCAAATGCTATGCACGGCATTATAGCAGACTGATCATTTTCCTCCAGCCGAAGCAATTCATTCCGGAGCCACGCGCCTGTTTGGCTGCTCACTGGGGCTGCCCTGACCTGAAGCATATGCTGTGTGGACGAGGGAAGCAGGATGAGAACGCGTGGGTGGGAGACCAGACTGAAATTTTCCCGGATTCAGGTCCTTAGAAAAGCAGGGAGACCATTTCATCTAATTTAATGGCAGCGTACCATGCTGGCAGCTTGCAGTCATTTCAGAAAACACAGTTGAGAGAAATGAAAAATCAACAAATATTATTGTCCATTTGAAAGCAGCTATAATTCCGACAGAGCTCGGCAAATGGATTGCTGTTATTTAGGATCTGGGGAGAGCTGCTCATCATGCAGAGCTGAGCTGTAGAGACTATTAATCCACACTAGTTGTGTTTCACACCTGACCAGATCCAGATTTACTTTCAAGAACAGGTAATTCTGTCTATAACCATCAGTCTAACTCTCCTTGCGCATATGCCATTAAAGAAATAATGTATTTCATCGTGCCCGTTGGAAAACCTTGTGATTTGACTCAGAAATGTAGGTCACGGTAATGCCCTAAGAGCGTGCCATTTGCCTGATAGTCAAAGTGAGCATTCTCAATTAGTCTGAAAGAGAAAAGCTTAAAAAGAGGAACAAGAATTCCAACATTCAACAAATAGCATAAGCGGAATTTTAATCCACACCAAAGTTAGGGTTCAGTAGGGCTACTGAAATGGGAGGTATGGCTAGAACAAAATCACTATGTCATCACACTGTTTTGAAAAAAAGTCTCTGCATATGCCTCTATATGTAAGTCGAAGATAGCATGTATCGTGGAAGAGTCTGGAGGAAAAATCCATACTGGAGAGGATCTGAACGTGGTGCGTGTTTCACCAAGAAATGCTGACAATACTTGGCCTCCCCTCTGTTAAAAATAACTCATTTGGCTAGCTGCTTCATAAACTCAATATATAAGAAAGTTGTTGATAAAGATTTTTTGTAGATTCATAATTAATGTAAATAATTTTACATGAGAGAACAGATAGTAATTTCTGGATTAAGAAAAAGAAAGGAAGCAGGTCTTGCTGGATAATGCTCTCAGAACTTCTCTAATTATTACTGTTAATTCCTTCTGTCATTGTGATCTAGCAACATGTTTAACCATGTTGCATTGTTTAATTTCTATGGCATTGGCCCAAGTGTATTTCAAACACATCAAGCATATTTCCAACATTTTGTATTTGGTAATGATTTTAAAATTATTTTACTGTTGGTGGGGCCACAATTTTTCCAAACTTTGTCCTATTTGGAAATACAACCTGAACTTAATTGGTATTTGGATATTTGAAAGTTTAAGAAGGTGCTGTCTTTTCAGTGCTATCAGTAAAGCCACATTGGAATTGGTTTCTTCCAAATTCTTATGCATGTATTTATTTATCTTGTAGTCAACTGCAGTAGTTCTGATAAGTAACTAAATTTGAGTTTGAAATAATCCTTGCTGAAGGCCTTCGGTTGGCAAATGTCTTTTACATAAATAACAACTGGTGCAATTTAGGTTTTCGTTATTTCTGATGGAAAAGAACTAGTAATACATTGGAGCTGTGATAATGCAAATTGAACAGATGGAATTGGATGAAAATGACATAAAATTCTGTTTAATTATATTTATTCTTTTTTTTCTTTTACATGGAAAGAGGTTAGTTGTTTGTCCTTCAAATGAAAACAATGAAGAGGATTTTGTAGGAGATAATAAAATTTAATCATATTTAATATGAAATAAGGCATTGCAGAGTAACTCAGTCATCATTGAGAATAACTTTGTAGGGAAGTCCTTCACTGTACTCTCCCTTAAGAATACAGATAGGGTACAAAAGAAGCAGTCTGTATTCTTGCGAAGTTTGTTGATATATCCACAATAAATGTTAATGTGTCCATCAGTCTCAGAATGAAGCATCTCTTGTTTTCTTTTTCATGTTCCACAAACTTGAAAACAGCAATAAACAAAATCATACTTAGATAGTAAACTCTTTCAGAATGATTGTCATGATTGTGCTCTCATTTGCACGTTTATAACAGCAAATTTATAAATCCAAATATTCCAGTGTGCATTATTCCCAGCTTACATTACAGAAGAAAAATTAAAAAGATCATTTACAGTTTTTCTTTTTCATACCGCATTAAGTAGAAGCCTTAATGGTCTGTTCCACGGTAACATCTGGAAGTCTCAGTTAGATAAAACGCTTTTGTGTTAGGTCCCCTACAAACATACGGGTGGAAGAAGTCCAGCTCTGAAGGAGCTTTCACTCTCAGAAATGCCTGAGGAAGGGAAAATAATGACACACTTTTTGTAGCTGCAGACATGAATCACAGAAAGGTGAAGTGACATGACCAGGGATATACACGCAACCGCTGGCAGAGCTGGGATTTACGCTTTCATCTCTCTGCTCAGCGCCTTAATCAGAAAACCTTCGTTCCTCTTGCAGCCTGAAAGTGACCCAGCTTTGCTGCAAAACATTTCTGGTTTTGAGGAAATCGTATTGTCCAGCCCTTCTGAGCCCTGGTGTTCCTTGGGAACTCTCCGCACGAGTTCCCAGTCTCCAAATCTCCCTAGCTGAATTGGGCAGAATTTAAATTTGAGGGTCGATTTGCAGGACTCACAATACACATTATTAGAGACTGAGGGGCTTTAGCACAACTGTGAGAATGTATTTGCAGCTGCCATCACATACACTAGCTGTGTGGGATCTCTCAATCATTAAATTAGAAAAAGTGACTGAGTTTGTTTTAAAAGCATTTCTTTGTTTAGACTCACTTGTATAGCTCTTATCCTGTGTTCTTGGCAAGCTATCCTGTTCTTTTGTAATTAATAAATTTGTATTCGACAGAATATAACAGCTGGGTTTAGTTCTTGTTATTACAGCATTTCCGTTGATTCCCAGCCATTGCCATGCAATGAGGTTTGATATCAGATCGGGGTGAGGGGGCTGAATTTCTGTGTGGTTGACATGTTAACAGCAGGGTTTGAAAGGGCAGATTTTTAAAACAGTGAGCAAAACCATTAATGTGAGACTGAAGGGCAAAGTAATAAAACTTTAAAACCACTAACTAAGCCTGGAGGCCATGTAAGAACATTGTAGTAGGGGCACAGATGGCGTGCATACCGATGAGCAGGAAAACATAAAAGAGAGAGCAAAACTGTATGGCTAAATGGAGAATTACGTAACTCTTACTGGGGCAATAGATGCATTATTTTCTAAAGCAAACCCCCACTGTAGACAGCAAAGAGAAACTCAGATGGAAAGCTATAGCAGGTTCACTGCCAAAAGAAAATTGGGGAGTGAAGCTGTGGAAGGAGCAAATAACAAGAGATGGAAAATAATGAAGTGGCAACGGAAGATTTTGAGACACAGAAAGGAGTTATACACCTGGTTAGCACTCCTGGGAGCCTAGAGTCTCCATCGATGGTGTTGAATCTCAAGGTGGTTTTAGTCACCTTGTTGGGTTGTCTTGGCTGAATGCTGAAGTATTGCAGACATCAGCCTGTGACCTCTTTAATTCTCATCTCCTGAAGCTTGTGAGCTTCTTGTCTTCTGCTTTGGTTCTTGAACTATGTGTGTTGGTCAAACTAATGACACACACAGTAACCACTCTGGAGGGAAATTTCTAAATCATTCCTTTATTTTCAGTCCAGCAAAAGAATGGATGACTCTATCCATGTTATAACAGTAACAAAACATTCTGCCCTCCTATTCTCTTAATAGTGGTAGCTTCTCTATTTTAAGGTGCTAGCTTTTGCCATCTGCAGAGATGAAGCTGAAAATACAGCAGATAAAGATGCAAATTTTCTGTTATTGCCTTGGAATCACTGCCACCGAACCTGAATTTTCATTCAAAAGATCATGGATACCTGCAACATTTACCATCATATATACACCCAAGTGATTAATAAAATGGTATTTATTCTGAATCCATGCTGCCAGCAAGTCCTGAGAGCCCCATTATGATGCAGCACCCTTTTCTACCTGAAAGGCTCAGGTCTGGATGGGAATACAGCCCTGGGGGTGTCAGCTGGGCATGTGGGAAGCAGAGCAATGGGGAAGGTCGGGCAATCACAGAGGTTGCTGATCCAGCATTTCCCTTGTTTCCAAGAGATCTTCTGAAGCACCTAAAAAGCCTCTACTCATTGGTTAAACTCTTAAATCGTTACTGTCTCCAGGGAGCGCCATCAACAGATGCTAATTACAACTCTTGGGTTGCTATTACTTAATCTAGCCTATCAAATGCACTGCTTCCCAGCAATAGAAAAAGATCTTCCATAGAAACTGAGAAAATATTCTCAGTCTTTCTGTCCAACTTTTTAGATGTGGCTTGCTTTAGTGTGGCTTGCTTCACAGTCCTTCTTTGAGGCATCTCATCCTGGTCACCAGCTGTGTTCAGATCCTCAAAGTCAGTGCCTAAGTTTCCTTCATTTTTAAGTTTATTGCTGTTCTGCCAAAACTTAATCAGTTCTTTTATCCCCCTCTTCACTGTTCAGTGCCTACATATGTGGAGCTCTTTTTGCATCTCCAATTTAGAAAACATTAAACACTAGTGATATCACCCCTTCTGTTCCTAAGCTGACACAGGACTCCTTGACCCTCAGGTAGTTTTGGAGGTTCTCAGCTCTGGTTCTGAACTCAGCATGAGGCAGTGCCATACACTGTGGGAGGAGCAAAGTAAGGTGAAATTAATTCCATTTCACATTTGTCTAATATTATACTGATAGCAATTGACTCGTGTCCTTGTGGATGCTGCACTTGGGATCTGCAGCTGGACTGTTACCTTGTAAAGATGAATCCTGTTTTATTATCCATCAACTCTCTATGGCTGCAAAATAAATTGTCTAAATATACGTTTGTGATAAACAGTACTGCTGAAATGATGCAAAAGCTTTAAAGATGTCATTGCGGTCTGTGTTAATGGACATGTTTTCAGTAGAATTTTATTTTTACGTGTGGCTTCAAATTTCACAGCACTTTAAAACTGATTAACAATGTTAGAAACATGGCTGAAATACACTTAATGAGGCTATTCTGGGCCAAAACTAAATGTCTGCCCTTAATTCAGTGTCTGTAACTTCTGCATTCTTTTCATATTTTAGGCAGGAGTGATGAGACCCAGTGCCATGACTGGGCCAGTGGCATTTATTGAGCTTTCTGCTACTGTGAAGCCACGTGCTAGTGTCTGAGGTCTGAACACCCTCTCTGATCCCTGTCTTGAGAAAGTCTGGTTATCTATAGTCCTCTACCTTCCCCGTATAGTGGAGATACAGCTCACTGGACCGTGGCATCAGTACTTCTCTGGACACTGTGGAGGGCTTTCAGCAAAACCAAGGCATGTTACCAGAAGCCTGCTATGGGATATGGTAGACAGCAGGAGTTGGACTTAAAGAGCTGAGGTACTTATTAAAATGATAAACATAACTACATAACTTGCTTGGTCCTTCCGCACAGCATTTCTGAATCTGAATTCACTAAACTATACTCATTGGGTGCCTTTTAATAGGCAACACATTTCTATTCATAAGCACTAGGTTCTCACAGGAAATACAGAAAATTTTGTTAGGAGACAAAAGCAGCAACAGCACATCTGAGTGATGGCTGGGCGAATCGCTCCTCCACCGTAATATTGACAGCAGGCTCTTCATCTGTTTCTCCACCTTGCGGCAGGCTCTTTGTCACAGGCTTTCTCCGGTCCCTTCATAAATCACCGCACACAAGCCTATCATCTCAGGTGTCCATCACCCCCAGCACCTAGCAATGCCTTTGGGTAACCCTGCTCTGCCTGAGCTCTGCGGTTGCGGCGTGGGGCTGAGCGTGACAACCTCCTCCTCGCCTTCCTCCTCAGGACCGTCCTCGCCCTGCCGCAAGGCCGGTGGCACGGGGAGAAGGTGGTGAGCGGGATGCTCGGAGTTGCCCAGCGCGGCTTTCTTGACGCTTCATTTTTTTCCTTCCCGACGCGTTTCTACTCTCTGACCAGTGTACGGTCATTTATGTTGACTCCCGAAGCGGTTTTGAGAAATCCTGGCTCCAGCTCACTCCTGGGGGCGCTGACGCGTGGGAGGAGTTCTTGGGGTGCCCTGTCACCATCCCTGGCCCAGCTCTGCTCCTCACAGCGGGATGAGGTCTGCCGGAGAAGGTCCCTGTCCCAGTCTGTCCCGTGGTCCCTGCTGCGCCCTGGCAGGAGGCTCAGGGGTTGCTGGTGGGAATCCAGCACGGGTGCTGGTAGCTCTGTGCTGCTCACGGACCGTGAGGCTCTGTTCACGGTGGATCAGAGGAATACCCTGCGGGACAGTCATATAGATCTGCTTTGTCTTAACCTTCCTTCCAGAATTCCTTCTTAGGGTGACAGGATGATGTAAGCAGGCTAGTGATCATAAATACCACACAGAAACAAGAGGAAAGCATCGAGGGCATGGATGCCGGTGGTTATTTATGGCAAAGGAATGGCATTTTAGAGTGGATTTTCCTGCTTAGTTCATCCAGCTCATAACCTTCTTTCCCTGCTTGAGTGTCTTTCCCAAGAGCTCCTCAAAAACCCTCTGCAGGCTTGACAAACTGCTCTGCTGGCAGTGACATCTCATTCTCCGTCTTTAATTTTTCCTGGGGGCCTTGTGATTGCATTCGATTGTACGACATGCCCAGACAGGTGGTCGTAAAGGAGAAGGGAATAAAGGGCCTTTGGAAAAATAAAATCTAGGAGGGAGCTGCCTCTGCCATTGCCAAAGCAATTATTCTGGGTTTTCCCTACGCTGAGTCTCCGAGTAGCTCCCAGGACAGAGCGGGGCTGGCTGCACATCACGGGGACTGCTCTGCTGGCTGCAGCTCGTTTTTGGTTGCTCTCTGCTCTGGTACACCTCAGATGTACGGATACCAGGATGAGGGGACTTTGCATGGAAGTTCTGGAAATGTTATGGGGTCCCTGTGTACAGGGTTCTCCCTAGAAAATGGTCTGTGGGTCTTTTAGATGAAAATTGAGGACCACGTGCCTCTAGCTGATTAAAAAATGACGTGTGCTCCACTTTTGATTGTTCAAAATTCTTTATGAGTCAAAAAAAAATTTCCATGCTTAAAAACTCTGAATATTCACCATTAGATAATATTCTCTTCTGCAGAACACGACTACTATTTCCAGCTGGTTCATACCAGGGCTTCCTAAATGTTTAGCTCCCCACATCTTCATTTCCTCCCTGGCCAAACTTAATGAAGTATAGTGAATAAATAGAGTTAATATTTCAAATATTTTAAGCTAAGTAAACTAATTACCTTTGCATAGTATAAAGTCAAGCTACCTATACATAAAGCTGTAACTATTGTAAACAACTGTCGTGGCTTAACCCCATGAGTAGTGGTACCAGGTGGTATATCTTGGAAAGCACTTTGCTTAAATTTCATCAGTAACATTAATGAATTGCTTACTGAATATTACAATCACCTAAATATTCTGCAGCTGTACAACTGAGAGCCTGAGCCTTCTCAGTTCTTGTGTTCCTTTGAACAGTGTATCTCCTCTTAAAATCTTCTAAGATTTCGAAAAAGCAGAATAAAATATTCAGTAGGAAAAAAAATCTTGAAAAATATTGGTTTATGATAACAATATTAATAATTCTAATACTAAACCAGATCTTTTCATCTCTTCATAAAGAATTTATACATGAAAGCAACCTTTTTGATTATGCAGTCGTTCTTAGTCCTGCCAATGAAAATTCGGTTTGTGCTTTCATGTTTTTACAAGGTACATGCTGTGTATCCAAATATGTGAATACATCTCTTCATCTTTTATCTGCATTGATATTGGTTTTTTATTTATTTTCAACCTACACTTGGCACTCCTTTTTTATTTTAAACATTGGGGAACTAATAAAAAAACTTAGCTTCTTCTGTATGCTTGAGGACATTATTGTTAACTTCATTAATGCAATTCATAAAATCTTTAACTTTTTGCCAAGAAGTGAATTTTTTAATTAATTCAGAAATATTCATGGAAGAGGAATTGCTTTTCTTTGTATGTTGTTGCAGAAATTCCAGCTCCATTTGCAAAAATTGGACCATTGTTGTCTGACATTTTTCATTATCCCTACTTTTAAATCTTGTAATTAGAAAAAATCAAACTCCTCTCCCACTTCACAAGCCAAAATATTATTATCTTCTATTTTTGCGATTACTGTGAAAAGCATCTTCAATCCACTTCAACACGATAAAATACAGCCACAGCAGGATTTTTGAACAACTCAAAAATCTTGGACACCTATCCTGTGAGGGGGAAAAAAAAACCCAAAACATTTATGTCAACGTGCTCACTGACTCTTAGTTGCAGAGATAACCATCCCTTTTGATATTTTTCAAGCCACAGGGCGACCTGGTTTATCCCAGTGCTGGCTGAAGCTGGAAACCGGTATTGTATCCTGGGTTACAGACTTAATAGACCATTATAATTTCTGCAGCTGCTTCCAGCTGTGGAAGGGGACCGTATCCCATGCCAGAGCCCGCACTGTCATTTGAATTGGCCCGTCGCGCGTGAAGGTTTGTCGTCACTCAACCCGCGGCCGCCCAGGCGGGAGCGGAGCAGCGCGGCTGGCTGAGTAGGCACAAGCATCGCTTGGCAGTTTTGACAAATACATCTAGAAGTATCCAGTCTTTGTCCCCTTTGGAAGTTTGGGCCTCCTGAGACAGGATTGTCTCTAGGGAAATGCTTTTGAGCAGGTTTATGCCATCTAAAGTGGGCCTTTCTAGCATAGGTAATTTCAGGTAGCAGTGAAAGCTCTGGATAATCGTGGAAGTTTTTGCCTAAGGATTACAGAGGCAGACATCGATGTCCAAAAGAATACCTTATGATGTCCTGAAGATGTGAATCCAGCCAGGACTTTTTATTATGAAATGAACAACTGTGCAGCATAGTGCAGGACCTCCATGCACGGAAACTGTGGGATACTTGCAGAAGAAAAACAATGAAGGCCTGTTATCACCCGTATTCCTACTTGTTCGTAAATGTGGGAAATAATGAAATAGAGCTGAAGCACAGGGCTCAACAGAAATTCCTCTGGTTCATATTCGACGGTCTTGCAGGCTCGTGCTGCTCGGGAAGACCAGTTACAGCTGCACAAGAGGGACTATTCATAAACCAGAATGAACAAACTTTGATAACAGTGGCGGTACACCTCAGCCCTGACCGAATGCCGGTGACACCAGTCCGTGCCCCACAAAATCACAGAGGGCATTCAAGTTGGAAGGGACCTCTGCAGGTCGTCGAATCCAAACACCCTGCTCAAAGCACGCCTCGGGATAGACCTCATATAGAAATATGACTACAGTGAAAACAGCTTGTGGGCTGAGATTCCTAAGGAATACCTCCTCCTGTATTTTTTTTATACACTACAAGTTTCAAAACAATTTTTACCCCACATATGGGTGTCTTGGAGGTGGTAACTGGCATGGCACCGTGCCAGGGAGTGGACCAATCAATAGTTCCCGTGTTATAATTAAGTCAGAAACTATTTCTACTGGACAGCAAAACTAGTTACATGATCTCCCAAGTCAAACATCCATGCCGATCGTGGATTTTGCGTGATATTGGTAGCTGGATTCCATGAAAGATATGAATGACAAAATTATGAGCCAGCATATTCATTTATGGCCTGACAGCAGGCAGGGCAGCACACACATTATAGTAATTTTTCCTTAGAAGAGTTAACTTTACAACAACCTCGGAGCTGAGAGTCTGAGTTTGTGAGACAAGCCACATAATTCCATGCTGCTAGTCCAAATGTTACGAGATGTATGGAAATTCAGGCTGCAGGTGGTGGGACCGTGCCTACAGCATCCCCCAGCCAGGGGGGACAAGCTTCCACTTCCAATGGCCCCACCAAGTCCAGAGCAGGGAGAGGGTTGTTGCACTGAAAGGAGAAATTATCCTAGTTCTCTTGGCAGTTCTGATAAAATGATCCCTTCCAGGACACTCATTTTCAAGTTCTTGTTTAGTTTTGCCAATATGCCCATTGTGTTCTTTCTTCCTGACCTGTGGAAAACTGGGTTGAGATTGTCGTTTTAAAAAGCAGTGATAAAATCTGTCAAATAGCTTTCTTTCCAAATTTCGGTAGCATATCTTCTGCTTTCTCACAGTTTAAATCTGCAAAGTAAAAAACCTTAAACAAACATGCTTCTCTCCCAGGAGTATAGCACCTGGGTAAGTAAGCTGATGCAAAAATATCTAAACGTGAGTTGAAGAAACATTAGGAGTGGAGTGTATTTCATAAGCCAAATCATCCCAAACTTGTTGCATAGCATACAGAATTAGTATGTTTCTATCTACACTTTCAGTTTTAGACTAAGGTCTTTCATCACCCTTTCAATGCAGGCAAAATCTTTTCTTTATTATGTGTTAGGACTAAAGTATGCGAGAGTTTTGAGGTGAGTCCATGCATATCTTTCCCATACAGACAGCTATTTTATGTTCTAGTAAAATACGGCATTTTCCTTTATGCTTAAACTAGAATGATTGGCTTTCTGAGCAGAGAAAACTAAAAGTAACCAGTAAGAAAAAGCAGTAGGAACTGTCTTAAATGTGATTCTACCTCTATCCATTGTGTCCTTGCTTCTAGTCTTATTTTCAGTCAGCTCGTTGTCTTGCTGAGTTTCAAGAGGCTCTATGTACACAAGCTTCCTCTTGTGCCTAGAGAAATTTGACCTTGAGACCTGGTTTGCTTGCTGCTTGCTGAGAATTTTATTCTCCTGCCACACTCTGCAGCACCTAGAACTGTTTCTCTCCTGAGCAAGCTCATCTACCCTCCAGGGTATACCAGCTGCTGTTTTTTTTTTTTTATTATTATTATTTTAAGGGAACCAAGAGCAAACAATCTAGACTCCATTCATCCCAGTCACATTTTTTGGAATAAAATTAATTATATGCTGACTGCTGAGTTTATTTTTGTGGCATTATATCCAAGTGACTTCCCTATTAAAACCAAAAATATTCCTATTTCATTGAAGTCTTAAACTACCAGAACAAAAGTTCAGCAATTAAGATTTCAGTAAATTATCACATTAGGATTTATCTGTGTTGTACTGAAAAAGTGATAATAAACTGACAAACATACAACCAGGAGTCCAAGTAAGGCCCGCTCCCTCAGAACCACTTACAAAGAGCTGCAGAAGAAAGAGCAAATAAAACAAAACAAAACCTTCATTACAATACTCCCAGTCTGAATACAAGCATAAAACCCAATCATCCTGCTTTTTACATCTGTAGATTTTGGTATCATGCCAAGATAATCAAGATAATTGCCAGCTCATTTTTTTCTAATGTTAAAATAAAATCGTTCAGCAAGCTTCTTCACGGTAATCAGGAACACCTCACATCTGCATTATGAAACGGACAATTTAAAATGTTTAGCTTAAAGCCACAATGCAAGACAAGTGGCATCCTGTATTTCACTCATCAAAACAACAGGACACCTGACTGCAAAAAAACCAGAGATCATCACATCAGACAGGACAGCTGGCCATATCTGAGTTGCAGATATGCTTCTCGGATTCAGTATCAGCAGGTAAAGGCCAGGAATGCCTTCTCTTCCTTATTTTAGCTTTGGAAATGAGAAGGCTTTGTCCAAATTTCTGATGAGAAATATTTCTTGATATCGCCTTTAGGGACTGCTTCAGGGCATCATGTACTTGTGGCTGTGTGGAGGCAGAGGGTGTCTGATTCTACCGAAAGACCAAGCATAAGCTCTCAAAATGAGGGCACCTCCTCCCACTTGGAAGCCACCGTCCCAACCTGAGATGGAATCTCTAACCTTCTCCCAACCAGAGGGACATTCCTTGGTACTGTCAGACAACCTTAGCTCTCGCTGAGACATTGCCCCAGTCCTGTTTTGGGGGTTGGAGAGGGACGTCTGGGATTTTGTGCTCTTCCAGGTCCCCTGTCACTAAAGGACAGATGAAATGTCCACCCGCACAGGAAGGCTGTAGAGTGCCTTTGGCACTTCTCCCTGCTGCCTAAATACTTAATTATTTCTTGGGTTTGAGAGGAGCTGGCACCTACTCGCTCCATATCCTAATGTTACACAAAATAACCCCTGGATGTGGATGAACTGGGTTTGAATCACCATTCCAGCCCAGAAAGAGGGGGTCAGCCCCAGCCCCAGTCTTCTACACCAATAAGTGAGAGCCGATCATCAGCCACGCCGGAGCTGCCTGAAGGATTCTTTGGACGAATGTTCATCACACCCGTAAGTTTCTCATGGAAAGTTTTAACTGTTCAAAATTCCCACGTCTAAGGGACTATCGGGGCGCAGCGTGGCTGGGGCAGGCAGCGGTGGGGTAGGGGGGCAGGGACCTCCTGCAGTGGCCCCATCCCAACGGAGGTGGCGAGAAAAATTGGGCTGGGGATGGTGACCAGGGCGAGGGAGGCAGGGACAGGTGAGGGACCGGGCTGGGTACGGGGCTGGCACTGACATAGCTCGGGACAGGACCAGGGAAAGGCCTGAGCTTAGAGGCAAATCCTGGGCAAACAGGATGAGGGGGCATGAGAGGAGGCCACTGGTGAGACTGGTCAGGGTCAGCAAGAACAATTAGTGCGCTCAGGGCCCTGATAGTGACCTTGGTTCAGAAATACTCATTAAAGTCAGCACCAGACTAAACGTCCTCTCGTCTCCTACCAAAGGGTGGTGGTGGTAGGCGAAGGAAGAGCGCAGAAGGAAGACGGAAGCCTCTTGCCACGAATGCTAATTAAAATATGTTCAAAGCAAAACATGTGCATTAATAAAACATATCCTACTGAGATAATTCAGCATATGAGATTATCTATACAAGAATGCAGCTAACAAACTGTCTTCTTCATTTTCATGTAAAATGAAATAAAGTAAAATTTTTTCAGACCAGTATGTAAATCAAAACCTAAATAAAATCATGCAGTTGTTGACCATCTGCTTGCGGAGAATGTTTTTGACTGTGATAAGCTATTTAATGATGTTGCCCACACTAACAGTGCCTATGAATTAGAGGAGTCATGTGCCTTGCAACGATGTGCTCTTATGTGTCTTTTCCTAAGTACCTTTATTGTAGTTGTTAGACCCTGACACTGCAGTTTATCCAAAGTAGAGAGTAATTAAAGCTGGCTGAGAGCTCCGTTCTCTGAGCAGAATGTCGAGCTTGGTCAGATGAATGCTGTTTCAAGCTCTGCCAATGACCACTGACTGGTATTTCAGCAAAAGGCAACATTTAAAGTGATATAATGTACCTGGTCATGTTTTGCAATACTGTCCACGGCTTATAAATTCTTACTTGAACCCAACACGATTTACTTTATCCTCTGTCGCATAAAGTTTGGTTATCCAGCTTATCATGCGTAACTGCAAACATTGCCCATAAGATTATCCACTTCTTTTCAAACTCAGCTGCAGCATATGAAGGCTTGAGCTCCTCTAGCAGTGGATTGTGGAAAGCCTATCTAAACCTCATAAGTTAAATTCGCTTTAAATACACACACTTGTTATTAAATGTATAGCATGGCTTACATGGTTGCAAGAGAAACTGAATAAGAGATTTTTGAGTTTTCATTTCAGGACATAACATGAAAGAAGGTGATATTACTGTCAACACATGGCAGCAGCTGAAGCAAGCCCTAGGCTCAGGGACCTAACTCCCTGGGAAAAAGAGGAATGTCGACTCTGCATAGCAGGATTTCTCAACTTGTGGATAGTAAGCAGGATGAAATTCTCCAGACTTATCTCAAATCTTCCCAAGAGACCCGGGTTTGTACCTGTAGAAGTCAGATTAGTAGGTTTTATGAGAGGGACGGTTCAGTCACCTCATTAGTAACAAAGGGGAAATAAAACAAAAATGAAGGATCCAGCAAAACTCATCTCCAAAAGGGTTCTGGGGCTAACACCATCTCATGGCACACTACAGTCAAGTCCTTCTGTTGTTAATTACTTGCTTGGCTTGCCGCAGAACTGAACAAAATGTCCCTAGCAATAGTCCAAATACGGAGTGAAATATGCTTGTTTCTTAGGTTTCGTTGCAAATGATATCATTACAGTGGTTTTGTTAAGATTCACAAAATGTTTTGAGTGAAAATGGGTCTTCGTTGAGGAGAGAGGAATTGGTATTTATAGCAAAAGCATTGAAAAAATGCTAGTCTTTGCCATTCTGATGTGAAAGACAGTAGAACTCGCCTGAGCTTTATTTTATATTCTCTGATCTTTAAGATGAACCTCAGGAGTTATAAACATAGGTGGAAAAATGAAACATGAGATTAAGTGATAACTTATCATGTTTCACCTTGCTTTGTTCTTACTACTTATAGCTAAATTAGTAAGAGAAGAGAATTAACTCATTAAAGAGGTAGAGATGATGCCTTACAGAACTTGAAAAATCTCATTACTTGCGTGCAAGATAGAGTGGGCCTAATTTGCATTTATGTAAAACCACTGGAAGAAATGCAATTATACTAGCATAACTTAATGTGAAGATGAATCAAACTTGATGTCTTTCTTTATAGCTGTGGGGAAAAAAGCTGGGTTTCACAAAGACCCTTTAAGGTGAAACTTAGGGTTTCTAGTTGATGGGTTGTTTCAATGTTTCTGCCTCAGGAAGGCAATTAAAAATCTCCCCCCCCTTTTTTTTTTTTTTTTTTTTTTTTTTTTTAAAATCTGACGTGGGGGATTCGCTGGGAGTTACTTTCGGGTTACGCACATATCGGTCATGTACACTTTGTAACTGAGCTAGCTGGTCGGCTAAGCTCGGGTTTGGTTGGGCTACCCTGCAAATTCTGCCCTTTGCAGCTGGCGACGTCAGGCTCTTTTAGCAGGGACTCAGAGATACCTGACCTGCCCGACGTCCACCCCACGGGGCCACCTCGAACCCCGACCAGAGACCCCACAGTGCCGGGACTCGTCCCCACAGCAAACGAGTGGACCACACGCACGTAAAGACGGTTCCCCTCACACACTACCTAGGGCTTAACCGGACCAAATATCACCTCTGAAGGGAAACGACCAGGACCTGAGTCCACCCTTGGGTAGAGCTGCAGCCTCTTGCCGGCAGGATGACCCTGCCACCCCAAACGCCCTTCATCCCTCACCCAGCACTCCCTCCCTCCTTACAGACCAGTTTGTCCCCTCGCTCTCCTCTGTCGGGCTCTCCGAGCATCCTCCCCAAAGCCCTTTGCATCCAGCGACAGCATTAATTATGCGTTTCTTCTTACCCGATCACTGCTCCTCCTGCCCCTCACCACTCACAGGATTTTCTGGGCGTCTCCTGGCCCAACTCATGGCTCACCCACATGGCATGTCACCTCACAAGATAAGCCCTTCTATCCCGCAGGAGATTATAAAAGCCGGAACGCAGGTGCTTATGCAAAGTCTTCACCAATAAGGCAAGAAACAAAGAGGTCTCCCTCACCATCATCAGTGATTATATCAATGCAGGGGTGGACAACCATCCATGCAAATTTTTGTGCAAGTAAGAACCCATGTTTTATATGCTTAAAATAACTTTTTTTGAGACCAGATGTTTGAAAAGAATAATGTATGAGATGCCTCTCTTTTCTCTAAATTGTCATTGCCAGGGAACAAAACCCTTGGTCCCTGTTTACTGGTCTGAATCTCACAGAGGACTAGTTTTTTAAAAGAGGAGCTCTTCAGGACATTTCTCCATATTTTTTGCTTGCTGGAGTTATTCTATGATGTTCGTAGTTACAGCCAGTTCTCCAGGGAATTTTTGAGATGGGGGCAGAATAGGAAGAGCTGTCACTCATTGAAATGACTCCTTAGCGTCAGCAAGAAAGTAGTTATCTGGAGCTATATTATTTTCTGCATTTCAGACCAGACTTGTAAACCATCATTTTGCAGAACGACTATGTTATCATTCTATGTCAGAAGCAAATATTTCAGTAAGTAAATTGGGCATTCTGTATTCTAGAAATAAAGGTCAGGAAAAAGATGCATTGTCTCCAAAAGATCTAACCTGAACTGACACTGATGTGTATCCGGCTGCCTTTTTAATATATATAATAGATATATTTATATAGAAAATATGTAAATATATATATCAACATATATGAAGAATCAAACATATCAACATTTACATATATATGTACCTGTATCAATACTCCAACAGAGGTATAGTATATTTATAGTATAAGTGAGAATAAAAGCAGCTTCTTGGAGCTGGTTATTTTACTCAAACAGCAATTCTATTGTTTCATTGATTTTAAGACCAGAAAGAAAGGCCACTAAATAATCTCCAGCATAACACAAGAACATTCAGAAGCCACCTGTGAAGCTCAGAGGCACGATTACAACAAGAAGCACTAAGAAGCTCTGTCTATGTTTCAATGTAGTCAGCTTTACATTAGTTTAGCTCAGGTACCAGAAACAATCTCGTTGTAAGATACTGAGCACATTTTGGGGTTTCCTCAAGGTGTGCGTTGCTGAAGATATAATATTTTTACGACTCATACTGGTGTGTTTATAACTAGCTCAGCTGTCTCTAGATGAGGGTGAGGCATAGACAGGTTCCATCCTTTGATATGCTTGGTTTAATGCATTAACCCAAGAAAAAGAAAATCTATTGGGCACCCCCTTCCAATTGCCACAACACTACAACAGCATCCTTGAAGGTGTTGCAGAATCCAACTGGAAGTTTCTTGTCTATGTTACTAATTCAGCCCCATTTTTTTTGGCAGGAAAATTTTAACAGGTAGGTAAGTAATCCTGTACATGATTTGTACATAATGTCAGAGACATAATAAAGTGTATAAATGTAACTAGAAGAGTACTGTAGTTTACTGCAGTCTCAGAACTAAATGGGGATTAAATTAAGTAGCAGCACAAAAATCAGCAATAGGAATGTCCAAGTCACCTGATCATAAATTGATTTTCTTACTACATTACCTCTCAGCACAATCCCATAAACAAAATGCCAGATTTAATCAAGTTACACTAGATTAAAACTTCTATCAATTTTATATGTCCTCTTAAACTCATTTACTACTCAAATATAGCAAGCACGATTATGAAATTTTCATAGAGACTTTCATGTACTGCCTTATACAAGTAAACACTCTGTCTCGTTGTGGCTTGTGAAATAAGAAAATGCAATGCAGAAATAATGGTGGGAGAATAAATATGGTGTCATGCAATGCCATTTTTACTGCCACTTTTCTGTTACTGAGCTTTAAGGATCCCTTGGTTTTGATCTGTGACAGAAGAACTGATTTAAAAACAAAGTTTCTTTCCCCAATGAAATGACTTTTTTTTTTTTTTTTTTAGGCAATTCTCCTCTGGCTACCATGCTGGCTGTCCATATGTAATAACATGTGGTTCAGGTAGCCTGGGAAACCAGTACTGGCAGATGTAAAGGTCTACTGTTTTCCAGCTTTTCCCATTTCGTCTCTTATCTCATCCCAGAACTGTTATAGTACATAATGCAATTCTTGCTATTGAACCAACAAATATAAAGATGTTATAATACTCAGGCTACTGGGGCAAAAAAAGGTTCCTTCTCCAGGTGTGCAGAGCAGATATGAAATGCACGGGGGATTCAGAACACACGCATCTCTACAGCTGTCTCAGGAATGGATAGGGAAGACGGCGTTAGGATAGCTGCAATCGGCGACAGTTCCAGCTACAACTAAAATGCTGAAAGCAGGGAACAGAAAATGATTTTATGTAGCTACACTGCAAGAGAGTGGGTATAGGCTGATTAGTTTGACCGTCACACACAAGACTTGTGCGTGGGTGAAAATACCTTCTGGTTGCTACAAAGACAAGGCTCTGCCGCGCGCAAGTTGAGAGCCGGCCGGAACGTTGGTTGGAATACAACTGCTCTTCTTGTAACAAGAGGCAGCTTGGAAGTTTGATTGAGGGACTTCTTGCTTTCAAGGGGAGGTGGAGGGCAGGGAAGCCGACAGCTACCGTTCTCCCACTCCTCGCAGAACGAGTTGTTCGGGGGGGGGGGGTGGAGAGCTACGGCTTTCCCGACTTGTCCCCTCTTGGTGACGGTGTGTGTGCAGAAGGAAAGCGGCATGTCCCACCATGAGACTTCACTGGAAGCCACCGCATCTCCACAGCTGTGTGCTGACCAGTATCTCTGTACTTCTACTGGCCATAATAATTGCCGTACAACCAGGCATTGGCTACGTACAGATCAATCTCAAGAGCACACTGACCGATTGCGTTGCAAACAGGTATTTTTATTGAAATTACTGTTGGAAACTGCCTGGGCAGTCTTCAGTTTGAACCAGTGATAAGTATGCGATATTAGCTAGCACATTAATAAGCAGTTGACCAATATTGGCTCCAAAACTTAACGCAAAATTAAGTTAAATATAATAAGGAAAGAAAACGAAACTTTCTAGAAGTAAATATAATTTTCTAAGTGTATCTGATATCTGTGGCATTGTGTTACATATTTCCTGGTATAGTTTGTTGCAGATTTGAGTCTTCTTGAGTGGGTGTGTGAGAATTATATAGAATTTCATTGAGTTATCCAGGCTTACTAAAATATAGCTCTTGCTACATGTCATTTCCTAGTGACAAAGGGTACATAGTAATTCTCAAGGCAATAGGGAAAGATTCACGTAGCCTACCTATGGCCATGATTCCTGTGTGGATTTGATCTCCCAAGAATGCCTACAGCCCTGTTGACATCTCAGAGTCAAGCACCATTGAGACTTAAATTTATAATTTAGCACGTGCATTCCTGTTGTAGCTTTGATCTGAGATCTGTTGTACCAAATACTGTACAAACACAATTTAAAACAGTTCATGGAAGAGGTAAAATGAACATACAATGATGGAATGTGAATGGCATGGTAGCATGGTGGGTTTGAGGGCTTCCCTTTCTATGTAGTCTGTCTTTCAGGTATGTGCCTCTTCCACTAGTGGGGTTCCCAGGGCTCTGCCACTAGCCCAAGTATGAGCCTTCCCTAAATCCATTGTCAGTTGTGTGTGTTTATTCCATTTTATATGCCTCCTTCCCTCACTCACACGTTGTCTGGATGATTTAAAGACCTAGTTCTCCCTTGCTAGCTTTTCCATTTCTCCTGCTGACACCTAATCTCCTCAGCTCCTCCTCCCTCCTACAACTTTAGCCTTCTTAGCAGTGTGAAGCACACATAGCTGATGAAAACAGAAAGGGAAAATGGAGATGCAAACCACTAATTTAGTATCATCTTCTTTCAACTTCATTTTTTTTAGAAACTCATCAGGGAAAATCATAGTGCTTAGGCAGACTTTAACATAATTTTCAAACTACCCTAGCACAACTGAGCTGCATGATCTATTTTGATACCTCCAGAGCCAGAAATGACCCAGAAAAATTAAAGGCCCAGATGGGGATCATGGCTTGGTCTTGAGCAGACTGTGGATTGATATGAGGAACTTTACAAATTTTGGATCTTTTCTTCAACCTGAAACTTGAGAAGAAGGACACCCACCAGCATACTGTTCGTATCCCAGAAAAGATCTGAACTTTCTTTGCATCCCACCAGGAAGCTGCTCTGCTCCAAAAAGACTGGATTCCCAAGGTTTTCAGTTCACCTTAGGAGAACCTGTTAATCAAATACAGGGGCGGGGGGGGAACCGAGTTCGTGTAACAGTACAATACAAACCCCTGGTGCTTTCAAGTTAGGAGTTTGGCCTCAGACATCCGCCACTCCATACCTCCAGAGCTGACCAGTGAGACCTGTTCGACCAAGGAGGCAGAGCACAGGCAGAACCCTCCAGGTCTCGTGGAACTCCTTCACAGGGAGAGCGAATGGCCAGTACCAGGCTTGTTGCTGCAAAGGAGGCTGAAATCCCATTTCTGCTCCTCCAGAAATTGAATACAGCAGACTCATGCTCAGCAGGGCAGCAGAGGGTTTCTCTTTTTTGGTAAGAGAGGCAGCTGAACCAAGCAATGAAGTGCTGTTGGTATACTTTATTTGACAAGGTAAAAAAAAAAAAACACGAGGGAACTTGGGGAACCTTGTCGTACAGTGCCAGAAGACAAGTGGGAACTAGCTTCAGAATAACTTTGTCTGCCCCCCATCTCAAAAAACCCCAGTAAGAGGAGACTGTGGGAGGAAAGAAAGGTCTGACTCATGGCAGAAACAAAAAAGTGATGCAAAAACCACCAGCCTCCGTATGCCATAATAAAAAGACCTCTTATGTCTTTAATTAGCTCATTATAGAAGGGTGTAAAGCAGATAAAGGAACCCGGTATGGAATTATTAAATCAAATGGTATTAAAAAAAGAAAGCAGGGAGAAAAGAAGTTGCTCATGATACAAGTTGTGCTCTTAGTGTGTCATTCTAAGCAGAAAGGAAAAAGAAGGGATCTGTAAAGGGTAAGGAAGAAAGATGAAATGGAATAAAAAAGCTTGGACGTAATCTGCTGTACTGGAATTGTCCATAGGAAGTGAATGGGGACATTGTGTTACTGCCAGCATTATTTTTCATATGTGTCTGTATTCCTGAGGAGGCTTCTCTTTCCATATCCATATTCACTTTCAGCTCTCCAAACACTGTAATACCCCAGGTTAAAGAAATGTTAAAAAATTATGTGGTGTAGCATGATGTGTCAAAATGTAGCCATCAAGTGTAACATTATCCTGACATTTAAAGATAAATGACACCAATTTCATGCTGTATCCACCTAGCCTCTGCTGTTATATGAGCTGCAATTCTGTAGTAAATGAAAGGAGAAGAGCACTTTAGGTACTATAAGTGTTCTGGCTGCAGCACACCATCAGCATAAGTTATACTTTTCAGCTCTATTGTCACAGAAATGACCTGCTAGATATTTTGGCACACGCATGCTTCGTGCCTCTTTATATTCCTTTGAGTTGCCAAAACAAAGCAAAAAGGCAAATAGGCTTTAGAGACCATGGCATAATGCACTTAAAACAAGTTCAGCAGCTTTTGGAAAAAAACAAGCAGTAGCAGAATAGTGTCAGAAACACAAAGAGCTGCCTTTGAACTCACTCTGTCTCTGCTCAGTGCAAATGGAGTGGGAGGGTGTTATAGCAACCTCCTCTGTGCCTCTCGATATGAGCTGTGCCAGGTAGTATTCGGCATGATTTGGATCCTAGGTGATAGTTATTTACTGCTTTGGGCCTTTTGTGGCTACACAAGGGATTGCAGGGGTTGTATGCTTTTATTCCTTTGGCCTGCTGAGCTCTTGCACGGGGGAGAGATGCAGGAGTTCCTTCTTCCAAGCAGGAATTGTCCTACTCATGAGTAGAGATGGGACTTCTTCCAATACCTCTACTACACAGTACTCTCTGCTGCCTCCATTAGCAACCAGAGTACCTGAAATTATGGATAATACTGAAAAAAATATCTAAAAGGGGGAAGATGTAAACTCTTAGTCTGAGGCAGGGCAGAGCAGGGAAAAAATTAGAGTTCTCCGCTGGCAATATAGCCCTGGGTGCACCAGATCAAGATGGATGATACAATGCTCATCTCTCCCTGTTGTACCCTATACTAGCGAAATTACAAATCTGACATCTTCCTGGAAGGAAACACAGAGCTTTCCAGTCATTTTGGGTGTGCACTTAAAAATAAATCAACGCTGCCAATATGAATACCCCAGAGACTGACTTGTGTGGGCCATCTCCTACCTATCAGCATCTTTGACCCTGTGCCGGTGATGCATCCCGCCTCGCAGAGGGACAATTTCTGGTTAGATATTAAGAGAGTAAGCTACATGTGAGCCAAGTGGTTTCTTGTGAACATATGGTATCTATATCAGTAGTGCAGGGACTTTGGTATAGAGTTTATGTTAAGCCACGTAGATCTGCAAGTACGCGACAGCCTAACACTTCACGAAGCTCTCCAAGTACAGTCTGACACTTCACATCGCTCTGGGCTGACTGGTAGGAGCTGGGTACTGAACAGGCAGTTACTGAGAAATGGTGAACTCGATGTTACCCACACGTAAATAAGTGAAAGGATGCGATGCCGGTGAGAACAGGATCTCACAGTCCACAGCCAGGACTTGTGAGTCCTTTGCAGTTCTCTACACGTTGCGTTTCTAAAGAACAGGCGAAGCACCGCTTACCTCTTAGCTTCAGTTCTGGTTTCGTGTTTCTCTTTCCCCACTCCCTAGTCTCATTAGACAATTCAGCCAACTGTGGGAAGGCCCAAAAGAGGTAAATGCACCCTAGCATAAAAGCCATGAAAATTTCACAGGGCACATAAAGCTGTTATTTAAATTGTATGTGCAGCAAAATATTTTAAAATCAACTCCGGTTGTGAATTCAAAGTGTTGCAGTTAAAAATAGCACGGGTATTAAATGTCAGAATTAAAATATCATCAATTTGATTTACACTAATTCACTAAGATTTTAGGTCACTGTATTTTGAATACTGAATTTGAAAATTGTTATATCTTAAAATTCCTATCTTTGTTTATTTAGATAATTTTTTCTGATACTGCCTGGATAAGTCTGGAATTTTTATTCATTCCTCACATAAGCAATTTAATTTAGCTTTTAACTAAACTGGTTACGCACACTTCATGACTTTCAAGAGAGAAGAAACTCTTCAACAGGAGGACATATTCTGTGGAGCTGCCTATGAATGTGACTTCTTGCTCCCTTCTTTTTCTTCACTCTTGTATCTGCCAGAAAATGGAGACAAATGTGACTTTTCCAGTTTGTTCCGTCACTGGGAACTAGTGTTTAACAGGTGCCCAGCCATGGCTGAGAGCTTCTGGTGGTTTGCCATCTAATTACTGGACTGGCCTATCACCCCTCAATTTCCCCCATTCATCTTAGTGCAGTCAAAACCGCCAACCCTTCTTCTGTAGGACGTTATAAATCGCTGTCCACATTTTCTGCAGCTATAGGACTGATAAACACGGATGTATTTATTTATACAGTTCAGTGCCAACAGTGAGGACCCAGGTTTGCTGCAGCCCAAAGCGTGGGCAGTGAGGCAGCCCCATTTCCAGACCCCACTGAAAAAAAGGCACGGCCCCATAGCTACACGTCTGAATGGTGCTGGATTGCATCCTCTTCGTTCGGAGTCTGATTAGAGCTAGCTTGAAACTCTGCACATGCCTTTTTGGAAGAAGCTTGTTACGCATCGGTGGCTGTTACCCATATTTGTGGCTTATTCTTCCTCCTGTCAAACAGCATCACAGACCTCAAGGTCGGAGGAGCCTGTAGGGGGGCACCTTGCCCGCTTCTCACCTGTCCCAGGCTCTAAGGAAATATCTCATTTACCTAAAAAAAAAAAAAAAAAAGGAAAGAGAGAAAGAAGCATAGAAGCATAGCGGCTAGTCTAGAAACAGGAAAAAGCCCAGATGCTTTTAGACATTCAGAAAAAACCAAACCCAAACCCATGCATTGGTATGTCAACTGCTAAAAGAGCTCGTCTTTAAAATGTGCATTTCCCGGGGAAATGCTAGGAATTTGTAGTCTTTGGAAACCATGTCACACAGTTATCTTATTTAACTACCTGTGACATTCAGAACAGCAATATGGAAAATGTGAGATAAATATCAAGGGCTTGATCCTGCCCTTTGGTACAGCAGTTGAGCATCATTTCCAGTTGTTTAAAATCAGCTTCTGACCGCATATGTCCTCGACATGTGGGAGGCAAAACAAGAAAAACTCCTTTAGCTGTGCGTATCTCAGCAGAAAAGGTGATGGCATTTTGTTCGGGAATTGCTGCAAGTGATTTTACCTTAGTTTGTTATGTGAGAAATGTGATGTTCAGTTTTAATTTACACTGACAACACAGAGCAATAATGCCACCACAGCAAAAATGTAAGAACGGACTTTGTAAAGAAAACGAATCCAACCAGCCAAGTGAACAGTGCCCACACAACTCAGTATCTCTCAAAACCACTGGCATTGTACTTTTTTTCTCTCCAGAATTTTTCAGAGATGTTGGTTAGGTTTTGCTTTTGTTTTTTTGGTTTTTTTTCACATGATGCTCATTCCTGGCACCACCGAGTTTCACAGAGGTCCGTATTTTCAGAAAAATAGTTTTAAAACAACTCATAAGCATAGTTTGGAGGCAAAACAGATTTATTCATATTCCTTCTGTGTCTGACTCTATTCACCCAAAAACCTCCAGAAGATTATGCTCTTCCTACACGTGGCCAAGAATCTATAATATCTGCTGTAATGGAAGAAATATAGCGGGAGGGAAGAAAAAGGAATGAGTAAAAGGAGAAGTGAGACAGAACAGATTCAGACAAGTAACACTAATAAAATACCTAAAGAAAATTAAGGGGAATAGGATGAAGAGAATAGAGAGCAGAACAAATGATGTACTGAAACAAGCTACGCAAAGGAGTTAAAAATCTGATAAGGGAACAGAGATGACAGAAACAAAAAAGAAAAAGGTAAGAATTAAGTTTAAAAAATCCCAGAGGAGAAGCAGAAATCCAAGTGCCTGTTCCTTCATTTGTGACACAAGCATTATTTTTCCACTTACTTTGATGGGAATGAGATAAGACTCTTAATGAAAAGTAGAGAAATAGAAAGTTTTCTTGAAGATGAAGGAAAGGCAAGGAGAAAATGCTCCTAGAGAAAAATAATGAGAATTAATTCAACGTTTTGAAGATGAAAAGTACTCCAAACCTGATATATATTATTTTGGGGAATTGTAGAACTCACAGAAATTGGGAAAGAGAATTTATCACTCTCTTTTAACAACTTACAGTGGTTTCTCTTCTTGTCATAGAAAAAACTCTCTGAAGAAGTGCTGAATCGCAGTTTACATTTCTGCCTCTTGTAAAGTTTTTTGCCTTTTGTCTCTTCTTTCCTCCCTTCTTCCTGATAAGATCAACTGAAAACTGATATCACTCTATGGAATTCGCCTGGTACATTGATCCACGGGGTATGTGGCATTTTTATGCTCCTAAAGTATGCTCAGAGGGCACAGGAGAAACACTTGCCAGTTAAAGCTGCTTCTCCGTAGCAAATCTGGAAAAAGATCAGTCCTTGCCACAGCTCTGGGGCTGAAAATATGATTTTTATGATTATCCTCCTACGCAACAGTGCGGCATGTAAACGTGATGAGGGAAAGGTGTTTTGTTGCTGGCATTGTACGGGTGCTCCGTGTCTCGGTGCTCCCAAAAGAAAGGCGAGTGTAAGGATAGGAGAGGGAAGTAAAGGGGCACATCCAGTTCAGTGGTGGAGTTCAAAAGGCACCCCAGCACAACCCTCCTACTCACTCATGGCTGTACTGGTGTATGTATATTTCTTTATATTTTTATATTTTTTATATTTGTATGTGTATGTCCTTATATGTATGAGACTTCTGTCCTCCCTTTTCCGTTAACTTTGCCTCTCCATAATGGCACTTTCCTCTTTTGTAACTACTTTATTTCCTTCACAAGGGGGGATCGACCCCCCAAGGTAATGGGGGCTATAGCCAACCGGCCACACGGGGGAAAACAAAATGATTTGAGAAGCCCTGCAAGATTGCCTGGGGAGGGGAGGAAAGCAATGGACATCAGCTGCAAAGGCAGAAGGGTGGAAGGGAGCAGGGTCTGGGTTGCAGAAGGAGGCAGAGAAGACAAAGAGGAGTTTGGATCAAATCCTTTTGCTGAGAGGAACGAGTATGAGCTGGGTTTAATGCCAACACTATTAAGTGAAGTGTTTCTGCTGCAGCAAAATGTTGTGGGAACACATGTTTTGCTGGTAGGGACAGAGAGGAATGACTGGATTTCTCAGATACATGAGAAATAGCAGCAGGATTTAATGGCAATACTGAGGGGAAAAGAAATGAAGAGAGAAGTTAAAAAAAAAAAAAAGCACAGACTTTGTGACACTGATGACTACAGGAGATGAGAGAGTTGCCAGTGGTGACAAACAAAGCGGAGGATTTATGTGAAGAATGTGTAAGTTAACCTCCAGCAAAATGTGAAGTATCAGCAAAATCTGGGAAAGGAGGTCTCTACTGGATGATTTATCTTGTCGAGGATCATCTAGATGTTGTAGTAATTAACTTCTGAAATCCTCAGCTTCAAACCACTTCAGACACCTACATTCCTGAGTTTTACATTATTCCCCAATTAACCAACAAAACTGTAACTTGACTAATTTCGGTTTTATCTGTGTGACTTCCTGGGAGCTGAGCGAATTGGTGAAAGGACAACGACACCACATAAGGTTGAACTTGAGGAAGTTCAGTCTCGTTGTGAAAGTAATCACTTTAAAATAACTCCCACTGTTTTCAGTACATTTTAATCTAACTCCTGGCTAAAAGTCAGCCTGTCCTTAGTGACTCAGTTTGCTGTGTTTCAAACGCTCCTTGTTGGCTTCCAGCTGCCGTTATTCCTGTAGGAACTCCTGTGTCGTGATAGGAGAGGAAAGCAGTGGCATGGGAATGTCTCAGCTTGCCTTTCTTCAAGATGGGTTTGTGAGCAGGACTTTGTGTTAGGTTTGGGTAACTAAAGTCTCATGTAAGGGAAAGACGTCCGATGCGATCGGTGCTTTGGGCTCTGATCCCTGCCATACTACACGGTGCTGGAGAGGTACGAAAGCAGTCTAAAATATTATCATCCTTCCCAGGGAAGATCCCTCTAGGGCAGAAAGTGTGGAAATTGCCAGCAGCTCTGCGGAATCAGAAGGTTTAATGACTCCTTCTGCCTCAGTTTGCCGTTTGAAAAAAATGAATGCGAATTTGCCTGCACTTTAGAGATACTGCGGGAGGTGACCTACTTAAAGTCTGCAAACCATTTTCCTTTGTATTTTTTAAACAGTGTTATTCAGTTAGATTGACAGCACTTGTGAACGATTGTAACCATGGGCTTGAATTCATAATTGTAAGGCATATTTTGTTTAATAAATTCACAGGGAGAGCATTTGTATCACCTTCACCGGTTTCAAGTACCTTACTGAAGGCTCCAAACCAAATATATGCCCCCATCTTGGTGAAAAACCCTTCTTCTCTCATTGTTACCCTACGATCTAAATAACAACAACAACAATAATAGTGGCAATCATCATCATCATCATAATGAAGCACTCTGGTTTTGGTGACTAGGAATCTTCCCATTGATTTGAACAAGTACTAGATATAAGATCAAGTCATCTCAACTTGACCTCCTTGACTGGATCTTTGTATGAAACTTTGTGCAGAACTGTTGATGTCACTGTTGGAGCAGGAATTCACAAAACATAGCTTTCAAAGTCTAGTGACCTCCAAAGATACTAAAAGCCATAGAGTCAATTGAGATATTGGCTTTGTGGCACACTGCAGTTTTTCCCAAGCCATTTCCCAATAACTCAGTGTTCCACAGGTGATAATTACTAATTTCTCTTTTTGTCCCGCAGGAACCGATGACCTTATCATTTCTTCCTTTCCTAGCATCCCCTTTTTCCTGACTGATGCCATCCACATTTTTCTCTCAGATTGTCTAATTGAGTAGCATAATTAAATTAAACTCAGAGCAGTTATTTCCAGTCTAGAACTGCTTTGAAATTGCTACTTCTACTTCAGACCTTGAAAATATCTATTATTTTCCTCTGGTTTTTTCCTACATATTTAGCCATGTGGTAGTTCAAAAGCAGTTATCACCTTTCTTAAAAATCTTAACTCACTGAAGTCATCACTCTCACTGCATAAAAGAAGAGGAAAAAAAAAGAAGATATATGTATCCATGTTTTAGACTGTATTCTGAGTTTTTTGAAATGTTTTCTATAGTCCCAGTTGCAGTCTAAGCAGTGTTATTACAGAGAAAAATGGGAAGGCCCTGTTCTGTAAAGAGTCACACATTGTATAATGCCAACAAAAAAAAGAAAATGGAAATGCCTGGGGAGAGTCAATCAGGGGATCAATTTTCTGCTGAAAATTTCAAAGTGCTGTATCTGAATGGAGGTGGGTTTTTTTCCCTACAGTTGTGGAAAGAAAGAAAAGTTAGAACATATGTCTAACCCCAAAAAGTCATCGCACCCAGTTTAAATCCCATGAGCACTTCTGACAGAAGTCTACATGTATATAGGTAGATGCCATCTTATTATGCTGTATTACGTTACTCATTGTGACCTGAAATAAACATTTGCAAAACTTTCTACTCCGGCTCAAGGACAGGACCAAAAATGAGAACGTAGGGAAATGTAAGTCTTGTAGAGGAAAACCATGTTTTGGACTAGGAATTGTTTGCTTGTTTGTTTGTTTGTTTCCTCCAAATTACATAGCTTTTTTTTTTTTTTTTTTTTTTTTTTTCTATTATAATACAAAAATT
>JAVJGG010000059.1:14553743-14565189 GCA_035590195.1 Aviceda cuculoides
ATGTTTGAAAAGTTATTTTCCAGCAAAGAAATCATTGATGGAAAAACTATAAATAATTCTTATTCCACTAATGTCTATAGCACTTAGCTGGAACCACAACATGCATTTTACAGATTAGCTGTAAATTGTCTAAAATAAACATTTCCTTTCATCAGTTTAGAATCTGACACTTGCAGTTGTGTAAGTTGGAATAAAGAAGAGCTCCAAAATGATTTGTTTTGTTTACCAACAACATACATTTTTATCTTGTTCAGTTCATTTCCGCAGTAAACAGCCTTAATCTTCTTAATTAATCTCTTTGTGACTTTTTTATGCTTACAATAATTCTTATTGTTTGCCACTGAACAGTCTCAATTGCTATAATGTTATATTCGGTTTCGATAATCAGAGCCAAATACAGTATTCAATGTGTGGTTGTACAATTTTATTTGAAGACTTTATAGTTTGAGGATTATTTCTGTACCACTATTTATGCTTCTTGCAGATCCCCATGTGCATGCGTGTGCTTTTACTGCCACAGCCACAACTGGGCTGAGGTTTATTTTGAACGTGAAATGGTCCTTTATGTTTAGCTCCTTGTGTGTCTGTGAGCACACTCCACCGTTACCCTTTCGCCTTATGGAATATTGACCATATTTTCTGCTTTGTTTTCCATCTTTAGCTTTTTCTCATCCCTGACAGTACTTTATCTTTCGTATCATGACAGCTTACATTCCTTAATAGCTTCTTGTAATGTACTTTTTCGGAAGCTTATGAATAATATCTGATGAATCACGGATTCAAACTGCTCTCTGAACGTGCAGGGGCCAGGAAACAAAAAGGGAATCAGTAGATGAAAGTAATTTTGAATTATGTCAGTAAATCCAAAACTGATTAGACTGCTTGCTTAAAGAAATACTCTGCCTGCTGCAGAAAAGTCGTAGGCTCTGAAACATGAAATGGAGTCTGCGGATTTTATTTTGACATGGGCACTAATGCACCAGATTGTTGACCTCTTTAAAAGCCAATTGAAAAATATCTCACCTAAATGTCTAAGTTGGGTCTCTGTTTTTCAGGTTACAGACCCAGGTCTGTGTGTCTGATGGGTGGTGCTGGGAAGGGAATGAAAACAGCGTGGGAAACTGAAGAAGGGAGGTTAAGCACAGTCCTGCTGTCGAAGGCTTAGCTCCGCAGATATTAGTGACCGAAAGCCTTTGACAGGAGAAGATTTGTAGCAACACAATGGGAAATATGATTATTGCTAAGGGCAGGCTGTACCTGACTGCCATGTGATGAACTGTTAATATTTACGTTATTGTACTGCTTGGGGGGTGCAGGTAGAAGCCAAGTCTGCGTTTCACTGTGTGCCTGCGCATAGAAAACAGGAGCCTTGAGGAATGTTACAGCCACCCGAGATCATTTCCTTCTCCCTCGGGAGAGAAATGGGAGCCGTGCACACCGCTGGGTGCAGTGGGAAGCTGAGGGTCACCAGAAACCAGAGTGGCAAATTGGGCTGATTAGGAAACAGTTCTCTCTTTCCTTCACCCACTTCTCTCACATGTCACAGAAACTGTGGCATTTCACTAAAACCCAAAACACTTAAATCCATGAGGAAGTAAAGTGTATTTTACCATGAGATGATATCACCACGTCATCTGAAGGTTGTAGCTCATGGACTTGAAAACCTAGGTGTCCCTCAAGGGAGCAGTCAAATATTAAGCTATCTTTTCCCAAATCCACTGTAGTTTCCTTACTGTGATGGCCTCTGAGACATTGTCAGCCCTGGGGTCCTACAACCGGCGTGTGTGAAGGAGAGAGAAAACCAAACCCAGAACAATTTGTTCTGGGAATACACTTGTCTTTCTTCTATTTATCCTTCAGGGCAATTTAAAATTTCTTTTAAGCCTTGAAAATGGCCTTCATCTCCCTTCCACTGTTCCTTTTCTTTTTAATGTTAATTCTGTAATGAGATCGTTTAATGCTTCAGCTCTCCTCCTAGATTATTTTTTTCTCCTGGTTTCCCTAGTATTTATCAGTGCAAACTGCTAAATGAGAAAAATACAGAGTCGGCTGCCAAAATAACATCTGCAGTGGAGAACCTCTAGTAGTTGCAGATTACATAGGCATACTCAAAGTAGCTCTAGAATTTGCAAGTTTGAACGGAAATAACAGCTGCTGCAGCTGCTAAGACCTATTGAACATCTTTTATAACACCTGTAGAGTCTTTTGCTGCTGCTGCAGACTCACCCTCTTCCAGCGCCAAAACCACAATGAGTATTCAACTGTGATTGCATTTCTGGGAGGTGCAATAGTAACTTTGACTACGGTGTAGACATAACCAACAGAGATAATAAACGACCCCAAGTAGTAAAACTGTCCATAAGTTAAGAATACAGAATGAAGCTGTTCTCACCTGCAAATTTCCATTACAAGGATGAGAGCTCTTCTAAAACATAATATTCTTGAAGGATGAAAAGACAGTGGTTCCCATGGTGATGAGAAAAAGGATATTGGAATGAACATGTGGAGGTCTCTTGAAATAGCTAGCAAACAAATGATCAGTCGTGTTGATGAAATGGTGAGTAAACACAGAACTATGGAAGTGTGTGGTTGAATCAAAAGAAAGGCACAAGATATGGGCTGCTCTGAGGGTCAGGAAACACTTTGTTTTGTGTTGGTTAGGTATATATGACTTTTGTGGGTGGGAAACCTATGTTCACTTTAAAATAAAAAGCATAAACCTCAATTTTATTGCTAGATATGGATGTATATTTTTCCCTTTAAGTATATTTATGCTGAATTGTTTTGGTTTTAAAGAAAAAAAAAAATCTTAATTTTACATGAAAGTGGTTTGGATTCTGCTATTAAAATCCTATTTTAACAACCTTTCAGAAATTGCTGGAATTATATTGCCTTTTTGAAGGTCATCAAATATATCGAGTCTGAATTTACACATCCAGGATTTCTAGAGATCATAGTAGTTGTATAAAGTCTAAGATCAGTCTTGAATTCTTCCATCTACTAAAATTTTCAATATAGCACATCCAGACAAAATGTCTGTAAGCAGATATGTTGTTAATAGAATATTTCTAATAACGTTTCTTCCCCTGGTTCTCCCCAAGGAGTTAGTGTATGTTAGAGATTGTATGTATTTGGACTTTAAAACATATGGCTGCAGCATGGTAAATCACCAGCTAATTTTCCACTTTTCAGGCATGTTCAATCACTAGATTTGAGGCATAATGAAAGAACGAAAAATGGTTCTGTGGTTTTGCTAAAGAAATCAGGCAAATCAAATGTAGATACAAAAGTATTTGGTAGAAGGAAAAAAGTCTTTTAAAAGAAATGTAAAATGCCTTCCAGTATAGGTGAGAATGTGACTGCGAAAAAAACCCAGGGAGCTAGAAGAGAAGAACAACTGAGATCACATACCTGTATCCCTAACTGGTCAAAAACTTTGGGGATTAATCTGGTTTTTGACTCAATGAAAGAGAACTGCTAAAAAAGCACATCTCTTCTTTGAGTCTCTAAAAACCTAGGGAGACCACCGCAGGGATTTGGGTTAGCGTGGGTGCTGTATTGTGCCTTTTAACTGAAGCTGGATGGAACTGCAGCCTCTTTAAAATACTAGCAGCTTCCTTGCCTGCCTTATCGTTCCTCTCCTACGAAAAACGCACCTGACTTGGTGTTGGGCTCCGTCAGCTGCTGAGGGATTTGACCAGCCAGCCCTATTCACCTCTTCCTGCTTGTCTGTTTTCCAGCTTTTAGGATCTCATGCAATTCCTGAGAGAGAGCATTTAGAAATAAATCTATCAAGTGACCTCACCCAGGAAATAATCCATTTTATTCAATTTCCTTTGCCAGGGATTTAGCTTGCAGACTTGATATACAGAATCCTCATTTTGGTGTACTAAACAAGATCAAAGGTGACTGACTATTCCAAATTCCTTTGAAAAGCTAATCTGAATCATTATGCTTTAGACAACTTCTCTCCTAGGAGGCTTTTCTTTAACGAACCATTATTCTACATAGCACAGGATCTGCTCAACGAAAATAAACCCAAGCATCTTAGAATTTTACAGCTGCTGCAATTAAAGAGACACTGTCAGGCCAAACTTTTCTAAAACCAAGGAGCAGAGTATTTTTTTGTTAGAAGTTTATATATATGTGTGTGTGTGTGTGTATTAAATTCAGTGTATCAGTCAAGAACGTTTTCAGAAATACTTTAAATCCAGATATAATTGTGTGTTGCTAATATGCAAAAACTGAATAGGGAACCCCATTCAGTGATCATTATGACTAAAAGCACTTTTGGGTTCATTGCTTTGTTCAAGCAGAAGACAAGAAATGATCCTACGAAATGCTAGGGCCTGATCCAGTGGAACTGAATTAAATAGAATTGAAAAGTAAAGTGAATGGAAATCTTTAAGCTCTTTGTCTTTCAGCAGGTGATGCTGCGGTTAGTGGTAGCATTAAAAGCATCTGAATTCTTCTGAAAAAATCTCTGGGCAAGAAGATCTCTTCAGTACTCCAAACATGGTAGCTGTAGGTACTAAAACATTCAAAGTATTGTCATGAAAATATTCATAAGATTAGTGCTTGAAAAGACAAGAATCCATTTTCCATAAGAGAGGCTGATTCCATTATCTGATTTCCTTTAAGAAAATATGTGGCTAAATTTTCATGTTTATTTATAGCTGCTGCTTTCATTATATCTTTCTTTCTTATGTGCCATTTCATACATTATGCAGGAGCAAAAATGAAACAAGACCCAGTGAAAATTTGGCTACAGAACAGCCCTGAATTTCACCAGCTGAAATCCCCTGAAGTCTTTGGAAAAGGGAATACTTTCCGCTGCTGGTGAGAGCCCCGGGCTGAGCGGGGGCGGTAGCCAGGGGCGGGCTGGATCCCCGTTGCCCCAGGAGGAGGAGGAGGAGGAGGAGGAGGAGGAGGAGGAGGAGGAGGACGTCGGCGCCCACGCCTCTGTGGCAATAAACGAAGAGCCATGTCCGAAACGTGGCCGGTTTTACGTACGCAAGGGAACAGAGGGCAGTGGCTTTCACTCTCGTTATCCAGACAGCCTTTAAGTATTACGGCATCTAATCTGACGTGCCGAATTCCCAGTTGCAGGCAATTGATGCCTCCTCGGGCATGCCGTTGATAAGGTGCCTTCACAGATTAACAGCACTAGGTATGATTGACCGACTCTTACGTCCCCTTTAAAAGTTTAGGCACACCCTTTGGTTTTAACGTCTTTTAAAATATGTATTTTCTCTCTATCTTTTCTTTGCTGGACTTCCAGGAACTAACTAACTAAATAAATAAATAGAAAAAATCACGCACCCTAATTCACATGACTATTTCTACTCCTTTTTAATCCAGCCAGACTTCAACCATGAGAAAGAGAATTTTATTCTTTTAACACTTGGCTTCACCAGTCTTCTGTAAGTTTTCTGTTAGCTGAGAAAGCTCCATAAGGCATTTTATTACAGGTATTAATATGACATCTGATTAATACAGTCACCATTATAATTACAAACCCCTTGTTCCAAGAAGATAATTACATTTCATTTTCTTTTGATTCAATTATATTAGTATATTACACTTGCATTTTAATTTTCCATTTTTAAAGTGTTACATTATGATAGGAAAGTTTGCTTTCTCTGAAATTTTGAATGTTTTTAAAGATTATATTTGGTCTCAATAATTAGATAATCAACAGAAAACATGTAGCTCTATATAGTAGAACCTGCTGTTACCGAAACTACTATGTTTTTCTCTGTAATTTATTACTTCCAGACTTTGGCCAAAATGCACGAGAGTAAATGAAGTGCCCAATAAAATGTTAAAAATTAGTCACTTTCTGCTACGTGGCAACTGATACTGAGCTGGCCAAGAGAGACTGTCTGAGGATACGGCAACCTTTGGTGTAGATTCTGTGAACAGAGTGTGTCTAAATAATCATTTGAGTCACTTTCTGTTAAACACAAGAACATTATCATTAACATTTTAACCTAAGCAAAATGGTCAAGTTACCGAGAATGACGTGTCCTCTTCAGCTGACGTCTTCCTGTTATAATTACCTGTCTCGGGCAGAAGAATGACGCTAGCCTTCAAAAGGGTACGTACACACAAAAGAAATTTGAGGAGAAGCTTTAACATAAATAAACTCCCATGAAAAATGTCATATATGCAGCCTGCACTTATATCTCACTCTCAAGGTGTTTCTGACTGTGGCAAAGCTTTAAAAGCCAGACACCTCATGAGAATTTCTCTGGGCAGAATTAACAATGTCAAGATTTTTTAAAGTAGCACAATAGTTAGATGATTGATGAAATTAAGGTTGTAAGCGTCATATGCAAGTTAGATTTTTTTTTTTTTATAACTTGAAGGCTTTTCCTCTTCCTTCCTGCCCACGCAATCACTTTTGTTAAAACCCTGCCATAGGGCGTTCTGGAAAAACACCAGATTGACATTTTGGAGA
This sequence comes from Aviceda cuculoides, assembly GCA_035590195.1. Lineage (NCBI taxonomy): Eukaryota > Metazoa > Chordata > Aves > Accipitriformes > Accipitridae > Aviceda > Aviceda cuculoides. Next base: position 14,560,207 of record JAVJGG010000059.1, read on the forward strand.
CATTCTGGTCTCGGCATGTGCACAGAACAAGGAACAGCACAGAAACAAAAGTACAAATATCAATGTACCAGCCCAGAAATGAAGTGTCAGTCTGAGTCTGAACATCTATAAATCAAAGAAGTGTGAGATTAGTATCCGCTTGGAGTTTTCCCCTCCAGGGTACCCAAAAGCATGCCAATTAGTGCCAGTTGTGCTGACAGCTATTCATTAAGTCTATCAGGAAACTGCTCTGAGATTTAGGGGTTTCATTAATTCCTCTAAAAGGATCAGAGCTGGTGCTTCATCCACAGTGGGAAATCCAAATGCTTCCTTTTTGAGATAGCTCACGTATGCTTCAGTGTGGTCAATAATAATTTCGGTGAGGGTCGTAAATGGCAGAATAGGCTGCTTGCTTTGCTCTTTCCTGCTGAAATACGGCACGTGCCGGCGGTCCTGGCCCCCACAGCCAGTCCTTTCCTTGTCTCCTCCCCGTAGCGGAGTCTCACCACGCACCTACTGTGCCTCAGCCCGCCACGCGACCTGTCGTTTTCGGGGATAAGTTCGGATCGTACAGGCGAGCCAGAAGAACGACAGGAAGAGAGTTTCCCCTCGCAAGGGTTTTGCTACGCTTCAGAGAAAAGCAGCTGGGATTTTCCTCCTTTCCCGCTCCCCACATGGGTGCCCTCAGCACCCGCTGGCTCACCCTGCAAAGCCCCTTCTCGCGTGAGGCGGTATTTATCGGTGCAGACCTCGACTACCTTGTGTTCTGGGACTCAGTTGGCTAAATTCTCCCTAGCGACAGAAATTACTATGGATGATCTTCCTCTTTAGCTTATGACATGAAGGATGAGAGTTTAATTCTTGATACTTTTTCCAGACTGACAGAGTATGGATGCTATTATTATCCATGTAAAGCTCAAAGTTTCTTGTATGCCAAATTTTTGAGCTTTGAGTCCCAATGATTGCATTTTCCTCTAGAAAGAAAGAACCTCTGAACACTGTATCCAATTTTTACTTAATATCTTTCCATTTTTTGTCACCACTTACTCTGTTTTATGAAACCTGTGAATTTGCGATAGCAGCTGCTATTTTATACACCTCTATCATTATATATGCCTTGTATGTACCTCTATCATATAGCCTTTGTCTCATAAGCACATTAAACAGGCTTGGCCATTGAAGTCCTTCACAAATAATTCAATTTTGTAAATAATTTTTTATTTCCTTTCTCTTAATTACTTCTTTTTCTATGCTATAACTTAAGGCAGGATGGCAGAACTGAAAATACTATTGCTACTAGAAAAGCAACAATAATGCATATAATCTAATCATCTCCATCTAAGCCCATCTCTATTTTTCTTTTTTCTTTCCTCATGTTTGCAGAACATTGGAGTTAAGACTTGAGACAGAGAGGATAGAGTTTGCTTCAATGCAAATAACGTATGTATGAGCGATATTTTTTCTTCTGATTTTTTTCCTTTTTAACAAAGGTATTTCAATTTACTTTTACTCAAATTCCAAGACGTGTGTATTAAACAAAATGAATCTGTGGTTTTGAATTCTCTTCTTCAAATCTTTCCAAATGTAACTGGCATATTTACTATTAATAAACCTAATGTCACAGCCTCCCCATTGGCACATCGCTATGATCTTGCACAGCCTTAACTGAAATGTGTGTGTGTATACCCATATACACATATGGATTACATGAAATTAAGAAATACTTAACAAAGATGGTTTCTTTTCCCCCTGAAAACATTAAATATCTATCTTGATGGCATATTTTCAAAAGTCATTGTGCAACTCTTCAGGATACAGTGTGAAATTCCCATTAACACTAATGGGAGAAGAATTAGTTTCATGAACCAAGCACTTCTGAAAACATTGTGAAGACTCCACATGTACAAATGTTTGCAGGAACTGTAGAAGGGACCTGGGGCTTTTATGTTCTCCATCTACAATTTGTTAATGCATTAGGCTGTATTAACTCTGAATTTTTTTTCTCTTTCTTGATTTTTATGACAGACTTTTCTGTCACTTTTGCTCAGCGCTGGAAAAATAGATGACTTGAACAAACATTTTACCATTCACGCGAGTGTAACTGGTACCTTTTAATTTTTGTCTAGAATTTAATAAAACTTTGAGTTGAGCTGCTTAGCTCCTTCTTTCTTTTCTTTGTTATTTTGTCATTATTTACGTCCTTATTTCTTCAAGTGATTCAGAAGGTGACCTTGAAAACTAAAAGTATATGGATTTTCAAAGAAATAAAAGCACTATATAACTCTTTATTACCTCTAAATTAGATCGTCCACACAGGCTGCACACAACCTTGCCCATCACGTAGCCCCAGGGCAATGTCTTCGACTTTCTCTACGTCTAAGGCCAATTAAGGTCTGTTGCTGGCTTTTCCTCCCTCCCCAAGTGTGTTACAGAAGTGTGAAGTCAGGGACAGTTACTCACAAAATTCATTCATTGCTTCTCTGTTTTTCCACCTCATATTGGACTCATCTCTCCAGAAGGACCCAAGCAGATACGGTCCAGGGTCCACTTGCCTGGGTGGTGCTTTTGGGTGGGTTTTTCCACGTGGCGAATGCCTGTAAGGGTTTGGAACGGGACTGTGGCCATCTTCATCCAACTAACGGTAATTTATGTCCATTTCTGGATGGTGTTTGTTCAATTGTATCTGTGTACTCAGGTGACATCATGTATCCGCAAAAGAATTGTTAATTCTTAGAGGAAAACTGTGGTCCTACCGAGAAATGTAAAAGCAGGAGCTAGCCCTCAGACTGGCAATATTTTGTTATAACCCTGATCTTTTCCACTGTAGAACAGTGAATTTCATCTGATCAATTTATCTGTGAAATGCTTCCTTATGCCATAAAATACTATACGGGACGATGGGCTCTTCAAACAACACAAGGGTACTGCTGCCAAAATGTCTTTTACTTAAATAGAATTAGAGTCCACATTTAATGATGAAAGTGCTTACATGTGATGAAAGGGCTTCTACAGTTGCACTGACTTTCTGATTAACACTTCCCAGCTACAAACCAAACTAACCAAAAGTAATTAATTTTATTTAACAGCTCCAAAATTATGACAGAAAAAAAAGATTTACAGTGCTGTAAATCTTTCTCCTTCTCCTAAAAGAATGAAACACTTTGTCTAAAAGACTAAAACCAATAATTTCTTAAGTTCAGTTGATAATGGACACCTGAACAAAACATAATCAGAAAAAAAAAAAAAAAAGAAAATGAAGAAAGTTCCCATGAGAGTTGTAGGTTTCCATTCTTGTAGGAACCACATCCCTGGGTCAGGTGTCTGTGTCCTGATGCCCCCCTTGCCACAAAGGACAAAAGAATGACCAGGGCAGTCCAAGGCAGCTAAGAAGAGATTTTGAAAAGCAGGCACCTCATTCTAACTGAAGTTCTTTCTCTTGAATCTGGTTTGAGGTTATTACTTCATGTTGGCCCTGGCTGATAATATATGGAGAAGTGTGTATCTTTTGAGGTAGAGAGAGCAGAAGTGGAGACGGGCAGAGGAACGATGAGTTTAGGAACGCGCACCACCGCGGTGCTGTTTACTCAAGCAGGGACGCTCTGCCTGCCGGTGTCCATGGGCCTGACTTTATATATAAGAATACTTTGTATATAGGAATAGCTGAAGTCTTGGCCCCTTCGTAGCCTACCGGAGTTTATGCACCAACTTTAATGAAAATGGGTTTTCGGTCAGAACTAGGGAACTTTTTTCACAAGCACATTTATTATATTGGAATATAGTTTCCCATAGGAAGTGTCAAAGGCAATAATACTAATTCACTTCAAAAGCTTGTTTCCATTCAGCTTCTGTGATCCAATGAATATTTTGGTTTCCGTTTCACTTACACTAATATGTCTTTAACTCCAGCTTCAAGACTAAAAAATTACATGTGTTATACGCCCTATTTGGAGAGACTCTTCATTACTAAATATCGCATACTTCATCAGATTAAATGAAGCAACATTTTGTTTAATAATCATAAGAATAATGAGAAAATTGGTAGTGTATAAGTTTAAATATGTAGCCAGAGCACTAGATCCAGCTGATAGGCAAATCTAATAAAATGGCATTTAAATTCTCAGTCTTATGGGTAATCATGGTGACATTTCTAAATATATGTTACTAAATGAAGGATTTCAATTTACCACCCCACCCCCAATTTTCCAACTAGCACTACTTCAGAAAACTTCAATTATGAAGGCCATTAGTCTGACCTCATTTACCAGCACAAAATTCACTTAAAACTGATTGTAGAAGTAACTTATCTGTCATGCTCTTTTTAAATACAAAGAACAAGAAAAATCGAATCGATGTAGTAATTATACTAAAATATCTTCATTTTTCATAATTGTTTTTACATGTTAACAAGAAAGAACAATGTAACCAACGAAGTAATTACTTGTTTCTATCTGATCCCCATTTTTGTAAGAAAAAAAAATTAAAACCCTCGCTAATTATTTTAAAACTCTTCTTTCACCCTGCCTTACTTTTTATATCCTGGAAACCAGAAACTGATGTGTTCAGAGAAATAATTAACTTAAATGCTCCTCTTTTCTGCACATATTCACTTAACGTGTGTTGAAGAGAGGAAACAACAAACAAGTCAATGAACGGACTACTGTAGAAACTGAAATCTTTCTATTCTTTCCTGTTTGGACGACTTATCCTAGGCTGAAAGGAAATACAACTTGATGCCTTTTCTGACACGGTTTTAAATAAGGTTGCAGCTGGGCCTCGCCAGCCGGGCGCGTAGAAGGGTTCGTATTCTGCTCCCTCCCCGTCTCCTGTGAGCTGATGCTGCCCGAGTGGAGTGAAACGACGGTGCTCAGCCCCTGGCGTGGGTGAGGATCCACGCAAATATTGCTCAAGAGAAGTGTACCCCCTGAGCTGGAGTGGTGTCGTGGTTTAACCCCAGCCAGCAACTAAGCACCACGCAGCCACTCACTCACTCCCACCCCCAGTGGG
>JAVJGG010000059.1:14565289-14588181 GCA_035590195.1 Aviceda cuculoides
AAGCTGAAAAGTCCTTGATTTCAGACTAAACACTACTGAGCAACAGCTGAAAACATCAGGGTGTTATCAACATTCTTCGCATACTGAACTCAAAACACAGCACTGTACCAGCTGTGGTAGGTACAGTGTAGGAAGACAATTAACTCTATCCCAGCTGGAACCAGGACAAGTGGCTACGGTTTTATAGGCTCTCGCTGGTTTAAGCTGAGGTTAAAACGAGGACTTGCCTTAGGCGTAGGTTGAGGGAAGAAACCTGCTTCAGGAAGGTGCAATGTGGAGGGTAGGGTCGAAGCTGGTGCTTGCATTCCCTGGTTTGTTGAACTGTGTGGTTCTCTCTGGCAGCCGACAGAAGTCTCTAGCTACGGCTGGAGGCGGTGCTGAATTTTACTGCATCTACGGCTGCACGGTTATAGCCGGATGCTGTACACGTTCATATCAGAGCCAGGTCACCCCTCTTTGGCTTCCAAAGTGTACGTGATCTGTTTGTGACTCAGAGACGTGGTGGGACATGTAGTACCGGGCATGGTGGTGTTGGGATGACGGTTGGACTCGATAGTCTTAAAGGTCTTTTCCAACCTAAATGATTCTATGATTCCGTGATTCTATGACTTTTTCAGAATTCGGCATCAAGTCCGCATTCTGTGAAGGCTGCTGGCTTGAGTCCTACTTCCACACTTAATAACACAGCCCACTTCAGAACCACTTCTTTCTTCAAGAATTTAAGGAATTACAGATACAGTACTCAGTGGTTCAGCTCCTTCAGTTTGGAACTGTTCCTGAAACCTAACTTGGATTCAGTCCTAAGTCAAGATTTAACTATGTAAATACATATATACATGTGTATATATACATATATTCTACACATATATATACACACGCATAGAAACACACCCACTCGTGCAGCACAGTGACCACTATTACCCTGGAATGACAACAAGCTGTTCAACTTACTGACAATTGCTCTCGCCCAGTCAGGACCAGCAATGAGCCTAACTAACTCATCAGTCCCTGCTCCCCCAAATGAATACCTAATGTTGAATTTACTGACATAGCCTTGTGACACCTATGTCCTTCCTTAAACATTCCTGTTGTCACTAATCCTCATTCTAGTATCAGAATTTAGAGTGTTATCCGTGTAGGCACTTCTGGCTCCAAGCCTGACTGCAATCCCCACTAAAGCCAAATTGCCATTGCAGCAGAGGACCTCGTTATCCCCTTAGTTAACGGTAATACACCTTTACAAACCCTTACTCTTGTCCTGTGGTACTTGGGCAAGAAACCTAACATTTCACGCTCTTCTGAGTCCTAACTCCAAATCTAACACCATCATCAACATGAAACTCGATTGCTTCCAGAGTTGCAGTAAATCCTGCCTGCTGCCAGAACCGTGCCACTACTTTTTGGACTTTCAAACAGGCTCCATGTGAGCCCTCAGATCCTTGGACTTCCCAACAGAAGACTGAGGTCTCTTGCCTTTAACTTGAGCCTCACACATAATGCAGCTTTAAACATAATTAGTCTACAACTTTCCATGGGCTACTACCATATCCCTGAAAATCAGAACTAACTTGAAATTATTTGCTTCTGCCGATGTTCCTGATCCTAGTATTAGCAGCTTTAGAGGATCTTGAAATGAATGTACCTGATCAACTGCTGCTTTCAGCCTGAGACCCGATCCATGTTATTCCAGTATCATAGCCTAGTTGCACCAATACAAATGAGCACCATAAATCATAATCTCAGCCCCTGCTGACACCCAGACTCTTAACTCTATAAATTTAGAAGGATACAGATACAAACCTAACTCCTGAACTGTAATCTATATCTGAACGCCAAGTACCATCCTTTGCTTATTTGTACTCCAGCAACCTTTTCTTGTTCAGGACTACCCTTCAAGTTGCAACTACACCAGTGCAGCTCAGCCCAACCCTGCAAGCCTTGTACCTTGCTTCTATCAAGAAGCAAAAACTTTTTCCTCTGTCCTTAGACCAGATTGTCATATTCCTTGTTACTAAATGTAAGCCTTTGTTTGACCACAGCCATAATCCTAGCTATTCAGTCTCTCCTGCCCTGAACCCTAAACTGAAGCTAGGCCACAGCTTCCTCACCCAGAAATTATCAGAGATGCATTAAGATTTTCTGTAAGTTTTCGACATCTTAGCCATGAGGATATAAGATGATTTAAGCAGTAAAACTATTTCTTTAGACATTACTGCCTCAAACTTTAATATGCTTTGCTAACAAGCGGACCCTTCCGGGTCCAGACAACAGTATGATATTTATTCCTGTCAGCCAGAGCCTTCTCACCAGCCTTGCATGACCCAGTTTATTCATTATTCTTCTTTTGTCTGGATTGTATTTCAAGACACAAACCTAACTGCAATGCTTAACCTAGCCCAGTGACCTAAAACCTCCTAAAATATAAACCTAGCCTAATCCTCACCCAGAAACAATTGCACATCTCAAACCAGTAACTGTTTTTCACATCTGTGAATGCTCTTCCTTCCTGCTTTGGCAAGCAGGTGAGCATGCGGTGAGATCAGACAAGGTATTACGGTTGGGACTGGCAAGATTTGAGTTAGAACTAGATTTTGCCTTACCATTTATGACAGCAGGGGTTGGGAGGGCATAAGGTTTAATATATGAAGGCCCTAACCTTCAAGCTAAGCAGCATCAGGGGCTATTTTACCGGGTGATGGCTCAGAAGATGAACAGGTATAAACATATAATCATGTGTAAACTGGAAAGTTGTGTAAATGCTTGTTTTTGTTGGTGTGTCAAACAGAAAAATTATAAGTTTTCTTCCTATTTTGGGGAGGGATTGTGGTCAGTTTGCTGTTCTTATAGCTATTTATATAAATCGTCAGATAGTGATATAAGTGGAAAACTAATGGGGAAAAGTCTGGAAAGCTCATCTAACTAGCAGTGCCTGCGGCTTGCTAAGGAGTAAGAATTATACTCCTGTATATAAAACATCAACAGGGTCCAACATGTGTTTAACTTTTGCCTGAACCAAGGAGGAGCTAGCTGTTTGACTGGAGGAACGCTTCATTGAGCTCTGGGATTATTTGGGAGGCTGCGATTTGACAATCCAGACACTACTGTTTATTCATTAAATAAACTTGACTACTACCTCTGTTAAATATGCTTGGCTCCTGTCTTTATGAATGCTACCTAGGCCTCTTCTGAAACTGAAAAAAAGCAAGCACATGTTTGTGATCCTGGTAACCTGTTTAATTCTATAATACCAGTACGACTGCCTCCGGGCTAGCTGAGGGCTGTGGCTAACATGAAGTCTGAGGACTGATAGAGAACTGGAGATATGAATGATAACACTAGGATTCCATCAGGCAGAATTTGGATTAGAGTTCATGATTAAGATTAGTACTCATGGCTTCTGCCCCTCGTGGGGGCAGAAGCTGGTTTCCCCCCCGGAGTCTGTGAGAACTAGGAGAAGGGACTGGTGCTATAAGCATATAAAAATTACCTCCTGACTCTATGGGTCTGGCATGATGTAGAAACACTTGGTTCTTTGAATCCTGTTACTTCTAATCTTAATTACAGTGCCACCACCCATCAATTCCTAAGAGCGTTTTAAAACATTCGCTTGTGAAAAACTCCAGCCTCACAGGAGTGAGCAATAAATCTCCCAGTGCCTTCCTGCTCTCCTGTCCCCTAACTCTAGTCTTAATCTATCCATGACAGTATACAGCAGAGTCTGTCACTAGCTCAGGAATTAACATTAAGCCACCCATGTTAGTACCGTGAGGGACTTCTCGGAAAACATCCGAGTACTTTTTGTCAGGCCAGGAGCTGGCAGGAGATACCTGCTACCGCTGTCAGGGCTGCAGTAAGATTTAGAACAGCGGAGCCAGCTGTATATTCTGGTCCTGCTAAGATCAATAAAGGTTGTTGCTGGTACAGACAAATACCTTACGCAGAGTTCGGGAGGAGGATGAATTAGGATGGGTTTCATTATGGCTGGGGTGAGACGTGGAACAATCCCGTGCTTCTGCCTGCAGATGCTGCACGTCTAACTACAAGGAGCAATCTTGGAGCAGGGAAAGTTAATCCTGGGGTGTTTGAGGACTTCCAGATCATCCCTAGAAGGGGAAGGAAGGGTGGCCTGGATCTTGCAGGATACAGGGACAGATGTTTTTAACCCAGGGTTAGAACTAGCAGAGGTTGAAGAGCTGGATTAACTCCTGGATTATTACTGCCAGGTTCAGTTTATAATTGATTCTGAGACTGTGAGGGTTAGTGCTTTATTGCATTAAGACTACATTTAGGCTTGTAGTTGGGCTTTGGGGCAGCTGAGTTAGGAGAATTAATGCTAAGTATGAATTCTGCATAGCACATAGAACTGGTCCTTTCAGAAATATTTTGTGATAAGGTCCAGGTTAGATGGAGCTAATAAAGTGTTATATTAAATGTGGGCTTTAGGACTAGAGGGAACAAAAATTATAGTATTGTATCAGGCTAAGTAGGAGCAGATGCCTACAGAGGTAAATGCGCTGTGATTTCTGCCAAAGAGAGGGTTGCTGGTTGACTTTGTTGAAGGCAGGGTTACATCCGAGTCAGACTTAATGTCAGTCTCTAGGAACACAGCCTGAATTTAACTAGGGGTTAGCTTAATTGCGTGCCTGTATGAGAGTAAGCTAGCGTCAGGTGAAAACACAATTTGGTCTTAAGATCCAGGTAACTGCCACTGGAAGAAGGGTATGGCTGGAAAGTACTGAATAAAGGTGAGCTATATGTTTGTGATTACTGCTTGGGTTAATCAAGGTCATTATAGTATTATGTTCTTACCTAATGCCAGAATTTGGGTTAGGATTAACATCATGTCTGACAATCGTGATTCCCTGACAGATCCTGCAAAGCCTGAAGAGCTAGGATGAAGGTCAGTGCCAGCAGTGGCATCTGGCTTTTGATTGATATTGGGACGCGGGAAGGTCACGGCACTTTGTGTTAACGGTTGTGTTAGGGCAGGCATTTGAAACAGCAGAGCGAGGTTTATTGATCGAATTCGCAAGATTACCAGGGCTAGGATGGTATCTTAAATAGGTCATACTTAGTGCAGGGACTAACAAGAATTGTTGCTCTGCTGTGTTAAGTTTGTAATTAGAATTTGCTGTGTCAAGGACTAAAGAGCTGAGGCCAGCAGGCTGGAGAGGAATCAAACTGAGAAGATAGGCTTGTTATTTGTTCTGGATGTAATTATCCCTGGGCTGTGGGATACCTGATAGGATAACTATGTAGATACGTCTCCATTAAAAAAAAAAAAAAAAAAAGAGGGGTGGGATAGTCCAGCTGATGGAAAAATTCCGATAATAGCATGCCCTGAAACTGATTGCATAACCTTACTTCTAGTCTATTACAATTTATAAAGCTCAGACTACCTTGACTCCCCTCCACTTTAGAGTTGGAAATGTTGCCTAGCTCAAGTATAGTGTAGCAAAACCAGATTTATCCTGCTCAGGTACAGCACTGAATTCTAGCTAATAAGCCTTCTGAAATGCAGAGCAGTGGACAGCTCTGGCTGAGCACAGACTCGTTCCGCACCTGAGGTACATCAGGACTTATTATTTCAGATGTAGCTGAGATTGCCCTGAAATATTTTTCTCTTGTAAAGCGTAAAATTCTGGCGAGTTATTGAGCAGATGATGGGGAAAAACAATATAACACAAATCACCGAAAACCCCCCAAATTTAAAAAAAAAAACGTGATACAAAAGTTGAGAACACATTTGCAAGTAACTGAAGAATAGGTTACTTTACAACCATAGTGTAACTATTCTAACTAAAATACTACACGTGTGGTAATCAGAGTTGCCTTCTACGTATATGGAGTTGGAAGAGGACTTCTTTCTTAATGTCTTCTGTGAAAGTAAAGTAAACAACAAGAAGAATAAGTGATATTCATAATTTCATTACTAGACATATTAATAAAATATTACTCTCTCTTTGTTTCAAAAGGAAGTTTCACTTTAAAAAAATAAAACAAATATTGCTAAAATCCTAGACATTTTTAGTTTTGCTTTGGCATAAGTATTCAATAGGTAGCCATATAGCAGTTGAAAGGATCTGAATTATTCTGTGAAATCATATAAAAGGAAAAAAAAATAAAGGTCCCAAACACTTTGCAAAATGGTTTTAAACACTTCTCTCATCTGAGCATCAGAGAGCAGCTGATGTGAGCATTTCCAAGCAGCTCAGTCAGATTATGAAATAACATTGATAATGATGTTTGGTTAATGAGGTTTGGGCTCATTCTAGCTGTAAATGACAGGGACGAGGCTGGCAAGGAAGAAAAAGCCGGTTGTTAATGGTGAACGGCATGGAGTGATATCTTACACATGCATCCCTAATCAGTGAAAAAGAGGAAAGAATTAGGACTTGAAAACAGAAGTTAGAAGTGATAGATTTTTAAGGGAATTTTCTCATCTGCCACAAAAATTTTAAGTAGACACTGAGAATAGGCATTTTCTTACTGAACTATGGTTATCTAACTGTTCAGCATATATTACAAGTTATGCTCCCTTTTCAACTAGAAGAGAGATAGGCATCCTCAGGATGGGATTAATTCCTCCTGTTTTAGCTATTGCGTTATGATTGTCTGGATTACACTCTGGAGACACCTTGGCCTCCGAAGTTTGTTTAAAGTAATAATGGAATAGGGAAGACAGTGTGTATGTTTTTACATGGAGTTACCTGTTTGATTGTTGGAATTGAACCGTAACATTTCAGTTGCAAGCACTCCAATATTAGCCTGGTAACAAGTCCAAAGAGGTCATAATCCTGTCCAAGATGTTTGGATAGTTTCTAAATTAAAAAAAAAAAAAAATATCCGAGGACCAGGATGCATTGTTTTGATCTTTAATGTAGAAAGCCAGGTAGATCTGCAGCATGCTTCACTCCTCTCTCACAGTATTAGTGCGTTCATCATCTTACAAGTGCATGCAAATACTTTTGAAAACAACATATGAGGGTTGATGGGGTCTGCTGTCTCTATAAAATAATTTTGTCTGACAATTTTATAAAACCTGCATCAAAAGTGCTCTCATGAGGCTGCACTCAGTTAGGTGAGGTCAGTATGTTCCTGTCGTTGTATGGTAAACCTACTCATTTTTCTGAATATGAAATGATTTTCTAAAAATAGTCAATTGTAAAACAATCTTAACTGGGGTAATGCAGCCCGCGGTAATGATGGCTGTTCTCCAAATTTGTGTAATGTTTCCCACTTAAGTGAAAAGTAACATGTGCATATATTGGCTATAATCCTGCTCTTTCAAAAATAGCAGTCCGACAGGTACTAAACAACGCCCAGTCACGCTAATTTCATGCACAGACACTTGCATGTCATTACATGTATATTAGCGTAGAACGATTGACACCGACGTCGTCCAGAGTTCGCGTTTGCAGGCGATTTTGTCCCCGTTTCGTAACGGCTTTATTTTGTAAGCACAAAGAAGGGAAAGCAGCGGTTTGCCACTCGGCTCCTCAGCCAGGAGCAGCGACGCCAGCGGGGCCGGAGAGCAAAGCCCACGACCACGGCACGCGCGTTTCGGGCTGGGGCAGGGGGAGGCTGCAGGCCAGGTCTTCTCTGGTTCCGTGGACTGGCCTCCCACTCGCACGTGGGGCACATTAAAGTGAACTCCCGGAGAGCTGGCCGAAGTTCGGTTACATCCGAAGGGAATTCGGATCGAGTGGTCTGAGGCGCCTCTGTGGGGTGCACTAAAGCGTGATAAAGAGGGAGCGTTGGAGGAACACTTCGAAAGAGTATTCCTGACCCAAGTAAAACACTGATGCAGACGCTCAACGAGAATTGGCCTCAGGAAAGTACTAATGAGAATAAAACAAACATTGTTTTCACCCGCTTTCAATTATGGAGATGTAAGAGCCAATTTACCTCTCACCATCACCAGCTGGCAAGTGAGATGAAGCAAACAGATTCCTTTCCTGTTTGCCTATAAACCTTGAATTATCTTAATCTTCTTTTTAAATTCTGCTCGCTGGGATTATCATGGGAGATTTTGAGACTTAGACTAATGCTTCTAATTGCAGGCATAGTACCAAAACGTATCCGGACGTGGAAATACAGTCCTTATTAAGTAAGCAGCTGTAGAAATAGTCCCTTTCTTATTGAACGAATTGCTGATGCAGAAAGTCAGGTTACCCTCGTCTTTCTTTATCAGCAGGAGAAGTGCCAGGGGTAGCAAGGAAGTTTGGGACAAAACTGGCAGGCACCCAAGGAAAGGTTTTTCCTTTGTGAACTATTGAAAAGCCAATGCTACCTGTTCTATCTGTTTTCGCCAGTCTTTGGTGAAATCATCAGACTGGTAGCGACGGAAGGAATGTGTGATGTGAGAAGCAGAATGTCATTCCAGTTGCATATATAACATCTGGCCTGAGGGAAAAATAAAATATGAGAAAATGAATTAAAAATAAGTTAAACAGAATAAATACAGAGGGTGGAAGATGTCAATGTGAAAAGGCCTTTTTCTGATTAAAAATTTAATTGAATTTCCAAATGCTCCTTTCCAGCCAAATGCTGAGGAAGCTCTGTTGTGTATTCACAATTTCCTGGATGTCCCAGAACTGATTGATGACAAGCATGGCATCGTTTTGTCGCAAGAGACAGTTATATATGGAAAGAATAAGGAAATATTTTCTCAGCATGAAAACTGCAGGTGTATTGAGGAAGAAACTTGTTTTTAATACAGTGCTGTTGCATTTTCTTAATAGGTAGGACATCTGTGATCAGTCACTTAGGCCTGAACACTCAAATAGGTTTTGAAATGCTACCATTCAGCAGACTAGCCTTAATCACACTGGAGATACGAGTTTAAATGCTCTCATTTAGTCAATAGTGACAGATTATAATGTAATCAATACACAGAAGCAATTGTTTACTGTTTGTGATAGCTAATGATGTTTAATTCTGAGAACTAATGACTTGGATAAAATGAAAAGTAAAAGCAGAAATCTAATTTGTAAGTAAGACAAGTTTCAGTTTCATAAAACTGCACACTGTTCAGAGAGTGAAAGACAAGAAAATGCCACTTCAGCCACTACAAATAAGTAATTTCAAATTGAGGGCTTTTTTTAGCTACTGCAATAAGCAACAAAGAATGATGAAAATAAACTTTGTGTTAGCCACAGCACAAACCACGTTTTTACTAAAGCGTACTAAAGTCTCACAGAAGCCACTGGAAAGTTGTTTAAAATGTTCAGTTTTGGTTAATGAAATTTACAGCCCTCAAGGACATTTATTTTAAAGGATTTCACGTGACTCACAAGTCATGTAGTCAGACATAGTCCATCATGAAATTTGAAGTATTAGCATCTTTATCAGTTAATAATGGAGCCAGAATCAAGGGATTAGCATCAAACACCTGGTTTTTTTGTGGTTTGGGGGTTTTTTTCTGCTTTGGGAAGATGTGCTGAACAGACCATAACCTCAAATGAAGAAGCAAATAATATTATTGCTTTTATAGCTACTAAATCATACTTGCTAGTCCTCCCATGTCAGCTTCCATTTTCTCATCTACAACCTACTGCGTTCACTTGTGATTTGCTATGAGCTCGGTTAGCTATCAAAATAAATCAAATGTGATAACTTATTGGCACTAGATTGTCATTGTAAATATCAGTTAGAAGTGTGCTATTTTTAATTTTAAAAGGGTAAGTCAATAAAAGCCAACTTCATGTGTTACAGGGTGTTCAGAAAAATAGGCAAACTGACAAATTTTTGTCTCTAATGCAGAAGAAATATGTAAGGTGCCACTGTGGTTAGTGATCTTCTGAAACACACTATGCCTCTGCTTTTCAGGAACTAATGGATCTGAACCTTTTTGCTATTTTAGATTTAAACTTTGGAAGAATAAAATCTGAGGGAACATAATCAAACTCTGAAATTAACAGGGCTCTGATTTATTTTCTCCTTAATAATGACATTAACATCTCTTTACAACAAGTGCACCATTGGAACTCGTCAAGTCAGCTTCCTGCTAGGAAAAAAACTGGACCAGTGACATGGTACTAGGGTATGTTCTCAGTATCGCTTGTTTCATCTAGATGTTGTGCATGTCCTTTGTAACGTGGGTGGTCATAAATGTCAAATTCCATTGGAAATTGCCTCTTAGGTGGGGTAGGCTGCAGAGGAGGATGGGTGACCATCACTGTCAATCTTGCTGAGATGCACTTGGGGCTTTCTTCAGAGTCCTCAGCTTTGACATAATACCCAGTGGCTGGAAATAAGTACCTCTGAAATTCATTGTGTTCTAGGAAATTAAGGCAGGTAGCTTTCCATCTTCTCATATCTGCCCTAAAGAACTAGTTATACAAAATCTAGTAATGTGAACTTTTTTTTTTTTATTCCCAAAGCCTTATATGTAAATGCTACGTGCTTAGATATAAAAGCTACATAACTATTCCCATCAGTCTTGTCTTCAGGAGGAAGGATGGAGTCGTGAAAATGAGTAAGCAAACACATGACAGCACAATTGCTTTCACGATGATGAGGTTATTCATGTTTTTAGAGACTACTTGTACCTACAGTGAATGCAAATTGAAGCTGACGAGGACTGTGGAAAAGAGGAGAGGAGGGGAGAGGAGGGGAGAACCGCACGGTCCCCGCTGCTCTTCCCAGCGGCTGCCCGCATCAGGGAATGGGAGAAACAGGTCTGGTGCCTCTCCATCACCCTTACGTGGACATGTGGTGTCTTGGCATCCAGTCTGCAAGATCTTCTTCAGGGGCCACAAGACAATCTATGCAGTCTTCTGTGCTTTCGTATTTGGCTAATTCTGCTCTAATTCGTAAGGGCGAAAGCAATGGGTTAAAGGCATCCCTCCTGTAACTGCTCTGAAGCGGAAGCAAATCTGTAGCCAAGGATTTGCAATGACAAAGCTTTAAGCTTTATTTATAGTCTAAGTTCCTCCAAGAGAAGCTAGTACTGGAAACAAAAATCCAGAGGCGGCAGACTGAAAGGGTCAAAAAAAAAAGAAGATTGGCTTTAAGCTGGGGCTTCCATTCTCTGCCTCAGTATGTATTTCTGCCTCAGCTTATTTTTATTTGCTTTTTCCATTACTAATGTTGATGTTCCTGTTATTCCTGGCAAACCCAGAAATATTACCTTTGTCTCAGCTTCGTCCTTATCATCAGTTCTTGAGGGATAATTCTCTCTCTGAGCTCTCCATAGAAGATAAATGGAAGGCCACTGCCACTGGAGCTGAAAGTCTTTTATATTTAATCTGGTTATATCCATGATATGCTAGGATACGTATCTTAACCAGCTAGATATATAGGCTGGTTTACAAAGAGATTAAATAAAGTACTGATGTACGCCCACTGTTGTTGGGAATGTTCCCCAAAAGACTTGTCACATTAGATCATTTATTCATGGCGTTCCGCTGAGTTCCAGCTGCTGACAGGCCCAACATTACTGCGGCCAATATCAGGGAGTTTCTAGGAAAGTTTATGACAGTCTTCTGCATCGGATGCCATCACTGCAAGGGCATTTGGAGGTTTCACAGAGCATCAGGAAAAACTATTTGGTAAGCATGTGCTGGAAAACATCCCAAGGGATACAATACAGTGGAGGTTTTCTCAAGGAGCTACTAGCATGGATTACTCCAGAATGTGGCCCAAGAGCATTTCTGAAGTTGTGTAGAAATATAGCAAACCCGGTAGCTAGCCTGCCTCCAAGGCAATTCACAGCTTTTCCAAAGTAGGACCATGGAAATAATAATAACAATCAACCCCCCACACACACTAGAGTGCTCTGATTTACAGCCCATGTTCCATTTCACCTAATCCACTAGTAACGCCATATGCAGAAACCGTAGGCAGGACAAGATAAAAAATTTAGTCCATGGAATTATGTACATATTTCACCTGAACCATACTCCCTGCTAATTCACCTGCATGTTAGGTTGGACCCTGAACGGCTGCATAAGCAGTAAGGAGGTTAAGAATCAGACCCACTGCGTTTTATACTTAGTATAGTTTTTGTTATTGTTATATATAGCACAACAGGGGCATGTGATGCTTGACAAGTAGGGAAAGAACTACTCTATTAAAACTGTCAGCAACTTCCATGCAGCTTTTTAAAAAAGTGTATGGAATTAAGCCAATAAAAAGCAGAAGTTTCAGAAACTTGGCGGTCGGTACAGCCTTACACCGAAGATGACTTCCCATTGTAGATCCTTCGAGTGCTTCTGGCACGGCCCACAACCAGGCTGCTCACACCTTCCCTCTATTTCTCCCAAACCGAGACCATAGTGTTATAATCTAGATGGTGACATGGTTTACGGTAATAGTCTATCATGATGTTCATTGTTTTTCTGAATTTAGACTCTCATCAAAGTTGTGCCATTATGTTCTAGAGACCGTGTATCACATCTCCTAGTAAGGGTCAGGTCTAGACTGTCGTAGTGACCAAATGGGACGGGGATGTCTACTGCGGTGCCTCTCTCTGCAGGCAAACCAAGTGACAACCACAACGTATGGCTTAGTTTGGTGCTGGTTTTTAAAGGAATACGTGCACGTAAATAAATAACATCTAATACCCCTGGACACTTCAGGTAATCATTTTTAGAGATATGCTGTGTTAGTGGTATTTAAATTCAGTCTGGCTTTAGTTCCATTTTCTGCACTGCTCAACTGAGGTTCGGACTCTTTATTGTTATTGAAAACATATAAACTGTGATAGAAAGTGATTAAGCTATTTGTCTAGGGTAATTTAACATTTTGGAACTTCAGACGGTTCAGGTTTTGAAGAGCTATAACAACTTCAATTCTTCTTAAAGTTATATACTCTACATTTAAAATTCTACTAATGTTTAAGTTTCAAATAATAAAAGCAATTAAGTTTTATTAATTTAATAAAAGTGATTAAAGTGTTGTATTTTAAAAGATAATCTTCTAAGTAAACTCTAAAGCCATGAAGTTTGCTCTTCAGTTAAATGGGACTACTGAACATTGCTTAGGTCACATATGCGTTATAATTTGGTAATTGCTGCAGAATTATTTTGAGACATTGTATTAAAGTTGCTCCAGAAACACAATGTACTGCTCATTCATGTGAACACAGGAATGATCACAGAAAGAACTTAAAACTTTCTTTATACTTCTTATGAGGGTGCTGCGGTGGGTTATGCTTTATGGTAGCCTGAGACTCACTCTCCCTCTGTTACCAAAATGGATTTTTTCTTATGGGCAAGAAGATATGGAATAGGGAGGGAGAAACAAGGGTCAGATCAGCATTATATAAAAAATCATCCATCTGAAAAAGGAACGAACACAATTCTCAACAATATTCTCCTCTGAATTACCTTCAAAGTACACAGCCTCTCGTGCAATTTCACTCCGACCATCCTAATGGGCAGACTCCAACGCCACTTGTGCTCCCGGGAGGTGTGTTCCTATTCATTACAGCTGGAGCAAGAACCATCAGACAGAAGAGGGAATGTGGATGCTGAGGCTGAATGTGCACAATGAAGACTAGGAAAAAAAAAAATATGTGGGCATACATTTTTAGATTTAGTTTTGCTGCTGACATATCTAAGAACTAAAGTGTTCTTATATAGTATTACTTAGAGCTACTTTGGAGTACTTTTCAATATTCAGACACTTACTAAATGACCGTTTCATGCTTATGATGCTTTAGGTTGGTGCTGCATTTGCTTAAATCAGTGTCTGTCCTTTTATTCCCTTGGATTTTCTCTTCCTTTTTTATGAACCTTTCATATTTGCGGTACAATAAGCTACTGCTTGCAAGGTATATGTCATGTGTTCTGCACCCGACAGACGCCCGTGGGTTCCAGCTGAAGGATGCTATGCTTGGTGTAAACGTTGCTGAAACCACTGTGCCTTGCTCATGCCAGATAGCTGTCAGGTCTGAGGTTGCTTGGTGGCACAGAGCTTGGGCAGAGTGTGTTTACAAGGCTGTGTACAAAAGATAGGCGAAACCTAACACGAGAAACTTAAGTCTGAATGCAGGCTTTGCTTGATTTTCAGTTCTCTGTTTGTGGGACTAGTACAGTAGTCACCGTTAGTGTTGGTGTAGTACTATCCCAGAAAACAAGAAGTTAAGGATAGTAAAAATACAGGTTTTTCTGAAGACAAATATTAAGTCAGAAGCAAGAATTTTTGTCCTATTCTTGCAGTCCATACTATTGTCTTCTTTAGTGCTTCTGCCATCTGTGTCATGGTAAGCTTTAATAAGTTATGATTGCTGTGTTTTCTCCACTTATCTGAACATAACAACAATGAAAAGCCCATTAAAATATGTATCTGACCCACAATAATTTACAAATTATTAGGTAGTCTTCTTCACCCACTTTAGTGTATCAGTTCTTGTGTTTGTTTGCATTATTATTTCTGTCATATAGTTATAAACTTTGTTCCTAGTGGGCATGCTTTTTGCCCTTTAATCCTTCAGGAAATTCAGGAAGGAAAAAAAACCCCGAACATTAAAATCAACCTTCTTTCTGTCCAAAGAAAAGAGCTAGCAAGAGATTCTGAGGCATTAAAGGCAAAAGGCACCTATGTCAGGCAAGGAGAGAACAAGCAAAAGTTTTTTATTAATGGATGTGAAGCATTCTACAGTTTTCTTTTTAATGCCTGAACAACTACAGAATTTTTCTCTACTGTAAGGCCAGTAAATTGATGAAAAAGTACATTTGCTAGGTTTTTATGAAAACCCTCTACCTTTTCATAAGAACAAATAAATTAAATGGAGGAAAGCACAATGAAGTAGTACAAGCAAAGGAGAAGGACTCCAGGGAGATTCTAACCTTTAATCAAGGCTGTAAGAAATCCCACCTGTTTGAGACAGATTCTCAGACATGCTTCTCAAGAGGCAAAAAATCCCACCGATGGGATTTTCTAGATCCTCATCTCCTGCTGAAATCTTTGCATGTTTAAGTATCGCTTCTCAGGTATTAATCTCGTAGTTTGTCCCATCCAGGCATATGTTGCATGGATTTACAATGAAGTCAGGAGGGACTTCTGGAAGCTCAGCAATAATCTGGTGTCAAATCATTAAAGAAATTGTGTCTAGGTTTCTTAATCTCCAAATAGAAACAAACTGGGGAAAAAATCAGCAGTATTTATTATCTTGTCTTACAGAACTAAAATTTACTGTTACTAATTTATTTAATTGTTTTGGAAAAGTGCGTATTTTCCTGTGAAACAATAAGTGGCAGGAACAAAGAACATTGCAAAAAACCAATCTACAAAAAAAAAAAAAAGGAGAGCTAAATTCACTGAAAAAAACCCCATTTATTCTGGGATACAATGTCCTTTTCCCACGTTGCTTGGGAAAAATCTAATAGTTAATCTGCTGGAGAGGGTGAACCCGCAAACTACGCAAAGTGGGAATGGGATGAAGGTAGAAGGTATATGAATTTAAACATCCTCTTCATAAACAAGCTCCTTACCCATAGCTTCTAAAGCCATTTTACCTATTCTTTCTTTGGACTACTGAATATTTAATTACTGTACGTGAAGTGGAACAGCTTCAACGGAAGGGATTTATCCTGCCTTAAAAATCCTTACCTGATAATGCCTAAATCAGTGCCAGCACCCTAGGCAGGAATGGAGGAGGAAGAGGGCGAAGCCTTCACAACCCTTGCACCAGTCTGAGTTTGAGAAGGAGTTTCCACAGACGCTCAGCTCAGGGGCTGAATTTCTGTTGGGGACAGACAACCTGTGCTGGCCTGAAGGGAAATGTCTAACTCTGAAAGAAAGGTACACTTTATTATATGTGTTTGTTCTCATCGTTTTGTAACCTCTGGTGTAGCTGTTCGTTACTCCGCGTGCTATTTTCTGTGATTCGCCTTCTGAAACATGAGGTTTTCTTCCTGCACGTGCAAAGACCATAAACCCTTGGGAAGGGCTGTGAATGTCTCTAGGTAACTGTGTACCGTGAAGATGGGCAGTGCATTGTCAGTCTGCTCTCTGAGACTGATTTCTCTTGACCAGTCTCAAATTTCTCCGTAAAGACATGATATATGCCGGTGTTTTGACAGGTGGCAGTGACCCTGGCATTGAAAGATCCAGTGATGGGCAGACCATGCTAACAAAACTATACTTTTGGTTTTCCTTCTCCATCCAACTTGAGAGATCAAAATCCGTCTTTTCCAACCTCCTTTTTCATTCTTTGGCGTAAATGCTCTCCAGGTCAAATCATACCCCCCGTGTATATTGTTGTGACCCTACTGATTCCCCCATTCCCTTGGTGACAGCTGCGTAGTCACATTATCTTCATTTTATGTCAGCTGTGGCACCTAGGCAACCCGAGGACATCAGTAAATTGGATCATTGCCTCAGATTGCCTTAGACTGCAGCCAGTGTTACTTTGGTTATTTCTGCGAGGAAGCTTCCACTTACACCCAGCTGTAACTGGCTCTGCAGGACTGATAACAGCAGAAGCAATAAAATCTTACATTTGTTACCACATTTAACAGGTATTGCCCTGAATAAGTATCAGAAATTACCCTGCTTTGCAGGAAAAAAAGAAACATTTTTAGTTTAGGCACTTTGCAGAGCCACCTCCCTGTTCTCCGCCCCAGTACATTTCAAAAATTTGATGTAAGTTGACAGAAGATAAGAAGATTTAAAATAATGCCTGACACTTTATCCGTAATCCTCACTGTGGTGCCATCTTCCTGCCCTCTTTTAATTTAGTTTAATACAGTGGCAGGTGGCAAGGACGTGTTAGGTGCCTTCACTTTAGATTTCCTGATTGTGTTAGACCACTGCGGTCATTTGCATGTCATTGGTATACTTCATAACAAGAAACCTAATTCCTCCTGCGTGTAAAGACAATGAACAGAGCCACAAAGAATGACCAATGAATTCTAAACCGTGGGTATGGGGTTAAGCTAGGTAGGAAATTAGATAATTGAAAGGTGCTTCACCAAACCAAGATAAAGTTGAACGCCCTGTGCACAGATTTTGTAAGGGAAGTATTGAAGAGTTAAAATTCAGTTAAAAGTACCTTAATTGGACAGACCTGCTGGGAAGGACCCCACGCTGGAGCAGGGAAGGAGTGTGAGGAGGAAGAAGCGGCAGAGCATTATAGACTGACCACAACACCCATTCCCCATCCCTCTGGGCTGCTCACAGGGAGGAGGTAGAGAAGTTGGGAATGAAGTTGAGCCTGGGAAGAAGGGAAGGGTGGGGGAAGGTGTTTTTAGATTTTTTCTTATTTTTCATTAAGCTACTTTGATTTTGACTGGCAATAAATTAAATTAATTTCCCCAAGTCAAGTCTGTTTTGCCCATGATGGTAATTGCTGAGTGATCTCTCCCTGTCCTTACCTCAACCCACAAGCCTTTCATCATGTTTTCTCCACCTGTGCTGTTGAAGACAGGGAGTGAAAGATCGGCTTGGTGGGCACCTGGCAGCCAGCCAAGGTCAACTCACCACGTGCAAATATACAGAAACCTCAAGATTCTACAGGAATAGCTCCACAATATGTAAATAAAGAAGTAAATATAATCTCCATAGCAGCATGGATAGAGTTATGTGAAATAAAGGAATTATTCAGCAATACAGCAAATACAGTTCAAATTGGGAGAAAATATTTTCAGTGATCTGTCCTCAAAACTTGTCTTGAAAGCTACTGGTATTGGTAACAGTTGCATGAAATAGCATCTCAATAATTTCACTACAAAGGAATGCCTCAGGGTAAAGAAAGAAAACCAAAACAAAGTGATAGTTTCATTTTGGGGAAATTCTTTTTATGTTAATCCAGATCAGGAACTTTCTTAAGATACTCAAAATTCTTTTCAACAAAATCAAATAGTGTGACCAGAAAAACATGGTATTTTTATGTAATGGGAGGCAGGGAGGCCCAAATCATGTCTTGGAAAAGCTTGTTGCATAGAACAAAAAAAACCCCAAACCAAAAAAAACCCCCTACTGACTGTTGTTTTAAATACCAAGTGCAAGATTAACTAATATGTACCAGCTATTTCTCTCTTTTTCTCATATTATACTGCTAATAGTGTATCTTTGTTTCAATCTGTGATTTAGCTGAGTCTTATTTTTAGATGGGACAGAATAAATCTCATGTTTTGCTTTCTACTTTTTTTGCTTGTAGTTGGCTGTTCTTTCAAACCCATGAAAAGCACGTTTCCAAATATTACTTGGGTTGTTGTTTTTTGCTTTCAGTTAATCCATAACCTGTCGTGGTCTGATATTTCACATCAGAAGATGCTGCAGACTTTGAGAAGCATATGTGCTGATTCATGTCCCAGTCCAGTTTTCTCTGGGAAAAGCTGAAGATTATAGATAAATTAGGTCAGTAAATGGACTGAAAATGCAGAAGAAACTACTGAAAACACCTTTTTTTTATTTCTTCAGTCTCGATTAAGTCTACTGGTATACAAATGAGGAGAAATAACAATCAGAGTTCAGAATACCATTTATGGAAAGTTTTGTGTGTATGTAGTAAGTGATATTTTTTATTTCTCCACTAGTAAATTAAAAAAAACCCAGCCTATTGATTATATTATACTATTGAACTGAAGGCAGCCACATTCTATATACTTCTGAATATAATATAACATTAATTCTTTTCCTCAAATTAAAATATGTTGAAATTTTATTATGATATGATTTCAGCTCCTACAAACAAAGAGAGAGCCAAGGGTTCTCCAGGCTTTTCCAGTTTCCTTGCTACCTATCTGGGGACAGAAGATACTACGTCCTTCGTACTTGACCCTACATACACAAGTAGGTTGACTGTCTAAGAACTCATCTGAAATCTGCTTGGTTGCAAGTCAGGGGATGCTTAGCAACGTCGAAGTTATATGAAGTCCGTAGTCTAAAGTGGTCTGTAGTATCCAGTGTTCAAAGCTCTCATCAAATTCACAGGACATTTACTATTAAATACGGATATATTTCAGGTCTCTCAACCTTTAGTGTGTTGCTGCTTCGTGTTTTCCAGGTGTTTTTTGAAATCGTGAAGATTGGGCATTTTTTTCTAAAAAGGATGGCAAAATTATCCCAAAATATTTTTTCTGAGTGTTTAAGCTTTAAGACATGCTCCAAAATGTGTGAAACTCATTATAAGATTGCGAGAATTAGCAACTTTCTGCCCTCGTTTGGAGTGAATGTGAAGGAAGAGCTGGGGAACACAGTGACTCATCTACACAAGTTAATTAAACATTGCCTGTGGAGCTCTATTATCTCACTCTCACGTTGTTAAAAGGTTCTCTGGCACGATTTTGCTCTGGGCCACCAAGGGCTCTCCTAGGCAGTGCCTGAGCAAGTCTGCGTGACCGTTCCTAATAGACAATTTGGATAAGGCACCTCTTTAGGATGCCAAAAGAGTTTAATACTATCAATGCACCGGTTGGCCCCAGGGCCAAAGAATGGGCCCAGTCACTGCTCGATTTGCCAGTTTCAAGGTGACCAAAGTGAGGAAGACTTGTGAAAACGTATGTGGAAAAAGTACAGGGAAGAGCAGCAGACTCATTGGGAAAATCCCTTCCTCAAAAAGAATAAACAAAAACCTCACTAAATGGAATGGAAAAAAAGAGATACATACTTACAAAGTGAACTTAAAGGTCTCTGGTCAGATAAAATCAACAATGGCAAAAGTCAGACTGAGTTAGAACTTGCAAATGTACTTATACTGTAAAAACAGTCATATAAATAAACAAGAAAAGACATCCCACCTCTACCCCTGCTACATAATAAGGATGGAGCAAAGATTAAAGGCAGTGTCGGCATGAAGCCAAATGTAAATCAAAGCTTTGCCTTTTTTCTGATAGGGTTGATGAAGGTGGCTAGCCAACTGTCCCAAAAGATAATGGGAAAGACAGTAGGCAAATGGAATTACTAAGTCCAAGAATGAAGTAAAACTCAATTTGGAGATACCCATCCCAAAGGTCTAAAACCACGGCACACTAAATCTAGGTCAAATAGTACGAATTGTTAATACATTTATGAAGTTGATAACTGTACCTCTTGGCTAAAGAATTGGAATTGTAATACCTACATTTAAGAAATGGAGAAAAAGTGAAAGCTGAGTACAGACTCCTTTATCTCACTTCAGCAGTAAGCAAGATTTTGGAATATTTTAGACGAGACTACTGAAAGTTATGGAGGCAAATAAAAAGGAAGTTGAATAGTGTGGGTCTGTCATCTATGCATTGTGTAACACCACCTAGGTAAGGCCTCTGGTTTTCTAGGAAATGGAAATAAAATAGATCTAATCAATCCAGGTTTCAGTAAAACATTTAATATGATGCTGCATGGGAAATTATTAGTCAGTAACGATAAATTGATAAAATAGATAAAGGAGATGATGTTGGATTATATTGAAAAGCAAATCTTTCAGTCAGGAGACGCTGGTGATGGAGCTCTTCTCAGGTCAGTCTTGTGGACAGTCTTATCATCAGCATCTTTGTTCTTAGCTGTGCTAAGGAAAAGTTCTGATTCACAACTTTGGGATGCACTGCCAATAAATAAGTCTAAGAATAAGATGCGTAAACAACAGAAGGCCTTAAGACTTAACTAAAGGCTGGAAATTGAAAAGGGATTGTAACAACTGCATCCAAAAAAGCCAAAAATGAAAAGTAACTTGTGACCCCAAACACTTACATATAATAGTTCATATTTCATTATAAGGCAATTCTGAGTCATTGTCCTAGACATTCATAAAAAAAAAATATTATAGTCAGAAAAAATATGTCTGAAATAGAGATAGACATATCAGTGACTTTTTACAAAGCATTGGTGGGAGATTTCTTGCAGATCATTAACAGGACACTGCAGGCTCAACCATATTCAAGAAAGGTGTTTTCAAACCAGAACCATCATGGAGAAACCTTAATTATGCTGAGGGGGCAGAGTATTATAGGAAGACTAGACCAACTTCTCTTGTTTATCTTAATAACAAAAAAGTCTGAGAAGAACATGGATGATACCTAATATCCTATTACCCTGTGTAAATGCAAAGAATGAGAACCATTTCAGCATAGAAACAACACTGTCACAGAAACAATATATTTAGGATAAATGTTTAATGACTTCTGAACAGTAGAAAGTGATGGTCTGGAACAATATACCTAAGAGAGAACCAAGAACAAAAATTATTTGGATTTAAGCTTAAGAAAAGTACAACACTGGGTACTTATATTACGGACTGGACTTGACAGCCAGTAGGATTTGTTCTAGTGCAATATTTATAGGACTGTCCTTTATTCCTACTCAGTGGCACCTTCTAAGAGCTATCTGAAGTATGTACCAAGCCTTTTTTGGACATCTCTGGGCTTCTTTTGTTGAGTGTCTTTTTCGTCACTAATAGAGGAGATTTACACTTCTACCCCACTTTGCAACTTTGCAACTTATTTTCTACAGTGGCCACATCCTACAAAGCATTTTAGGACAACAAGGATCTCAAGAGAGAAAATATTTCCCCAGAAATAATTTCCCAATTGAAGGAAGGGTGGGAAAATTACTTCACACCCACTATAAATTCATTTGTAGTTCTGGGACGAGGGTGAAGGTCTCTCCCTCCTACGGTTGAGGCACCTACAAGTAGGAGTCAGGAGGAAAACCAAATTCTTTTCTTCTGTTTCTCAGTGGATATTTTTTTACCAAGTCTAATATAAGGATGAACAGTTGCATAAATTCCTGATCTGTGAGCATAATCCCTCTAGGAACAGAGCTATCGCTCTCCACATCATTGAAATAAAAGCTCCATAACACTGTCGTTTGTGCTCCAGATCCTGCTGATGTATAAGGCCTATTAGATGGCAAATCTTAAAAATTATCTACTTAAAAGTTAATTCAGCTTCAGACTACAATAGCTCTTGTAAAGTGGTCCATGTAGGTTTGAAGGCCAGACCTTATTTCTCAGCCCCGCAGGACAAACTCTGAAGGGAACCTCCAGCAACTGACATTTTATTTTAGCAAAAAAAACAGAAATCAAGGATGGAATATCCTTCTGGTTTTTTTTAAGTCTGATGGCTTTTGTCACTTTTGAATCAAATCCTTGATGATATTTAAGTATTTGTTTAAAAAAATTTCCACTTCTCCCATTTTTAATTAAAAGTTATAAAATTCATTATTTACCCAGGAGATTAGCTCAGAGCCATTCCATCCTATTTACAACAAAGAGAGTCTGTAATAAGTCCTTGAAACCCCTTCTAATCTATTATATAAATATTTATTTAACCAGTTTAAAAATGCTAATTATTTACCAGAGAGACTAAGGCAACTTCTACAAAGTTGCTATGGATGAAAACATAGTTTTTGAGGGGTTTTTGAGAGTATCATGTACTTAATAGCTTGAAACAGTTCCCTTACAAGATGCTCAAATCTTTTTTGCAAATGTGTATTTAGATTGCTATCTGTTTATTGTATTTCATTTAGCTATAATCTAAGGAGAGTTTTCTTCCACGTATCTATTGATCACATTAATTGCTAACTAACTATTTGCTTAGAAGTGTATCTTCTGTGATTTCAATCGTTACAAGAAATGCTGCTCTTCACAGTTACTTACAATTTTAAACTAGTCTCTGCTTTCATACTACCTGTACTGGGTTTGTGTGGCGACGTTTTGGTAGTGGGGGGGCTACAGGGGTGGCTGCTGTGAGAAGCTGCTAGAAGCTTCCCCCATGTCCGAGAGAGCCGATGCCAGCCGGCTCCAAGACGGACCTGCTGCTGGCCATGGCTGAGCCCATCAGCGATGGTGGTAGTGCCTCTGGGAGAAGAGATTTAAGAAGGAAAAAAAAGTTGCTGCAGAACAGCAACAGCAGCTGGAGAGAGGAGTGAGAACATGTGAGAGCCCCAGCCCTGCAGCCCCCCAGGTCGGTGCAGAAGGAGGAGGAGATGCTCCAGGCGCCGGAGCAGAGATTCCCCTGCAG